>OZ034973.1:15894731-16369731 GCA_964030785.1 Siderastrea siderea | reverse complement strand
ACAAAAACCGCAATGCTAAGCTACACATAATTAAAACGAGTACTCGCCTTTTGAAGGTATTACAAGGCCTTTAATTCCCCTCCTTGTTAGTCTTTCCATTTACAACACACGTTAAGAACTGTGAGTCGACAAAAAATTCGCATCTTTGAGCCATAAATGAAAAAAATTCCCGAGTTCGACCGAGGTATGTTGTCTTTCAATTTTCATTCGATGGTTTTCGCACGGTTACCGTGACCGTGGTCAGAGATAGGAAAATTCTGCCCGCTCCCGGAACCAATCAGAATGCAGGATTTGGAGGATAACGCCCGCTCGCGAACTGAGAAAAAATAAATTGTGTTATGGCCTTAGGAAAAAATAGTATTCTAAGGAATTATTATAAAATAGTGTTAGGTTAAAAGCTTGTATATTTTGCTTGTAAATATTTTCGAATTGCTAGATAGAAATTAAAGAACAATCAACGGAAATAAAATATAAATTACGCATATTACATACCTCATAATCTAGAACTATTGTCTGCTTTTTATTTGTTTTATAGCGTGGCGTTTTTTTCCCTTGATTTTCTAATAAGCTGCCATGCGCACGAGTAAATAATAGTTGTCACGGAAATTTTGCCAAGAGGACACCTGGGCACCCATAAGGTTTGTTCTTATTACACACGAACAGCTTTTGCTTCACAGGCGTTTCTAGGACAAATGTTATCATAGATCCCGTGGATACCAAAAGAACATGCAGATTATTGTATAGCCTTAGAAAAGAATAGTATTCTTAGGAATTAACAATCAACGGTAATAAAATATAAATTATGCATAATACATTCCTCATAATCTAGACTTATTGTCTGCTTTTTATTTGTTTTATAGCAAGGCGTTTTTCTTCCTGTAATTTTCTAATAAGCTTCCGTGCGCACGAGTAAATAAAAGTTGTCACGGAAATTTTGCCAAGAGGACACTCGAGCGCCCATAAGGTATGTTCTTATTACACACGAACAGCTTTTGCTTGACACGCGTTTCTAGGACAAACGTTATCGTATAAGAAGTCAGTTTAACTTCTTATATGATAACGTTTGTTAGATGGTAACAAACGTTTAAAAACGTTTTTTTTTTAACAAGTGTTTCTAAGACGGTGAAACCTTTTCGCATATCAAACCTTGGCGAATTTGTTTTCTCGTGGAAATAGCGAAAATGGTTTGTTTAGTGACCAATGGACTGGACTGCTGGGTGTCTGGGGCCGTAGCTTCAACAGTAATTAACAAATCAAGTCCAAGTTGCTACGAATGGATGTTTCAGTCACGTTCGTATTAGACTGTGGCCATGTACATACAAGATACTCACAATGAAACCATTCTTGTTGCTACAGAGTGCATTAGTTGAACTCTGGCGAAGGGAACATCTGTTGCCGGTTTATGGTCAGACACACTGACAAGTGTGACTGGGTCAGTGAAAATATTAATACTGTTTTCAAACTGAGCCCTGTCAAATGAAAATAAAACGTTACAAAATTAGATGATCAGGTCCCAGTTGTTCAAAGAGAGGATAGCTTTATCCACTGGATAAAGCGTAATCCAGCAGATACAAAATGTGGGAAAATCTCAACATAGCCCTGTGCTGTGATTTATGAGAAGAGCAAGAATGTATCTATATTGAAGTGTTTCGCCTCGCAAAAATTTGGCCAAATGGTAAGTTGAAGGAAATTGCCCCGTTAGATAGCGACTTATACACCGGTAAAGTTATCCGATCTTTCAACGACTGGGGCCTGTTCAATTGTTCCTCCTGTGTAAACTCTCTTTGCTGCAAATGACACCCTGCTTTCTTTTTTGTCCGACTACTATGTGTAAAATATTTTGGTGTGGCTTTTTAAATTACAATTTTCGTAGCATGCCTGCCACCAAATTTCGCGCCGATAAAACTTGTGGATGCCAGTTACTTCATTCTGAACACATGCTCAAAGCAAAAAGCTTAAGTTTTCAGTAATAGCGTTAAGTTTTGCGGTTAAAGTGAAACTTTCGTCACTTCTCTGTCTGTTCTTTTGTAAAATCATGGCGGGAACTGCACATGCGTCGTGGCTTTGAGAGATTGCTGATGTCTGTAAGGACTTGGTCTTCGCAATTGTTGAATACAACTTAAGCTTTGTTGTGCGATATTGTACGGGGTAGCCAAATGAATTCACCATATTGTCGTTCATACTTGAGAACCAAAGATAAAACAAGACTTTTATCAAAAGTTTAATCAACATCATTCAACACTGGTCATTTCACAGGGTGGTCAAACGGGCTTGATATATGCATGCTGAATTTAATATTTTTAATACTTGTCGACCGAACTTGTCATGATAAGTGACGTCATCAGTCATGCACAGTTGTTGAATAAAACGATGCCATGGTGTCAGAACGTGGCTTAATCAAACACTGTTTGAAATAACGAAAACTACCTCAAAATGAGTGTATTCAAGGCGCTCTAGAGGTCTAGTCTAGTCTAGTTAAGTCTAGAGGGAAATGCTGCAGACAATTGGCGCAAGTGGAAACAGCGATTTCAATTGTACATGGAAGCTTCAGACTCAATGAAGAAACCCGAGAAGCAACGCGTCGCCATATTTCTTCATCTCATCGGAGACGATGCACTTCTCGCTATCGCCTGCAGAGGAAAAACTCGACGTATTATTCCGAAAATTTGAAGAGTATTGCAACCCCAGACGGAACATCACTTTTGAACGCCACAAATTCTTCACTTGCATTCAGCAACCGACTGAAAACATCGATCAGTACGTCACAGAGCTTCGTACCAGAGCGAGCACGTGTGAATTTGGCGAATCGTGTGAGAGTCTAATTCGAGATAGAATCGTCTGTGGAATCTCTTGTAACACCCTGAGAGAAAAGCTACTGCAAGAAACCGACCTGGATCTTCAGAAAGCTATTGATATGTGCCGAGCGTCGGAGTTTTGGAAACGCCAAACGAAATCCATCACTGAAGAACCGAAAAATGTGGATTATGTAAACAAGAAAGCAGCGCCACGAAAATTCCCGCCGAAGGCTCACGGAAAGAAGAAGACTGGTCCCACAACCCCTTGTGAAAGATGTGGAACAGTTAATGGCCCGAGAGAATGCCCAGCGTTTGGAAAAATCTGTCAAAAGTGCAAGAACCGCAATCATTTTGCTTCTCAGTGCTTATCGAAAAATGTCCACCTCGTGGAAAGTGATCAACAACCTCGCGTCGAACCGGACATTGAAGAATTTGAAGAATTGTTTATCGGCCAAGTCCAGTAAAAAGACGGTCAGGATAACGAATGGACAGCTACTCTACAAGTGAATGAGAACAAGGTGCAATTCAAATTAGACACGGGGGCTCAAGCAAGTGTGATTCCGAAACACGTGTTCAGTTCGTTGAAAGGAACACCGCAACTGAGAAACCAAAGCTAAACTCACTGGGTTCAATGGATCTGGAATACCTGTAGTAGGAGTAGCAAGGATGACTTGTAAGTATAAAGGCAAAATGATTGATTCTGATTTCTTTGTTGTTGAGGCTGAGGGTCAGCCACCCCTACTTGGTTTAAGAGCATGTCAGGAACTTAGCTTCATCAAGTTTGTAAGAACTGTTGACACAGCCAGTGCCAATGCTGAGAGTATCTTAGATGAATTTGCCGATCTGTTTGAAGGCCTTGGAGAGCTCGAAGGAGAATATCATATTGAAATTAATCCAGTAATTAAGCCTGTCATCCATCCCCCTAGAAATGTTCCATTCACACTCCTGCCCAAGCTAAAGAAAGAACTTGAAAGGATGGAACAATTAGGTGCAATAGAGAAAGTTGATCAGCCTACAGAGTGGGTAAACTCTGTTGTAATAGTGGAGAAAGAGGATGGAAATCTAAGAATTTGTCTTGACCCAAAGACATGAATAGGGCAGTAACCTGAATAGGGCAGTAAATAAGGAACATTTACAACTCCCGACATCCACTGAGATTACAAGCAAGTTGGCTGGTGCAAAAGTATTCAGTAAACTGGATGCCAAAGATGGCTTTTGGCATGTCAAATTGGACCATCCAAGTTCCCTTCTCACAACCTTTACCACCCCCTTTGGCCGCTTCAAGTTTAATCGTCTGCCATTTGGTCTTAACTCCTCTAATGAAGTATTCCAGAAGAAAATGCAGTTTGCCTTTGAAGGGCAAGGATGAAGAAAGCCATGGCAGAGCACTCAGAAATGTCCTCGAAAGAGCTAGAGAAAAGGGTGTAAAGCTGAAGAGACAGAAATGCAAAATCAAGATTCCTGAAGTTGCCTACATTGGTGATAAGATTAGCAAAGATGGAATCAAACCTGACGAGTCAAAAATTGAAGCAATCCTCAACATGCCAGGGCCACAGAACAAGAAGGACGTGGAGCGCCTGCTAGGAATGGTGACCTACCTAAGCAAGTTTATCCCTAACATGAGTGCTTTGACCGAGCCACTTAGAGCCTTACTCAGACAAGAAGTACAACAGCACTGGGGTGAGCAGCAAGAAAGCTCGCTCAATGAAATTAAGAAAGTCCTCACCTCAAGCCAGTCCTGAAATACTACGATGTGAACAAGCCTGTAAAGCTCTCTGTTGACGCATCCCAGTCAGGACTCGGAGCAGTATTACTTCAAGAGGATCAACCAATCGCATACGCCTCAAAATCCCTGACGGAGTGCCAGAAAGGCTATGCACAAATCGGAAAAGAAACACTGGCCATTGTGTTTGGATGTGAGCGGTTTAACCAGTACCTATATGGCAAAGAAATTGAAGCTGAAACAGACCACAAGCCGCTGGAAGCAATCTTTTCTAAGCCTCTTGCCAAAGCACCACCCCGAATCCAGCGCCTACTACTTCGCCTACAGCCTTACCACCTAAAAGTGAAGTATGTTCCAGGGAAGTTGATGTTTATTGCAGATGCATTATCTAGAGCCCACCTGGAAACAACTTACCAGAATGAAGGAATCCCTGATGGTGAAATTGAAATGCAAGTCCATCTTCTGGTAGCAAACCTACCAATGGCTTAGCCTAAAGTGCAAGAATTGCAAGAAGCAACCAAAGCTGACCCCTCTCTTCAGGCAGTCGCCTGGCCTGACCACAAGAGTAAAGTGCCTGCTAATGCTAGACCATACTGGAGTTTCAAGGATGAAATCCATGAAGCTGATGGGATTCTCTTCAAAGGTCACAACGTTTTTGTCCCTACAAGACTGCAGCCAGAAATGCTTGGGAAAATCCACGAAAGCCACCTCGGAATCGAAAAAAGCACGCGAAGAGCACGTGACCTCCTGTACTGGCCAAACATGAATGCACTCAATCTCAATCTCAATCTCAATCTCAATCTCAAACTGCAGCTCCTGTCTTAAACACAGAAAGAACAATGCCAAAGAACCCCTGATTCAGCATGAAGTACCCCATAGACCCTGGGAGAAGATTGCATGTGATTTATTTACGCTTGGAGGTAAAGACTATCTTCTGACTGTTGATTACTACTCAAAATGGGTAGAAGTCGGCCTGCTACGTGACAGTACCGTTAGTTCAGAAGTCATTACCCAACTCAAGTCCATGTTCGCACGTTATGGGATACCCAGTGAACTCATTTCTGACAATGGTGCCCAATTTGCCAGTCGTAAGTTCAGAGAATTTGCAGAGTCGTGGGAGTTCAAGCACACAACCACGAGTCCCAAGTACCCCAAGCTACTGGGCAAGTGGAGAACGTCATTGGAACAGTAAAGGCTGTGTTAGAGAAGGCGCATGAAGATGGTACCGACCTATACGTTGCCCTGCTAGAAGTCAGGAACACGCCCATTACTGGACTAAACTATTCTCTAGCTCAGATCTTCCTCAACAGAAGGCTGAAGACTAAGCTTCCTACTACTGCTGAACTACTGGAGGCGCAAATCCCAACGGATGCTAGGTCCCAGCTCCTTGCCCAGCAACAGAAACAGAAATTTTACTTTGATAGAGGAGCCAAGTCCCTACCACCCCTCAGAAAAGGAGATGCTGTCAGAGTGAAGACACCAAACGGCTGGAAACCTGCCACGGTTACCAAACTTGCTAACACTCCTCGCTCAGCCATTGTGACCAGCGACGGAACTCTGTACAGACGGAACAGGAGAGATATTATCAAGACCTCTCAAGTTGGCAGAGATCCCTGCACGCAAACCCCGCAAGGAGACAAAGAAGCATGCATGAAGACCCCGCCGGGGAACAGAAATGCCTCCAAGACATCGAACATTGTTAGAACGAGATCTGGCCGAATTGTCAGATCACCCAGACAGAAGGACTTTGTATATTACTAGTGGACTGAACTTTCTTGATTAGAGACTGTTTTGATGTTACTATTTGTAGATGTTAAGAATCGTTTATCAGTGACTTGCCGTTAGTTTTATGGAATATGAACATTGACGTAGTTGAGGTCATGGACACTTCACTAATTAATGGAAAATGTTGATGTTTATTCTGCCATTCCTGTTAAGAGGGGAGATGTCATGATAAGTGACATCATCAGTCATGCGCAGTTGTTGAATAAAACCATACCAGAACTAGCAGCATCCCCCGAGCAGCAAACAGTGAACGTAAAATAAAGCCACATTATAATAGCCTTGGTTACACCACCCTAGGTAAACATAGCTGGGGTTTTCATTTACCTTGGCAATTAAGGTAACATGCACCCAGGGAATTGAAGGGAGTAAATTTTCTGGCTGGGTCACTTTAGTGGGAGAAAACATAGACGTTTGAGACATGTTTTTCTTCATGAACCGAATAAGAAGATGAGGAACCGTTTCCAACGAGTGCGCTGCTAAATCCTTGGTCTTGCGCATTTTCAGACACGTAAAGAATTCTCGAAACACATTAAATAAAATGTGCAGTAAGCCTCGCCATTCCGTTTAAATTTAAAGGAGAAGTTCACTCCAGAAACGGAGTGGAAATCGCGAACAAGAAGATAACACTATGTTGAGTTACTGACCATGGTTTTATCTTCTAAAGTGCATCCGTTACGAGACCAGCGGTCGCTGACGTGGGCTCGTTTTTTAGAGACAAAGCTCAGTCGATGCGTGACACCAGTAATAATAAGGAAAAGTTAATACGCGAGTTAAACACGTTAATGTTAGAGCCCAAGTTACCCGACCGCTGGCCTTGTTGTACAATTTGACGTCACGGACAAGCGACCAGGCTGCTAAGTACGATTCAAAATGGCGGCGTGCAGTGTTGAATTTTGGCCCTCTTTGGAGCGGAATTTCAGTGGGTTCGGATGCACTTTAGAAGCTAAAAACACGGTCAGTAACTCAACTTAGTGTTATCTTTTTATTAACGATTTCAAAAAATACACCCTTTCTGGAGTGACCTTCTCCTTTAACACTCACAACATTGCTCAATCTTCCACACGCAGACGCCGATTGTAAATTAGGTCATGTAGATCATCACGCACTGCACGTGCAGCGTCCAAAACTCGCCTTCTCATTGGTAGCTTTACCTAAGGAAACTGAACGACCCTTCAAACCACCAAGGGTTTTGCTTGGGGCATTTTTCTATTTTTCACTTTACCACAAAAATTTACCTGGGTAAATTTTCCCGAGGTAAGATTTGGTTACACAGGAAAATGCCATTTTCCCCATGGAAACCTCGCTTTTACCTAGGTAAAGCTGCCTCGTGTAACCAGAATTTTGTTATCATATAAAGACCCAGTGAAGGGGCTCCCAGAGGGGTACTCTGTATTTCAGGTGACAGGGAATGGGAACATAAATTAACACCCAAAAATCCCTCGGGCCTGAAGCGAAACCTCAAAAAATCCCCTGTACCAAAATGGCACCCAAGAAAATCCCATGCTGAATTTTGGAGCCTTACAAGTACCCAGAGGCGATTAAATGACAATAACGGAATGAATGGTCGTGTTTGTTTGTTTATTGACCATACTATCGCAATAAACTTTCCCAGATCTAGTAGTAATTTGTACAAACTACCCAAAAAAATCCCCTCCCCCCAAAAAATTCCAAAATTGTGAATTTCAAACACCACACCTTATTGAATGATGTGAAAAACAATGATCGATTCCCTAAAGTCTGAGACTATGACAATCACTTGAGATAGGCAAGGTTTAGCCTATAAAAAGGCGTCTTTCAGGTCTCGTTTTTTTAAAGGCCAATGACTTATGTCAAACCTCTTCTTAACCCCTATGATGTGTCTAGCTATTGAACAGCTTCCGCTTCACCATGGACCTTTTTTCCAGAAAAAGTTTCAAAAAGCCTCAGTAGGTGCAACGTCCGAAACGTATACCTCACTTCTCAGTTGCCTCCTCTTTGAGAAAACCGCTATCTTCTGTCCCCTAAGAATTATTTCATTAATTGCTTTGAGACCTCCAATATCGTCTTCTCAAGCTTTGCCACTCGTTCTTAGTTTTTAAATCAATTAAGTATTTGGATCAGCATAATTTCCAAAAGCCTCTTGAAAATTGTTGTGTACAATAATCGTTCCGTCACCGTTTTACAAAGCACGCGGTAATTTTGATTCACTAACAAACTCTTCCTGGGGTCCTCTAAGACCTCAATTATTAGCATCGTGGATGGATCCCTATCCCCAAAGAAAGCAAGGTCAAAGCACAAGACCTCTACCGTCCCCTCTCTCACAGAATATCGTGACTTTCAATATCGCCTAGTGAGTGACGTTTCGATAATCTGTGCGGAAGTCGTCATCAGCAGTCATGGTACATGAATTGTGAATCGTTACGCTATTGTTGTCAGTAAATAAATTTGCTTCTGAAGAAAAATCAGTGAAATCGGCAGTGGCATTTCCAAGCATATGACCAATTTGAATTTCGAGGAATGTAACCAATTTGTCCGTTTAGGACAAATTGGTTACATTCCTCGACATATGTAAACAAAATAAAAGCAACCCGTTTGTTAATGAACTAGGAAAGTAAATTCAGTCTTTGCAATGTAGAATTTCTTTTCTTCTTTTTGTAAATACGATCTGTTGCAGTGAAAGGGGCAGTATTACGAGGATTTTGCTCGCGTTTGACCCCACTGGAAAGCCAATGGTCATATTACATATACGAAAGCCTAAAAATAATGGCAGTTGTTCAGACACCATACTAATTCAGCGAAGGTATTACGAAGTGCCTGTGGCCACGGATGGCCAAGATGGAAATGAATTACAACTTGAAAGCGTTCACCACGTTCGGAAAACGTTTTCAGTTTCAGTGCTTGTATCTTGCAGCGAACGTTTTCAAGTTCTGTGCTTGTACCTTGCAAAAATCACTGAAAAGCTTATTATTGTTTGCATTCCTTGCAAAAACAATCCCCGTGATATCTTCCTCTTGGTGTTCCAGGAGCATTTTGTGAGCGAAGGCCTTAATTCATAATTTTAGTAGAGTTTTGATGAAATGCGAGCAAAATCACCGTGATACAGCCCCTTCAATTTAATACAATTATTGGTTTTCCTCGAAATCATAATATATACCTGATAGACCATTTGGCTTCTCGTCTGTATTTTGTGAGCAATAGAGAACTCAGCTTTGTGCTGCAGTTCAAGGTATTATATACCAAGCTTATGAAAGACCTTAACTGCTCCTGACGTGGCTGCCTAGGGCTGCGGCTCTCGGAGGGTACTCCCCTAGATTTACAATAGGTGTGTGCCGCAAAGGTTCCCTATTTAAGGATAAAAAAATTCCAAAATTGATGCCCAAACTCGAAACATTACACCTATGATGTCTGGATGTACTGTCTGGTTTATATGACGACAATTATTCCCCTCAGGGTCGGTTAATAGTGGCGTTTATTTACCTCGCAACTTTGCAGTCAACAACATATCCACTTCAGTGCATTATTTTCATGAATTCGTTGCTACGTCACACAGCCGTAGGGCGTGTTTCATTCGACCAAAGCGTCCGAAGTTCGGGAAACGGAATGGAACGGAATTTTCCAGCAAACTTTAGGAAGGAAAGGTATATAACTCACAAGGTTGTCTCAACTTCCTGGGAATTCGGAAAGCGGAAAATTTAGTTTTCTGCCCTAACTTCCATAGCTTTCTTAGCTATAAATCGAGCCTGTTGTTTCGGTTGAGGCGGGAGGTTTTTCAATGGAACGGTTTTGTTTTCTTTAGCGCCTGGTGCAATCAACAGTTGTGCCCGGATTCCTACGTACAGTGGACCCCCCCCTCAACTGGGAACGAGGTTGCTCCCCCCCATCCATCTCAAACCCAGCTATCTTGAGTCCCTCACTCAAACTGAAACTCATTTTTATTGGTTGCTTTGCTTACTTGTCTCACTATTGGCATCAAGTAATAAATATTATTATTATTATTATTATTATTATTATTATTATTTATTAACCTCGAGCGTCTGTTACCCTGAACAATTTTTGGTTTCCCCTGTGTGTTTGAGATGGCGAGCATGCAAGTGAAAGTTGGCGGCATGCACAATCCGTGAAATGAAACGCAAAACTGATCGACGTCACTGTGCTATTTTGGGCGATGTAGCAGCTGTCGTAAGGTCTTCCACGATTAGTCCGCTAAACAATAGAACAAACAAAAGAAACAAAGAACGAGGCGTAAAAAACAATAGAGCTGCTACATATAGCGGTCCAATGAAAATACAAGCTTTTGAGAGGTGCTACACTACCGACTATTTTCCCATGTTCTTTAAACGACCTCTAAACACATAGTGGTATCATTTAATTCAGTACTGGTCTGAAAAAAAAAAGACAGTTTGTTCTTTTATAGCAGCATCAGAGGTGTTTGATAAAGCTGTTTAAAAAAAGGGTGATTCTTAGTCTTCTTCTTAATCTGTATTTAAGCAGTTTTCCCGTTTTCTATTACAACAAAACAGAACATACTGGAAGCCATTTACTTAAAACGAGAGCTTAAATCTACATATTTAAATTTTAAGGAAGAAGGAAGAACAACATAAAGTCCATTATCGTTTAATCGATTAAAGGCGTCATAATTCAAACACTTTAGGCGTGAACACTCAAAGGCGCGACAAGCAGTTTTCCTGTTTTCTATTACAACAAAAAAGAACATGCTGGAAGCCTTTTGCTTAAAACAAAAGCTTAAATTTACATATTCAAATTTTAAGGAAGAAGGAAGGACAACATAAAGCCCATTATCATTTAATCGATTAAAGGTGTCATAATTCAAACACATTAGGCGTGAATACTCAAAGGCGCGACAACATTAATCTCGCAGAAGACGATCATTTGAATTTCAATTTAACACCTACTATTTATGACAAACATTTAAAAACTACGGAAAAAAGTATAACTTAAAGTGGTGAAATGGTAATGTTCAAGAATAATCCCCAAAGCAGAGAACATGACAGTTATCTAAAATGTGGGACAAGAAGAAAATTATATATTTCAAGCTCTGCGATTCAAGTTCATTCAATTTTAGGAGTCATTTAAACAAACTGACATGAAACGCAAAACTGATTGACGTCACTGTACTGTTTTCCCATGTTCTTTAAACGACCTCCAAACACATAGTGGTATCATTTAATTCAGTACCAGTCTGAGAAAAAAAAGACATTTTGATCTTTTATAGCAACATCAGAGGTGTTGATAAAGCTGTTTAAAAAAAAGATGATTCTTAGTCTTCTTCTTTATCTGTATTTAAGCAGTTTTCCCGTTTTCTATTACAACAAAACAGAACATACTGGAAGCCTTTTACTTACAACGAGAGCTTAAATCTACATATTTAAACACTTTATGTTGTTCTTCCTTCTTCCTTAAAATTTAAATATTTTAAGGAAGAAGGAAGAACAACATAAAGTCCATTATCGTTTAATCGATTAAAGGCGTCATAATTCAAACACTTTAGGCGTGAATACTCAAAGGCGCGACAACATTAATCTCGCTTGCAAAAGACGATAATTTGAATTTCAATTTAACACCTACTATTTTATGACAAACATTTAAAAAATAAGGAACAAAGCATAACTTTAAGTGGTGAAATGGTAGTATTCAAGAATAATTCCCAAAGCAGAGAACATGAAACTTATCTAAAATGTGGGACAAGAAGAAAATTATATATTTCAAGCTCTGCGATTCAAGTTCATTCAATTTTAGGAGTCATTTAAACAAACTGACATGAAACGCAAAACTGATTGACGTCACTGTACTGTTTTCCCATGTTCTTTAAACGACCTCCAAACACATAGTGGTATCATTTAATTCAGTACCAGTCTGAGAAAAAAAAGACATTTTGATCTTTTATAGCAACATCAGAGGTGTTGATAAAGCTGTTTAAAAAAAAGATGATTCTTAGTCTTCTTCTTTATCTGTATTTAAGCAGTTTTCCCGTTTTCTATTACAACAAAACAGAACATACTGGAAGCCTTTTACTTACAACGAGAGCTTAAATCTACATATTTAAACACTTTATGTTGTTCTTCCTTCTTCCTTAAAATTTAAATATTTTAAGGAAGAAGGAAGAACAACATAAAGTCCATTATCGTTTAATCGATTAAAGGCGTCATAATTCAAACACTTTAGGCGTGAATACTCAAAGGCGCGACAACATTAATCTCGCTTGCAAAAGACGATAATTTGAATTTCAATTTAACACCTACTATTTTATGACAAACATTTAAAAAATAAGGAACAAAGCATAACTTTAAGTGGTGAAATGGTAGTATTCAAGAATAATTCCCAAAGCAGAGAACATGAAACTTATCTAAAATGTGGGACAAGAAGAAAATTATATATTTCAAGCTCTGCGATTCAAGTTCATTGACTTTTAGGTGTCATTTAAACAAACCGAGATAGCAGGTGGCAGAATAAAATATATATGAATCGCCTCAACGAGGAGCATCAATAAATATGCTGCACCTCAGCATAGTTTGACAATGCTGAACAGTTGGACTTCAAATTAGAAATCATTTATGGTAAGCATTTAAAAAGGAAACGCCACACGGACACGCCATTGGTCATTGCTTTTAATTGAATGAATACCGGAACCTTAAAATATAGATTATTGAATTTTGCAGCAAAAGGGATAGAATGGTTTTGAATTGGTTTTTCACCGGGCATTCCTGTTTTTGTCCTAAATTCTAATTCGTTCTGGACCCAGTGGAGGAAGAATCACCATCTGGGTATTCGACTGCAATTCCCATTTTGGATTTTATTGTAAGAAGTCGACTATTTCTTATGTTTTAGTGAATTTAACAAATTTCTCAATTTCTCACCTGACAGATAAGAATCATTCAACCTTCTCCGCACTTAATTAGAATTTTGGCCATTTTTCCTCAAAGACAAAAATGGCTAATTTGAACACGACGTTCCCATGTGCTTGCTATAATATAAACACAATGAGCAATAGTTTAAATGTTTTAACTAACAAGTCAGAACAAGCATGCATCGATAAAAACGTTTTCTTCTTTCTTTTTGTTGAGAATCCACATTAATTAACTTTCATTAAGCCAGAGAAAAGGGTGTCATGTTGACAAAACATTTAAGGAGAAATTAAAGGACATCCGACACTAAAATTACAAACCATTATCATTTCTTGTTATTTTTCGCTCTCAGATAAGACTTCCGCAGCTGAAAGAACCTTTATAACCAGCTACCCCTTGCCCACATATTCTGAGAAAAATCACACCAAAAGGTAGCTGAAATATCGACAAAAGCACTACGTATCTGGGCACTATATACGTCGGTCGCGAAGAGTATCTCATCTTTCGTCGGCGAAAACAACGTAGTACAATCATGTTTGAAAACTACAGCTCAACCAACAGTCCAAATACATTTGATAAGTCTCCGAACAGCACCGACGAACATTGCTTGACGGCAGAACCCACAGCGGCAATCGTACTCAAATCCTTGGCGTATTTTATCATTCTCCTGGTTTCTTTAGTTGGAAATGCCCTTATTATTTTGGTCGTTTGGAAAAGCAAGCAGTTGCGCAAGTCGATCAATTACTTCGTTTTCAACATGGCCATGTCTGATCTCTTCACTCCGTTGACCATCATGCCGGTTAGAATTGTCGAGATAATTTCAGAGTCGTGTGCCTTCAAGGTCGACAGTCCGCTGATGCTTGGAAACGTCTTATGTAAACTGTGCTATTTTCTCCCTGATGTTTCTCTGCTCGTCTCTGTCGAAAGCCTACTGTTGATATCACTGGACAGGTTCGTCGCTGTCGTCTTTCCATTAAAGGCAAAACTCATCTCATCGAAAACGCGCTTAATCTGCATTCTTTGCACTTGGATTATCGCCATTGCTGTTCATGCGCCTTATTTTTATACTTTCAGACTGTTCCCTAAAGGGGATGAGTATTATTGTCAGTACAATTGGGGACCAGCATTTGATCATGAGGAAACCACAAACAGATACGTCACAGCAACGTTCCTTGCTATCATCGCCGTACCCGTTTGTATCCTCATCATCGTCTTTGGAGCCATAGCGATTACTTTAAAACGTAGCCACAGTCAAAGGAAAGAGATGTCGGTAAGTTCTCGATCCCGTGGATACCAAAAGAACAGGCAGATTATCGGATTGTCAGTGGCCATAGTAACAGCGTTTATTTTCTGTATGGTTCCTTATCTTGTGTTTATGTTTTGCACCATTTTCCTGTGGAATTGGGAAGACCCACCTATTTTTGCTTTTCAGACGGTGATTCCATTTGTTGCAGCGTTTCTGGTGCATTCGTGGAGCGCTGTTAATCCATGCATTTGCTTTATCTTTAGTAAGAATTATCGCTGCAGTCTTAAGCAAATACTGTCTTACAGAGAAGGTAGTCTTCAGATGCAAACAGAAACGACGCGCGTTAGGAAACGCACCTCTACGTCTGTCTAAAAAACATTGGTCCAAAAATGAACATTTCAATGGGGGAGGAGGAGAGGACAAGAGGAAGAAGAAGAACAACAGCAACAACAACAACAATAACCCTGAAGGAGAAGAACTCTGAACATCTGAGTTTTGTTACATAATCTATAATTTATTGATAACCAGCCTCGTATGATACAGATACGGAATCAACACCAGATCGTACCAAGCCAGACGTCATAAATAGTGCAGTGAAAATCCTATGGCAAAGCAGGTTTAGCTGAGGCAGTGCTTACCCTCTGATTCACGACAGTCAGACTCTGAGTATTTCTTAAATATATTTTGTTATAGCCTTAGAGAAGAATAGTATTCTAAAGAAGTAATACAAAATAGTGTTGGGTTTAAACCTTGTATATTTTGGGTGCAGATATTTTCGAATTTCTAGATAGAAACTAAAGATCAATCAACGGTATAAAAATATAAATTATGTATACTACATACTGCATTATCTATAACTATTGTCTGCTTTTTATTTGTTTTATAGCGTGGCGTTTTTTCTTAATTTTCTAATAAGCTGCCGTGGGCACGAGTAAATAATAGTTGTCACGAAAATTTTGCCAAGGGGACACTTGCACGTCAACGCGAAGGGCGTTTGCTTAACAAGTGTTTCTAAGACAGCCGGTGAAACCTTTACCGCATCAGATCAAACCTTGACGAATTTGTTTTCCCGTGGAATAGTGAAAACGGTTTGTTTAGTGACCAATGGACTGAACTCAGTCTGCTAGTGGTCTAGAGCAGTAGTTTCTACAGGCATTAACAAATCAAGTACAAGCTGCCACGAATGGATGTTTCAGTCAAGTTCGTATTGGACTGTGGCCATGTACATACAAGATACTGACAATGAAACCATTCTAGTTGCTACCGGGTCCATTAGTTGAACTCCGGAGAAGGGAATATCTGTTGTCGGTTTATGGTCAGACACACTGACAGGCACTTTTATTAACAAAGTGTGGCCCAGTCAGTGTAAATATTAATACTATTTTCAAGGAGCCCTGTCAAATAAAAATAAAACGTTACAAAATAGATGATCAGGCCCCAGTTGCTCAAAGAGCGGATAACTTTATCTACTGGATAGGGCGACGTAATCCAGCAGATACAAAATGTGGGAAAATCTGTACATAGCTCTATGATTTATGGAGTGTGTGACCTTGCAAGATTTGGCCAAATGTGTACATTGAGGGAAAATTGCCCCGTTAGATAGCGACTTACACACCGGGTAAAGTTATGCGACCTTTCAGCAACTGGGGCCTGTTCAATTGTTCCTCCTGTGTAAACTCTCTTTGCTGCAAATGGCACCCTGCTTGCTTTTTTGTCCAACTACTATGTTTAAAATATTTTGGTGTGGCTTTTTAGATTACAATTTTCGTAGCATGTCTGCCACTATCACAAGCTTATTCCTAGAGTTTACCCCTGGAGTTTACCCAATAAAGTTCTTAACAAAGAAAAAAAGAGTCTTTTTGTTCTCCCTCTCTCGAGAAACTAACCTGGATTCAATTGGTCACGTGCCACCCAAACTCTCCAGGGTTTGATATTTCTGAAATTGAAAAGCAGAGACCGATACAACGTAGAATAAGAGAATTAGTTTTGTACTATATTTCGGCTGGCCAAACCAGCCTTCTTCAGGTACAATGGAGTTTACATTGGCTATGTTTAAATTTATATGGTGATAATGGAATCTTACGAAATACCGGAAATACGTAAAACTAAATACAGGAAATATGTAAACAGTGTAAAATAAAAAATTTAAAATATGCTAAGCTTAAAAATGACAATAAAATAGTAAAAGTAGAAAAACTAATAGGTTTCTTCGCGTATGTTAAGGCCATCGGGAACAAGTGTTCTGCCTTTTAAAATTAAAAAAGCTTCCCTGGCCTTACGGATTGAGTCTCGGTTGGAGAAGACTTTTTCGATGGGGATTAATTGTATGTCATTAGCAGTGTGGTTAGGCGAGGAAATGAAATGTTGTGCGGCTGTAGTGGGTTTAGTTTTCTATGTGTCAAACCGATTAGATCACTCAGTTGATCCAACGTATACCGGTAGGAGATCGTAGACGGTTTGCTTGCTTGAACTTTTGATATTTCGCCCTGTGGGAGGAATGGTGAAGTAAAAAAATTGTTGCTGATGTCTCAATCTCGTACCCAGAGTCCACAGGCTTCTTGGTCAGCGGGTGGTTGCCCGGAGAGACCACAAAGTCTCTCCCGGCAACCACCCGCTGACCAAACAGCCTGCGGACTCTGGGTACGAGTTTCCTTTTGTCTGTAGGGACTCGGTCATCCACAATTGTTGAATCCAACTTTGTTGTGCGATGTTGTACGGGGTAGTTAGCCAAAAGAATTCACAGATTGTCATTCATACCCGAGAAACAAAGATGAAATAAAACTTTAATCAAAAGGGTGGTGAAAAAGGCTTGACGTGTGCATGTTTAATTCAATATTGCCATTCATCACTGAAAAACACTGCTTGTGGTTGCATCAGTGATTTATTGTAATTAAATCTCTACCGGGATCTAAAATCATCAAAAAATCTGAATCAGAAAGGAAACACGATAACATTTTGCGCTTAGCTTTTTTACTCGGATGATGAAACAAATTGAAGAAATTTAAGGTCTTTCGAAACAATTTTTTTGGGACCATACTTCACATTTAAAATCGGCTCTTAGACACTCTTCATCTTGTCGGATCAACATGAAATTTGCAATACTTGTTGGTTTTGGATTGAACTTAAGCGCGGTTTACATTTTGTAAAAAGCAATATTTCCATGACAACGATAAACAAAAATGCTCCAAAACAGTAAAATTGAAATTTAAGTGCGATCCAGATTTCATTTTGAAAAGCAAATACCAACATCTTAAACTGCATTCTCGTCCCCAGAGGCCGTGATCCTTGTGGTCAGCGCCACGGATCGAGACCTCTGGCAGGGACCGAAGCAGGAAGTCCGCGAATCACGGACTTCCGGCTTTTGTGCCCAGCCTCAGAAATTTGAAACAATAACGGTTACTATCGGTCACAAAAATGGGCAGCTATTGCGCTTGCGCGTTACCCTGGCCCCTGCTAGAGGTCTCAATCCGTCGCGCTGGCCAAAAGGATAGCAGCTCTGGGGACGAGAATGCTTAAACTGTGGTGTATGCCAAACAAAATATACAAGAAAAAAAATTCTGTATGTTTGTTTTGAAGTAAATCGCACAAACATTTTCAACCTTCGTTTTCGCATAGTAATAGTAAATGTACCGAAAAATAACCAATGCTTTGATGAAATGGCTAGAAAATACTGTCAAACTGTGTCTCTTACTTATTATTTTACGCCTAGAAAGCTTTGTTGAAACTGGTGTTCGCGATCTCGGGAACGTGAATTGTTTTTCTAAGATCATTCGCGTAATAATTTTGTGGTAATTTTTGAATTTGAGCGCTTTTGCGAAAATCTTACGAACAGCTCGATGGATTTTTTTAGAACATTAAACATGCGTGCTTGATGATGTGACCAAATTTAGTATTTAGTTTTATTAACATTGATTTACTGGAACACTTTTAGGTTTAACGTTAAAGAGGACGTATGAACCGACGGAAAAGCTTGGCTTGCGTTTCATATTCACATTTGGCAAGTAAATGCTAATAAGTAATATATTCAAAGTAATCCGCAAAGCATTCCTCCGTGATTTTTACTTTTCGTTGTAATCTACAGTGCAACAAAGAACAAAGAAACCAGATAAGAAACACGAACTAATGAATTAGGCATTACTTTGAATATATTAGCATTTACTTGCCAACTGTGAATTTGTAACGTAATCAAAGATTTTCGCAAAAGCGCTCGAATGATCTTAGAAAAACAATTCGTTCTTGAGATCGCGAACACCAGTTTCAAAAAAACTTTCTAGCCGTAAAATGGTAAGTAAAAGACACATTTTGACAGTGTTTTCTAGCCATTTTATCAAAGTATTGATTATTTTTCGGTGCATTTACTATTACTATGCCAAAACGACGGTTGAAAATGTTTTTGCAATTTACTTCAAAACAAACATACAGATTTTTTTGGTGCTTGTGTATTTTGTTTGCCATACACCATAGATTAAGATGCTGGTATTTGCTTTTCAAAGTGAAATCTGGATCGCGCAAAATTTCAATTTTACTGTTTTCGTGGAAATAGCGATTTTCACAAAATGTAAACCACGCTAAAGTTCAATCGAAAACCAACAAGTACTTCAAATTCCACGTTGATCTGACAAGGAGAAGACTGTCTAAGAGCCGGTTAAAAAAGTTAGGTGTGGTCCCCAAAAAACGGTATCGAAACATCTTAACCACGCCCGATAGCAGGGCTCATCGGTGAGTGTGGTTGTAGTCACCTAAGTCTTAACTCAACAGGTGTCTGCTTCTGTGTTACACTTCTCAACCATTCTTCCAAGCGTAGTTTACATCTTGATCAAATCTCTCTGAATTAACAGTATCACCCGAGCAGCAAACACTGAATGTACAGAATGTAAAATGAAACCACATGATAATATCGTCTCTACTTTCTTATTTAAATTTTGGTATGAATTAAATACCCGGTGGGGTTTAATTTATGGTGGTAACACTGGCTGTGGTCACATTATAAAGTTAAATCGCGTTTAGCCTCCAAATCACCCTTGACGAGTAATCACGATTTAGCGTAGGCTCAGTCTCCAGCCGTGAGTGTCTCAATGCGCCCGCGATTCTCGCCACCTTCACGGCTGAGCGCACGGGTTTGGTTATTGTTTAGACTGACCAATCATAGACAAGCCCCCTGAAATTTGCGGGGCAGAATGCGCGGTATAATTTAGCGGGATTTCGTCTTTCTCTTGAAATTTCACACTTTTAGGAGGCGTTTCAGGCATACTTTTCGCATTTCGGTTTTTTTCAAGACGATTAAAAAAAAAAGATAAAATTTATGCAAATGACGTGTGGATTGTCTGCATAATTATTACAATTGTAACGACGTCACGGACATGCAACCAAACCCGTGCGCCCAGCCGTGAAGGTGGCGAGAATCGCGGGCGAATCGAGACACTCACGGCTGGAGACTGAGCCTAGATTTAGCGCGGAAAATCGCGATTTAATGTTATCGATCACATTATAGAGTTAAATTGCGATTTGTCATTGTTTTAAACTGTCAATCATTTGGAAAACACGGATGGAGGACAACGGTCGTTGTATTGGATTGTACCTTATTGTATTCTATGCCAGCGACAGAATTGATTGTTATTTGTACAAATGCAAAAAAAAAAAAAAAAAAGGAATTTGCCGCAATTTTTGTTCATGAAAATTTTACCATTTCCTTTTAAATCACCTTTATAGTTATCAAAGGCGACGGCCTGCGGCCTGTTAATTATTACAATTTACGCTTTTAATTTATTTTCATGCTTATTGTCTTTTGGCACAATTTGTGCGCTCTGTTCGGGTCACGGTCGATGTATTCATTTATCTTATTTTTCCTCTCTTTTGGCTACTTTACTACAAAGAAACCCACGTGGACCATATTTGGTAAATTAGGCTTGATATAGTAGTAAATCTTGTTGCTAAACAACATTTAAATTTTTTTGCGTTGTGGGAGGTAACTATTTGCTCGCAGTTTAAAACTCCCAACAGAACCGTGTGAACGATGACGGCTTCCCTGCCTTGATAATTAATAATTCAGTATTGTAGCGTACCTTATATGACAACCTTTCTCGAAATAGCTGGAAATTGCGCAAAAACAAACAAACAAACAAACGAGCTTTGGCTAAATTAATCAGTAACACCGGTTCGTATACGAAGCTTCAGGTACAGAGTTGATTTGCGATTACAAGTCAGGCTAAATTGCGATTAAGCCTTAGTCTGTCTATGACCGCAAAAGTACCTTCATCTCAATCACCATTTAAAATAACGTCATCGAGGCTAAAACGCTGCACAGTTCAAAGAAATTACTCTCCATCTAAATCTTAGGAAGTAGTAGGATTTAGTTCAGGATTTGTCTGAAGCTCCCTTGGATAACCAATCACGTTGCGAAGCAAACAATGGGAAGGGGTTTCGAAACGTGGGCTGCGTCTCATATTGTTGAGGGGAACAATAAAACGCTAATTACACCTCAACTCGTACAGTTTCTAAACATGCAATGGTTAAAATTTCTTTGGGGTTTCAGGGCCAATTTTATTACTTATAACATAGAGGGCAAAATTACTGATTGGTTGAAACAGAGGGCATTTTTTCTTAATTTTATTAAACATTTGATGACGATAAACATTCCTAATTACCTTAGAATCCGAAAAAGTATTTAAAAGTATTTGTGCAACACAGATGGATTGGCGGCTGTGTTTCACGTATGATTGACAGGTCAACACAATAACTAATGACGATTTCACTATGTGGTGTGTCCCCCTTCAAAAGTCAATCTTGATTCTCCGCTAAATCTAATTTTCTGACCGCAGCTTTGAAAACGCGATTTTCACGTTAAAAACACGCTTTGACTCTGAAAACAGACCACAGCTGTACTTTTGAAGATCATGTAGGTGGAACGTTAGTTTTTTTAAACTCTTAGGCTTGTTTTGTTTATCACATTTTGAAGTGAGGTCTACGAAAAGGTAATTTGTGCAGTCACACAATGATTTAGGCTTAATCACGACTTAGCTAGCTAAATCGCGATTTGACTCTATAGTGTGACCACAGCCACTGAATCGAACACTGAGTTCGACCGTGTCCATTGTTCAGTTCAAGATGTTAAACATGTTTGGACACCCTATTGGATGATGTTCATTCCACTTTTCAGTTTGTTCAGAAGTGAACAACAATGATGGATTCGTTTAAGTCAGACTTTCAGTATATGTCACGGGTTTGATTGCTGTCGGGACTCGCATTTTTTTTCTGTCCCACGCTCGTGACATATTGAATGTTATTTCAAATATTGCTTTTCGGAGGATAAAATTCACCATCTTTCATTGTTTAGTCGTTTGCCTAGTTTTGTCCAAGAGCGTTCTACAGCACCGCAAATGATCCGTAGACGGCAAATGATCCCCAAATTGGACCGCAAATGATCCCGCTGAAAAATAAGGAAATTGTGGACAGTGGAACGGCGAGGACAGTGAAATTCTCTCTTATACAGGCAATACTAACAGTCGGGAGAACATTTGCAGCCACATTAGTTATATCAGCATAGAATTAACCCCGTTACGGCCTAGGTAAGTGCCTAGGGGCTCAGATTGCTGCCTAGGTAAATCATTTCTAGCGTATTAAGTGCCTAAGATAAGCGATTGTTTGTTCGAGTTGACTGAGAAGTGATAAAGACTAACTGAATTTTCGCGCAATTATATTCAAATAGACAAAAAAGCGCTTGAGAACCAATCAGTGTTCGTAGAGAGCGAGGAGTTTGGGCAAGCCTAACGTGTTCATTGTTCCTATTGTCTTAAAAAACGACGCGGAATTCATTTATTTACATTTGAATGATTTACCTAGGCTGTGACGATAGGGAAAATCGTATCTTCTGGGCCACAAATGGCGGGAAAATGAACAATCACTTGACTCAATGGGGAGCTTAGCTCCGCGACTCGCTTAGCTAGCGGGAACGGAATCTCGTCACAAATTCCTGGTACGTACGAAAACTGCAACAAATGAACCATGGACTACACGGAGGTTGACTTCAAACACTCTTTAATCTTCGAGACTCCAGAATCCGATGCGAAACAGACAAGCTCTCGATGTAAATCTCTCAGTAATGTAAATCAACTTACAATTTTAAGATCACTGGGTGTTCCTATACCATCGATAGCTAGATCACTCAATAGGACAGGCTCAACAAAGCCAGCTTAACTAACATAAAAATAAAAGGAACAATTCCTATAACAAAAGTTCACATTTCTCCAAAGCTAAAACTATATTTAGAGAAAAGAAATCTTTTCCTATTGAAAACTAGATTCCTTTCAGAAAATAAGGGAAAGGAATATAGGCTAAAAACACAACTAAAACTTCTGGTCTATTACAGACGGAGCCCTATTCAGCGAGTACAAAACAGCGGTACAGCTAAGACTACGGCCGGAGTGTAACAGAAACCTTTCGTTCTTTTATGCGCGTACAAATACAAACTCTAATTTAACTTAAGTCTTTTTATCTATTGAAAGTCTCGTATTTTCAGATACTCGACATAGTCAAAAGGGCAGATTCATTAAAGATCTCTTTTTATCCAAAAGCGAGAAAAAGTGCAAACAAAACTATTCAAAGGCAAACATAACTGATAACCGATTGCATTCTAAACAGAATATCGGTAAACACAGGCGAAAACTGTTTGAACCTAGTTTTTTAATCTTAAAGCACAAATTATCGGATTTTATCCCCTAACAGCACCTAGGCAGTTGCCTAGGCACTCATATACGCTAGATATGATTTATCACCTAGGCACTTTACTAGGCCCTAGGCCCCTAGGCACTTCACTAGGCCCTAGGCCCCTAGGTACTTACCTAAGCAGTAACGGGGTTAATTCCATGTTTATATAACTACTAGCCACTCATGATAACTGATTTTGCCAGCCATTTACATAGGAGAAATAAAAAAAGCTGTTTATAAATGAGTCCGTAAATATCATCGATCTCCTGAAAATGTTCTTACCACAGTATTGCTACACCCCCCCGGATGGGATGCTAGTCCATCGCAGGGTTACCCCCAGAAGTATGTCGCCGGTACCCATTTATACACCTGGGTGGAGAGTACTTGTCTAAGGAAAAAACACGATGCCAGAGTCTGGGCGTGGAACCACAGACCTTCATATCTGAGGTCCAACGCGCTAACCACTACACCACAGATACCCCACGTGTGTTGTGTAAAGCAATCGGTAAATGTCAACACACTGCAAGATCTAAACGTGCCTTCCCCCAGGTACCAGAGGTTTCTCTCGTGTGCTTTTGCGGAGGCCGATAAACGGGCGGTGCACAGGTGTAAGCACAAGGCACCTTTAAGAAAATATGAGACACTACTAAAGTTTGCGCGTGCTGACGGCAGCAAGACACGCCTCTGCCACTACCTCTGTTTTCCTATCACTTCATTTTTCTGATCTTTGTCACCTTCGCCTGTATTACGCCAACACCTATGATGAAAGAACATTTGTGTTGTATACGGTAAGTAAGGTCTCGCAGCATAGCACAAAAAGTATCCAGCAGAATCTGCTGGATAAAATTAACCTATTAAAGCTAAAAGCTTACCTATATGAATCCTAACTTAAAGAAGTGTAGTAAACGGTTTGAGTCCAGAGTCCGTTTTGAGTATAGGGTGGATGTAGGCTGCGTACAGACGTCTCCTATTTCCTTTGCTTCACGCGGAAACTGGGGGCTCGTGAATCAAAGGAAATAGTAAACGTCGGTGGCATCTCGACATCCTTTGCGATGAGTCATCATCAGAGTCAAGGTGCATGCATGAACGGTGAATTGTTACACTATTGTGTTGTATTTCAATTTTATCCTTGGTTCAATTTTTATTTTCTTTCGTTTGATATTCATTATCACATGTTAACATAAAAAAGAACAAAGGAAAATATAAATTGAGCCAAGGATAAAATTGAACTACAACAATCGTTCCCACTAACATTGCTTCTGAAGAAAAATCATGTACTGAAATACAACGAAAGCAAATCGTTTACTAATGAACCCAGAAAATAAGAAGTTTACGGTAAAGACAGCCATGAAGAAAATTCAGTCTTCGCAGTGTAGAATTCCTTTTCTTCTTTTTGAAATACGACCTAGTGCAGTAAATATCGTTTTTGTTTTCGATCGGAATCATCTATTTACTTGTTAGAGCAACTAGACTTCTCATCTGTATTTTCTGAGCGATAGCATAGAGAACCTAGTTTCGTAGACTGCAGTTCAAGGTATGATGTAGCCAAATTCCACATAAGCCAGAACAACGAACGAGCTTAACTGCTTCTGACGGTTGGCAAGGTTGACTAGAGCTGCAGCGCAGTAGAGCGATTTGTGCTGGGTTCTTAGGTAACATCGTGTTACAGTTACTGGTTCAGTGAAATACAGACGCGGAAAAACGCTTCTGCCTGCTGGTAACCTAACATACACCTTATGAAATATATCTTGTCATTTATACATTCGAAATAGTAAATAAGGCTTTATGACAACGCACAAGTAAATAAGGCTTTATGAGCCTTACCCTGATTGGCTGTTCAAACTCCTGATATATCCTTACCCTATCCCTAACCCTCCAGGATACACCTCCGAAACACCCCTCCCCAAACTTCCCCCCCCCCCACCCCGTGCGTGTAAGTCAGTTTTTCCCATTTGTCAGAAAATACGGTGATTACTTCGAGATATGTGGTGTCAGTGCTAAAAGAAAAAATTACTCCACTCACTGTCGGTGAATAGTGGTGGATGTATACCTCGCCTCTTTGAGGTCAATTTCCTATCCACTTCGTTTTATTATTGTTAATTCGTTGCAAAAACACATAGTCGTAGTGAATTTTTCATTCGACCAATGCGTCTTTAATTGCGAAACGGAATAGAACGGAACGGAAAGGTCTAATTCACGAGGGAGTTTATCTCAACTTCCCGGAATTCAGAACACGGAAAATGTAGCTTTCTGCTTTATCTTCCCCAGCTTTTTTAGCTATAAATCGAGCTTGTTGTTTCGGTTGAGGCGTGAAATTTTTTAATGGAACGGTTTTCTTCAGCGCCCGGTTTTCTTCAGCAATCAACAGTTGTGCCCGGATTCCTTTATTCAGTGGACTCCCCCCTCCCTCAACTGGGAACGAGGTTGCCCCCCCTTCATCCCAACCCCCATTCTCTCGAACGGAAAGTCATTTCCATTGGTTGCTTTGCTTACTTGTCTTACCATTGGCTACCTCCAACGTCTGTTACCTTGAACAATTTTTAGTTTCCCCTGTATGTTTGAGATGGCAGGAGTCCAATGTAAACTCCAATTTGGGCGCAAGGGCACTTAAGTCCCGGCTAAACGATCAAACATTTTCGTCCAACAACTTGTTGGAAGAACATCCGCCTCTCTCTACTTTGCATTTAAATGGTTTTCCGTTGTCCGATGTTTAGTCAAACATTGTTTGCCCGTTTGGCCACCGAACGTCTTGTGTGACGAACACGATGTTGGACGAAAATATTTGATCGTTTGGCAGGGGCTTTATGGTCTCTAAATAGAAAACCACGGATCTGCAGTTCAACTGAGTTCAAGTGTAAACGCATCCAGGCCCTCGCATGTTATTTTGTATGACAAAATGCGTCTACACATGCATTAAAATCAGCCCGGACAATGTAAAATGCAGCTTTTAACAGCATTTTCGAAACTGATTGTATAAACCAACGTGTCCAAATACACATTAGTGTAAATGACCAAAAATGTTTTACGGCGTCCGAGCAAATTTTCTGTCAGATGTAAAAGCGCCTATACATTTCGATTAATCTTTGTTTCTTTGTTAGTTTGTTGGCATGTTTCCTTTTGCCATCTATCCAAGGGGTTTTCAGATATATATGTAAATAATTGGGCTTTTCAGTCGAGCCACAAAAAAGTTATTGTACGTAATAATGACAATTGCTTTGTTCCCCTTCACTTCGGTGAATATTTGAAACGTTGCTGTGTCACAGTCGTAAGGCGTTTTCCACTCGTCCAAAACGTCGGGAATTCCGCGAGCGAAATCGGATGGAACGGAATTTTCCGTGAGGGGAAGTCGGAAGTTGTGGCATACCTCACTAGGTTGGTCAACTTCCCAAAAATTCGGAAAATGGACAATTTCTGTATTATCAGCCTAACTTTTTTCGGTCATAAATAACCTTGAGGTTTTAGCTAAGAGGATAACAGGTACAATCGTTCACTTGGTGATACAAGCATGAATCTTGGCAGGAATGTTCATATTTAGTTGTTCTTCAATTCTAGTCGATTTGCCACTTGAAATTTGAAAGTATAATGACTTTAAATATTTTCAAATTTGGCAGTCATTTTTTTAAAGATGGCCGCCACTGTCTAAAATGTGGTATGGGATCTCGAAGATATACTTTTTTAATACAACTCGTTTGACAAAATTGTGTTTATTTAGCTTCATCTGCATGATTAGAAAAGTTTATTTATACCTGTTTTAGCACATTATGTTACCATGGCAACCATGGAGGGGCAGCCAAAGCCGAGTCCAGATAACGGTATAATCGTTTCCTTAATGAAACAAGCGTGATACTTTGAAGAAATATTCTGTTCAGGCTACTTTTTCTCTAATTTGTTAGCCCCTTGAAATTCTTACTTTTAAGAGGCCGTCCGTGTAAGGACCGACCACTCGATTTTCGGCCCAAAATAGAATTCCTTCAAATTTTCTGTGCAAGACAATTGATCGATATGATAAACAAAAATAGCAATATTTTGGCTTGTAGTGTTATTTTTCAATACTTTTGGCGATGATTTCTGAGAACGGTCCAAAACCGAAAAAATTGTCCTGTTTCGAGTCAAATTTAGGCGTCGCGCTCAACGCGCTGAAAAATTACGCTTTAACTCAAATAAAATAAAACTTGTATATTACTTTATTTTATGTCTCGTATATAAGTTGATGGTAAAACGTTTGAAATCGGACTTAACAAAAATTAAATATGATTTTTTTAAAACACCCCATAAAGAGCCCTCGCAAAGCTCACGCAAGCATGCTGTTGGTTAAAGAGGTATTTCTCAAAAGTATAACGTGATCTGGAGTCCTGAACACTATCCACGATTAGTATTAGGGTTGGTGTACCAGAAACGAGAAAAAAAGTTTTGGGCACTAAGCTTTTCGAATTTCAGGAGTCCTATCAACATAGCCTATGTTCAACGGTCGTGACGCGCGTCACGCAATTTCTCACTAATATATTTCTCACTAACTTTCCCACATAAAATAATTTTCCGAGTTTCCAGGTTGAATGATAGGACGTTGGTAGGTTTTTCGGATTTACCAAAGTTTGTTTCCTCACATTTGTCTTCTGAACTAGTTGTCGATCCGTTGTTATCGTTAACCATTGCTGCATTAGAAGAAGGTTTGTCTGTACTTGCCAGTCCAATGGTTGACGTTGAGCATGATGGAAAAGATTTAAATGTTAACATTTTGTTATTGGTTCCGGAGATTGTTAGCAAAAACAACTTTTGTGTAGTTGAACACTTGACTCCTCTTAAGTTTAATTTGTCAGGTTCGTGTTTCACCGGTCCCGTACGACAGACAAACCTTGCTTTGATAGCGTGTCCAAATTCTAAGCAGATAGTATCAGTAGAGGCGTTACATAGGTGTTTTAGCAGCGAAGTAGGTTTTCTCTGTCCGCAAAATGTGTTAAAAGCGGTAACAAACTTGCAATGGTTGGGTTTTGCCTGGAATCCTGAACTGAAACTATCATTTCCAAAAATCATCTCTCTGCACTAACTGCGACCATATTCAGCCTTTGATTCATCTTGGTGGATGGAGCTCTCTATCTGCAACATCTGGTTACGTGCAAACGACTGTTGGCGTGATGGATATTGCACCCTTATCAGTTTACAGTTTCCCCTGCAATGTGACCTTTGCAGGAATGGGTACCACATTGGCTTCTTGTCCAGAAAGTCTCAGTGTTTCGTTACCGCTGTTTTCGACCAACACGATAACCTACGTCCGATGGGATCCGAATTCTGGTGACGTGTCTCCATTGCACCTGCACCATGAGTCTTTGTTGATTCCTCCTCCCGTTGTGATCAACCACACTGTAATTAATGGCTTGGATGAGCTATATCAGTTCTATGATAGGCAGCTCACTGCAGCCCTAGATAAAGCCGACAGTATGATTGATCAGATAGAGGTCACGTCTGAAACCACAGTAACAGAGTACATTGCCTATGTTGCATGTGCTTTATCTATAGTTAACCTCATCGTGTTTTCTATTGCCTGCCGATGTTTTCACAGGCTGGCAGGCCGCGAATTTGGTTACCAAGCACCTCAGTCTCCTCCTGTTCACGTTGTTCACGTTCAGCTCCTTCTCAGCCTCGCAAGATTTGCAAAGATTATTCAAGCCAGAAGCCAAGATCAGTCAAGCCAGCAGCAGGAAAAGTTTCCAAGCGCAAAGGGAACCACTTGGAAGACAAAGTAGCCGAGAATGCTGTGAATTGTGGAAAGAACTGAACTGAACTTTGCCATGGCTTGCATAATTAATTAAACGTCAAGTAGTTTTGCTAGGCAGCTCGATGAAGTTGCAGTTATTAGATTAGCGTCAGTAGGTGGCTTGTTTGCCTCGTTTAAGTATAGTGCCGGTAATCAATATTCAGAACAGAGTCCACTTGTTTTTAATGTTTCACAACAGTTTTCGTGGCAATCTCTTGATTTATTTCTGGGAATGTTTTCTCCTAACGGTCGGTCTTTAGTATGGGAGGTTGATGATCTGGTTGAGTTTGTCAACATTTGTAGTTTCCTTATGGTTATTGAGCCGTTCGTTAGCGCACAGTTTCGTGCGACTGTTCCGCCTAATTGTTTTCAGTGTTTTAGACAAAACCAATTCTGTGATGTTCTTTTTGCTTTAAAAGTAGCTGGTTATCTGTGGTTAGCTAGAGATCTCGCACGATTTGTGTCACGTGAGTTTGAAGAAATATTTGATTTTCACGATTTACTCAGGGCACGTAGTGCGTCTCAGTTTCAGTCTTTGGTAGAGGACCTATTTCTGGAGTTAGGACAAGATAGAGAGGATTTAGGCTGACTGGTCCATATTTGTTTCTTTTCGTTTCAATTAATTTCTTGGCCGTTGTTTTCCTTTAAAATTACACAGTTCTACAATGAAGTAGTATTTAAAAAAATTGAAGGTGAAAGTACCCGGACTGAAGAGGGACGCCTATTCAACCAAGTCGTTAAGTGCTTTGATGCAGATAAGTGGCTACTTAAGGGCTCACTTGTCCTCCCCACTGGAATGGTGTGCCACCTGCGGGCGGACGCATTGCAGAAGGACAGTGTGTTTTCAAACTTTCGATAACTACTCTTTCGAACTGTTGCTCACCACAGTTATATGGTAATTTGGGGAGCACCTGTACCCATTTCTCTTTGTCAGATATTTTTGATTTTTGTAGTTTTTTGTTGTTAGATGAAAGTTACGTTCATTCTTTGTTTAGTAAATATATACTTTTAGAGGATAACACTGCATATAATAAAGTAGATTTCTTGTTTTTGATACGTAAAATGCATGAGTCCGGTTATCCCACGTTAGCTTTCTTTTGCTTACATACATTTGAAACAGTAAATCCACCGGGAACTTTTGAAAAGTTTCTTACTTTATATCCTGATATTTTTGATAATTGTAATATGTTTTGGTAGTTTGGTAATGTATTGGGTAATTTGAGGTAATTTGGTAAGATTGTATTGTAGCAATTAATAATTTTTCATATCTTTTTAATATTTTTCTACATTTTCCTATATTTTTCTACTTTTCAGCATCGAGGACGATGCCTAATCCAACAAGGGGGGCATGTTGTGAAGCTAATTTTAGGGAATTGATTTAGTTGTTTTTCTAGCCTTGGAATAATTTTGGTAGTGTAATTGTTGATCTAAGCATAATGCCTTCCCTCCTGGAAGTTTTCCTGTTTGTCCCCGTAACTGAGGGCGTGCTGTAGACAGGTTTGCGATTTCCTGTAAGCTTTGCCAAGGCCTCCTTGAACATTGAGTTCAAGGGCAATTTCTTCGCAAACACTTAAGTTTTTCTCGTACTGGATTGGTCGAACTTAATGTGTCTTCCCTTTGCCAAATGGTTCCTTGATCTCAGCTGTTCTTCTTTTGAATTCTTTTAACTTTATCTTTTTTTGGCACCATCTGGTCTTCCTCTAGTTTGGGTCGCAAACATGTTTACAGCCCCGCATAAAAGAAGCTTGATTGTAGCTAGTAGTTGGTTAGTATCAGCGGAAGCAATAAAGAAGCTTTCCCCTAGCAGAGTCTCAGTACCTCTGGTCTAGCCAAGCGAGTGCTCAACAAATGTAAAATTACCCCATTGAAAATCGACCGTACGAGGAACCAGCAGTCATATTGTTGACTTCAGATCAAATTTCTCCTGTGATAACAGGCAATCCGAGTTCTTTCTTGTCAGTGTTCAGTGAAGGGTTATTGCTCCGACCTATGTGTGGTAAAATGTCCATGAAAGTACATCCTTTTTACTTGTGCATCGAGAAAGGTGGTAGGCGTTTAAGTTCGAGGGTAGTCCGCCATTTTTCACCAGTGCGTAAACGTGCGGGTATTGAAACACTTCGAATATTTTACATGAAGCATGGTGCAAGGTACGTCGGTCGTCGTGCGGTCACGTGACGTCATGACCATGACTATGAGTATGGTGCTCCGGTAAAACTAACAGAGACAATGCACAGAAAAAATATTACAATAATTATTGCCCAGAGTTAAATCAGAGTCAGTAGTAGATCGCAAAACGTTGCTAGACATAGCTAGTTGTGGTACAAAATACATATCTCAGAGAAGCCTGCGAATATTTATTGAGGTCTTAGCCTACTGGACGTAGCAAGCGTTTCTATAGGTTTTCCCGGACGTTCGAGGTCTGTTGATGTCTTTGCTTTTATTATCTCGAGTGGTGGCTTTCCTGTGTTGGAGGTAAGATTTTCACGATAACGCAAAGGTGGTGAACTCGTTTTTGGAAAAAAGTTAGTTTACGGCACCCGAAATTGCAAGTTTCATATAAATTTTAACTCTAACCATCTTCGTGAGCCAATTCCAGAATGCAGCTGAGAAGCGGTGAAATGGGAAAGCGGTTTTTCCTTTTATACTGGAACTTCCTACTTAACACGGGCACGTGCAGACCTAAAGTTTACACGTTGACACCGAGCAGAACAACTTCCAACATAATTCCACCTATTTACAATAGTGCACACTCTACACTAAAATTAAAAAAAAAAACTTACTGGAAGTAATTCTAGTTTGGTTATTGCGGAGAGGCGAGCTACCTCTTTTGTGGCTGGAAATGGGAAACCCTTGCCGGAAGTAAGACTTGCAAATAGAGTCGCAATTCTCGTTATAACTCAACTAAGGAAAGTGGCAAGCGGCCGTAATCACCTTTAGACCTGTATACAAAGTAACAAGGCTTGCTTTAGGCGTAGTTTCAGCTTATTAGAGTTCTTCTTACGTGAGAGACAACCTCGTTCCAGGCCCCTCTCTCTCGAGGGATGAAGAGAAAGGGCCCTGGGAAGGAGGTTACGTAAGAAATTAAGTTTGCGTGTTTTGTGACCGGAGATTGGGAAACAAACTATACACTGAATAGTGATCTAAGAATTGAATGTTGTAGAGAATCTACATGTATCAATCTGGAGGCTATCAAGATATTCTCTGGAAAGAGAAGTCGCTATATTTCTAAACAATTTAAGGATAAATCTAATAGAAAGTACAAAGAGTTGGATTGTGACGTAGTTCGGCCGTTCCCTTAATTTGTACTGCTGAATTTGCATTGTTTTCAAGGCTTCTATGATTACTTCTAAGAAAAAGTTTAAAAGAAATCTTTGTTTGACAGGTGATAGACCATGAATTAAAACTGGACCAATCAGATTCACGTGTTTGTAATAGACCATGGTTAATATCAATCAAAAGTTTTTTGACCCTGGCAACACCTTTCCAACGTGACCATGTGACAGTTATTCAAAGGAATAAAAATGTTAGCTCTTTTTGTCAGAAAGGGCAAAAGAGAGGTTATCGAATTCTCAGCTATTGAATTTTTAATCATTTCTTGGCGCACAGAAAATCGAATAGGTGCTTATTGACTGTGCAGTAGGGCCGAAAGTAAATGTTAAATCACAAGGCATCAACAACGGGATGAGCACAGTGTATTAGCCAGATATTAAAGAGATTAAGCATCACGTTTACGGCAAACGTCAACCTGCCGCTTGCTGTCTGCCGTTTTAAAAGGGACCATTTATTCTTAAGCTTCGTGTAAACTCATAAAAAGTTAGAATACACAAAAAAGCAGCTTTCTAACTTTAAATATAAAATATTAGTTCCCGGTTGACGTACTGCATAATTTGAGCGCCTTTGTCATGAAACAGTTGATAGCCCTTGCGAGCTGACAACCAAACATCAGCTCGCTTTCTCGCACTTTTTAGTTCCTTTATTTGTAAACACTGACAGTAAACCGGTCCGTTTGCGTAGAAAAATAAATAAATTATCCCTCGGCTTAAACACAGGAGCAGAATGAATAAAAAGCTTTGTAGCAGAACGAATCAAAAACTTTAAAGAAATAGTCGCGTTGTTGACGAACGCGAGAACAGGCCTCTTCACGTTGAAAATGGCAAACGGCAAACGTGAGAAAGGGCGGAAAACTCATGATCACGTGGCATTTTTGCCGTTCGCGTTTGCGGTAAACGTGTTGCTTAATCTCTATATTATTGAACTTCCACGCAGCAATCCGTTGGCACCACCCTAGAGGATTTGAATAGGGATTGAATAGGCCATGTTTTGTTTATCATTCAACCTTCAAACTCAACGCACGTTTCACTACCTCTACGTTCGTCAAGTTTTGTAGCTATCTGTTAAAAAACCTTTCTTAGGATCTTATAGTAAAAGTTTAGTTATTAATCTTAGTTAACCGATAACCTTCAGTCAATATGAGCTTTTCTATCGTATGTGTGACTTTGTAGAAAATCATCGTTGTTTAGCGAGGTTAATATATGGTTTTCTTAAGAATAAGAATAACAGCCTCATGGCTTACTCATTCTTGATCAAACTAAATTTTCGGAATGTCTGAATTGCTGGCCGTTGAGCAGATTGAAAGTATATAGGAAACTTGTACAAAAAAAACTTCAAAAAAAAATCCGAAACTGAACCAACGACAAACGCAACCTATATATAGCACCTGGTGCATATAATAATAACATCTAATTACCCGAGCCAACTTGACAGTAACTTGGTGGGAGGTAAACGAAGCGCCATACCTTCTTCTCCAATATCGTTGGCAAATTCCTGAAACATATCGTGGTAAATATACAGTTTAACTCTGTCCATCAAAAGGCGGCAGAGGTGTGCGGCGCCAAGCGAATTTCGTAGTTACTGTTTCAAGGTAAACAGTCGCTGACAAAAACACACGCTAGTGCTCAAAACGTATCCCTTTTGTAGTAGTTTTTCGGATCAGAGGTTTTTTTTCTTTCCATTTGAAAGTTTCATATTCAACGCCTTGTGAGGGAGTTGAAATTCCAGCAAGTCCTTCGATTAAAAATTAACCTTAAACGCTATACTGCAACGTGTAGTCTTACGGAAACAATTAGAAGAGAAGATTAAGAAACACGAAACAAAGACATTGTCGTCAGTTATGAAACTCATCATTGGTTTGGAATAACAGTCAAACGTGTTTTTCTGTAGTAGTATATAAGTGTTCTAATACAAAGGTAAATTTTAAGTACTCCACCTCCCGAAAAATATGCATTTTGTTGTTGCGTGTTTCAGAACTTTACCATCTCACCTCAATTAAAAAAACACTTTGTTTTGACCATTATCAGAAAATACCAACAAATCGGGCTGATTAAAAATTCGCCTTTCATGGACAGTGGATCGGATAATTCGGGATAATTCGTCTCTAAGCTATAAGATATTGAAGGCCATTCAGGCTGCCTCAGAGAGATTTAACACAAAATTGCCGCTTTACTCGATGCTTTTTATTTTTCGTCAATGACAAAAAATGCAAGTACCCTTTTACATTTCTTTTCCCGTCATTTTCGAAAAGATTAAAAAAGATTAAAAATTTATACGCAGCATCCGCAGTTTAAATGGTGTTAGATTTTAAGGGAGAACGTATTGCAAATTTCCATATGTAATGCCAGTTTCTCTAAAATAGTTAGGAAACAAAATCTTTGTCACTTACCGATTTAACTTGTTTTAATAAATTAATGTTTATTTAGCATAAAAAGACTGTCATCTAAAAGACATCGAAATTATAAGACGTCGTCTCGCTGGCACCGAAAACAGCTCTACGTCGCCGCAGTAAAGCAAATAAAACGTGACTGGTAGGAATTGCGCATGTAGTTATTGGTTTGTTTTATAGAAACGAAACATCAGACATCTTTTTATTTAATGACGTGTAGTTGATAAATTATAAATACATTAACTCTAGCGGTTAGGCAGTTGAGTCGCTCTTTTGTGCTAAGGCAAAACCAAAGCAACAGAAGCCTTAAAAGGCAGTGCCACAACTCCAAGCCTTGCCTGTTAGTAAAGATAACAAGTGCCCTTGCCGAGTCTTGCCAAAGGACTCACCACAGCGCAAGGTTTGGATACATTGGCCAAAAGGCAGCCTATTAGGAGCACTGGGGACTGCGATTTTTTAATGTCTGAAAACAAAGGTAGTAAAATCACGTTTGAAAACTCCAGCTCGGGATTTCCAACCAACAGTTCACTTCCCATCGATGAAACTGTCAACATCAGCGACAACGATTGCTTAACGGCAGACTCCACAGCGGCAATCGTACTCAAATCTCTGGCTTATTTTACCATTCTCCTGGTTTCTTTAGTTGGCAATATCGTTGTTACTCTGGTCGTTTGGAAGAATAAGCCCTGGAAGTTGCACAAGTCGCTCAATTACTTCGTTTTCAACATGGCCATGTCCGATCTCTTCACTCCGTTGACCATCATGCCGGTTACAATTGTCGAGATCATTTCAGGGTCGGTTGCCTTTATGGTCGAACGGCCGTTGCTGCTTGGAAACATCTTATGTAAAACGTGCTATTTTCTCCCTGATGTTTCTCTGCTTGTCTCGGTCGAAAGCCTACTGTTGATATCACTGGACAGGTTCGCCACTGCTGTCTTTCCACTGAGGTCAGAACTCAACACATCGAAAGTGCTCTTAATCTGCATTCTTTGTGCGTGGATTATCGCCATTGCTGTTCATGCACCTTATTATTATACTTTCAGACTGTTTCCTTATGGGAATGAGTATTATTGCGAGTACTACTGGGGAGCAGCATTTGACCATGACGAAACCTCAAACAGATACGACACAGCAACGTTCCTTGCTATCATCGTCGTACCCATTTGTATTCTCATCATCGACTATGGAGCTATAGCGATTACTTTAAAACGTAGACATGGTCAAAGGAAAGAGATGTCCGTAAGTTCTCGATTCCGTGGATACCAAAAGAACATGCAGATTATCGTATTGTCAGTGGCCATAGTGACAGCGTTTATTTTCTGTATGGTTCCTTATCTTGTGTTTATGTTTTGCACCATTTTCCTGTGGCATTGGAACAATCCGCCTACTTGTGCTCTTCAAACGGTGATTCCATTTGTTGCAGTGTTTATGGTGCATTCATGGAGCGCTGTTAATCCATGCATTTGCTTTATCTTTAGTAAGAACTATCAACGAGTTCTTAAAAAACTGCTGTCACAGCGAAGGTAGTTTTAAAATGCAAAGGAACACGAAGGGCGGCAGAAAGCGCGTTTGTTCTTTCGTCTGAAGAACATTTGTAAAACAAAGACATTTTCGAGTTGTAGTAGGAGGAGGAGGAAGGGGAACGAAGGAAGAAGAAGAAGAAGACAACAGTAACTAGCTAGAAGAGTGAGAAGAACAAGAAGGAGAAAAATACTTGACGCTTTAATGAACTGGATTTACGCGAAAGTACTAGTGTACCAAAAGCTGTCAGGGACTGTATTTACGCTAACCTTTGATACAAGATTTTATGTTAAAATGCAATTTCGAAAGGATCCCCAAATATTGAAGGTATATAGCACGTGTATCCCTACTTTGTACTGCGGAATTTGTACTGTATTCAAGACATCTTACTGCTGCTACGTAAAACTTTAAAGAACATCTTTGTTGTAAGCCAAAGACAGGTGATTGATGAGAAAACATATGGGGGGGGGGGGTAATTTTGAGTAAGTTTTGGCCAGTTAAAACTCAAGCGAAGTTGACTAGAAACAAAATAAATAGGTGAATAAATAAGTAAATAAATGAATAAAAAACAAGTCGTTTGAAGGGTAGAACGTTATGCATATGTAACTGGCACAGTCGCGTGTGTTAAACAGGGTTTGATCCAGAAAATAACGTAAACGCCTAGCTTCCTGCCAGGAAAAGAGCAAATATTCGGCTTCCTTGGGATTAATTCATGAAGGACTTAGGCCATAAAAAAAAAATTCGCAGCGTGCATTCATTAAACGCGTTATTTCACGCCAGTCATTTCTGTCAGCAACGTGGAGAATTTTATCAACACGTGCGATCGGTATGTGTCCTTGCGGTTATTTAACAGCATGACATACATTAAGATTATGAAAAAAACGATCACGTCGTGAAGCAAACATTATTACAGGAAAGAACGAACGCAGTCAGCGCAAGTGCGTGAATTTTAAGGTAGGTTTGTCTGTTTTTCGGGTAACTTCCTTTTGGCTCTGTTGAATGCCAGCAACACAAAGGGTTTTTGGTCGCACGACTTGTCACCATACGCCAGGAAACGAAAAAAAAAACTGGACCAGAGAAGTATTCAGTCTCGTCACGCCGTTTGTAATGATGTGGTACGACATGTGTTCGTCGTTTCAGTCTTATGGTATATTTTCTTTGCTAGACCGCCACCATAGTCCTTTGTGACAATCAAAACCGGCTGATGCATGCAATTGCGATTTTAGTAGATTTTCCTGGTCAGGCTGTCATAAGAGAATTATAATTTTGTGTGAGAATTATCTGGCGGGAATTTATTTCAACATTGCGTAAACCTGCAAATTCTCCCCGACGCATCTTAGAAAACTGAAAGTTCATAGTTGTCTTTACTAAGTTGCATTGCGGATTTGTATGTGGGTCGAGCAAAAACCCGACATTGGTCAATTTTTAAGGCTACTGACTTTTATGTGAAGAGATGTACGTTAGAAGACGCATGGGACGTGGTAGCGCCTTCACGACTCCGATTATAATTTATTCGAGCTACACTGGCATCACGTATTAAAAATTTCCCAGCCGCGAGTCATTGCGTTTTCCTTTTGATATTTTACTTTATTTCAAGTATAGAAGCTCGTGTCTAAAAGTACACACGAGTGACCACGAGTGACCACGAGTGACCACGAATGACCACGAGTGACCACGAGTGACCACGAGTGACCACGAGTGACCACGAGTAGACCACGAGTAGACCACGAGTGACCACGAGTGACCACGAGTAGCTACGAGTGACCATGAGTGAGAATGCACCAAAATATTTTGCTGATGTCATGATGACGTCATCATTACATCATTTTATCAAATAATCTCAATTTCACGGCAATCTGACCGTTTCTTGAGACCTTAATACCTGAATTCGACATTTCCGCCATTTCTGACTGAATGGGGGAGGGGCCAGGGGACGGACAGGGAGGAGGCATGGGGGGTACAAACTTCCCGCCACCCGCACCCTTTAATCTCGGTTCCCGCCACTTTTCTTTACTTTTTCTTCCCACCCTTTTTTCCGCCTCCCGAGCATTAAAGATGTTGATATTATCATTCACTACCTGTCAATTCTGTGCTTTTCTCCAGGCTTGGTTTTTAGTGAAAAGTTCTCGTTAAAATATTTCCTTAAATCACGTACATTCACAGAAAAACTTTTTATTAATTTTTATATTGTCCTTTTCACTTTCTTTCTTTCTTTTTTCGCCCTTGGCCACTGGTAGCCTTCGAGGGGGTAGGGGGGTAGGGAGGGAGGTGGACAGAATTTGGGACTCCGGGTAGAAAAGAGGGAGGGAGGTGTACTGGAGGCGGAAAAAAGGGTGGGAAGAAAAAGTTAAGAAAAGTGGCGGGAACCGAGATTAAAGGGTGGCGGGAAGTTTGTACTCCCCATCCCCCCTCCCTGTCCGTCCCCTACCCCCTTCCCCATTAAGTCAGAAATGGCGGAAATGTCGAATCCAGGTATTAAGGTCTCAAGAAACGGTCAGATTGCCGTGAAATTGAGATTATTTGATAAAATGATGTAATGATGACGTCATCATGACATCAGCAAAATATTTTGGTGCATTCTCACTCATGGTCACTCGTAGTCACTCGTGGTCTACTCGTGGTCACTCGTGGTCACTCGTGGTCATTCGTGGTCATTCGTGGTCACTCGGGGTCACTCGTGGTCATTCGTGGTCACTCGTGGTCACTCGTGTGTACCTTTAGACACGATCAGTATAGAAGGTTTCCAACCTAAATACAGTAGCGACATCTTGGGTAATACCAGGCTTTCTTCAAAACATTATATTGAACTTGTGTTTTGCGCGTAACACAATGGTGGGGAAAAATGTGAGATTTTGAAAATCGCGAGTGTCTTAACGACGACCGGTCCACGATGCTATGGAATCAAGACAAAAAGAGACGAGAGACCTTCGGTAAGTAGCAATAAGAATTAAGATTTTGTATACATGTATATCTTAAGGCGAAATATTAGCATCGCGTTCTAGCTTTCTTCTGATTTTCTCAGATAATATGCTGTACCTGGAAACTTGATCGCTATCGTTGCGCTGTAGCCTATTTTGTTTTCCTTGGGTAGGATATATCTGGAAGCGTTATGTTTAACATCGCTCTTAGCTTATTCTGTCTTCCTTAGGTAGCATAAACCTGGAAGTGGAATGTCCTTAATTAGCTTTAATATTCTGTTTTCCTTGGGTAGCATATACCTGGAAGCGGAATGTCTAACATCGCTTTATAGCTTCTTCTGTCTTCCTTGGGTAGCGTATACCTGGAAGCGGAATTTCTAACATCGCTTTAAAGCTTATTCTGTATTCCTTGGGTAGCGTATACCTGGAAGCGGAATGTCTAACATCGCTTTATAGTTTATTCTGTCTTCCTTGGGTAGCATATACCTGGAACCGGAATTTCCTAACGTCGCGCTTTAGCTTATTCTGTCTTCCTTGGGTAGCATATACCTGGAACCGGAATTTCTAACATCGCGCTTTAGCTTATTCTGTCTTCCTTGGGTAGCGTATACCTGGATGCGGATTTTCTAACATCGCTCCTTAGCTTATTCTGTCTTCCTTGGGTAGCATATACCTGGAAGCGGAATTTCTAACATCGCTCCTTAGCTTATTCTGTCTTCCTTGGGTAGCGTATACCTGGAAGCGGAATGTCTATAACACCGCTTTATAGCTTATTCTGTCTTCCTTGGGTAGCGTATACCTGGAAGCGGAATTTCTAACATCGCCTTTTAGCTTATTCTGTCTTCCTTGGGTAGCATATACCTGGAAGCGGAATTTCTAACATCGCCTTTTAGCTTATTCTGTTTTCCTTGGGTAGCATATACCTGGAAGCGATGTCTAACATCGCTTTATAGCTTTTTCTGTCTTTCTTAGGTAGCATGCATATACCTGGAAGATTCTGTTATTTGTGCAATGAAAAAGAAGCAAAACAAAACAAAAGATAACCGATTGCCAGGTTTTCATGTACAATCAATGTACATTGAATGTTACGTTGTATTACGGCTCTAAAATCATCTTATTTTTGGAAAACCTTTTTCCCGGTCTTACAGGTAGCGGGGCGGAGAATTTATTCCATTTAATATTACCAGTTACACAACCGTATTCTTGAGTTTACCAACATTTTATATTATTTGACTGACTGAAATTGAAAAAGGCTAGTAAATTAATGTTTATGCCACTTTTTTTATTAACGTATATAACTTGTATTTTAGTTTTGATCTGCTGAGAAACAAATTTTCAAAAAAGAGCCATTTTTAAAATGTGATCGTTTTTTGCTCAGTCAAATGGACAAAGCGCTTGCTAATTGGTGTTGTATCTTTGTTAATCCGGAAATTGCGGTTAATTCCATTTCAGTTTAGGGGAGCTTGAATTGCTTTTTTGTGGGCGATCAAGAGACCGAGAGGAGTTAAACCTTGGCTTTGAATTACGTATGCAAATTAGCTGGCTGCAAATTCAATGTACAGCCAGCTAATTTGCATAACACTTTTTCGCACCGCAAAGCTTAATCATGTAAACGTTCTATGCTTCGCAAACAAACAGCTATAATGCTAACAAAATGATTGATAGCTTTGATTAGTTTCCGATCACCTATTGAGGAAGTCGAGTTTTTGTGCGTGATATTTAACCGGAAGCCTCCGTTTGTGAACTGTGTGTAATTTGTCCCGTTTGATTGCCAGAAAGAATACTTCAGTAGCACTTTCGTTCAAACAAATTGCAAGGATCTGCGTGGAGCAACTGGTAAAACTGATCAGCCGTGTAAAAATATCGCCAGCTAATGACAACAGTGAGAGCTGACTAGGTGCAGTCCGCTCTTTCAGTGTTATGTTTATTACAACTTATTTCTGATCTTAAAGAGAAATGCCTGATTTCGCCATACTCTGTAATTTAATGAACGCGTTTTATTAGAGGGCAACAGTGAGAGCATTGTGATTCGTTCGTCCTTCCCTTTTTGGGTGAATAAGTAAGTTTCCTTCTTTATCTCCATTCGCTTATCCGAAATGGCAGTAATCTTTGTCGAACCATTTCAGTTTTCATACTGTTGTAGGTGGCTGTTTAACTTGCGAAGCTGAGATTGTTTAATCGCTGTCATCACCGCCTCTTCTTTGTTTGTAGTGTATCTATACAATATGTCCGTTATTGTGGTATTCTGATCCCTTCAGATTGGCATAGTCTAAAAGCTGGACTGGACTCTGGACTGGACTGGACTCTGGACTCTGGACTCTGGACTCTGGACTCTGGACCCTGGACTCTGAGATATATACGATATATGCTCGAAACAACTTCGGCTCTTTTTCGGGAACCTTCGGCAATCGTCGGAAGACTTCAGAATTCTTCGGAAAATCACCGAATCTTCATCTGTTTCTTTCATTTTGTTGAATGTATTATAAACGAAAAATCGCACGACCTCCTCGTGATGTTTTGAGAACTTTCAAAACATCACTCCTACCTTAATTGTACTCGAGGCCGTGCAATTTCCTGTACTTATTGTTTCTGCCTTCCAGGATACGATCTTTAGTAGAAATGCCAAATGACTTGGTTATTATTACTTCCACACGGAGACAGTATTGGCAAAATGGGGTGCAAAAGCGAGGCCAATTAGCCAATGTATATTTCCACTGCACCGCTAACTGTACCGCTGACGATGATGATGATAATTAAGGAAAGCGTGTAAAAATTAGTGTGCGAGGTTATGTCAAGTTTTATTTAAAGTTCAATAGGCTTTCTCGAGCCATGGCCGTAGCTATCTCGAACATGAACTCGTTCCCCTTGGGCAATGCTATCTCGAACCACCAGGTACCGAGACCTCCCGCCTAAAAAGGATACTTTGTGCGGACCCTCGGGTAAATTTAGGCAATTTCTAGGTAAATTTCACTGGAGATTAACTACATAATTTGTTTAAAATTGAATTAAAGAAATGAAAATAAATATTGCGAATGAAAATGATGATAAATAATAAAATGGAAGCAAAAACAGTTGTTAAAGGGACACTGTCACGGTGATTTTTACGTTTTGGGGTGAAAATGTGCTGAAATTTGAATTAAATGCTTTTTTTCTCGTACACAGAATACTCCTAGAACGTCAAGAAAAGAAAATCATATGATTTTCTCAAAGGAAGAACAAACCATAGTCAGTTACTGGCGATTTTTCCACGAAACAAAGGAAAAACTTGAAAACATCAGCCTGATGTTTTCAAGTTGCAACCATATCCATCCTAACAATCCGCAGCAAAACACACTCAATTATAATCTCAGAGAACTGGTAGAGTAATTTTTTACGAAATTCAACCAGTATTTTTGGATTTCCGCTGATTAGAATATGTCCTTTTGCTTTTCAAAGTTATCTAGATATTGGTGACAGTGTCCCTTTAAGTTGCGTAAGATGGCTAAAAAGTCACACGTGTCAACAGAATGTCAACAAAATTTGCAACTTTACAAAAGAAATTACCCCTTGTTTACGAATTTGCTCTTTGCTTTTTTCGCGCACTGCTTTTTGCTTTTGGGGTCGGTTCTTATTCTTCAGCTTAAGATGTGTTTTTTTTTTCTTAAAGAAAATTGCACAGACACTAAAAATAAAAGAAATAACTTTCCATACGCCTGGTAATTTTTCTTTCTATAAAATAGTACATGCGTTCGCAGGAGTGAAATCGGAGCCGCAAGAATATTGCTGGTATAAAGGGCTCCTAGTAGGGGTTCGGTAATAGGCTCCCATTGTTTTCTTTCATTGTTATATTCCGTCCTCATTGCATTTTCCTCTCGTCCCTTCTTTTCCTCTCATCGAAAAGTTTCGACTCAAATTTAAGGACATCTCTTGAGCTTAGTCTATTTTGCACCTTTTTATTACATTTCTATTACAGATTGTATGTCGGAAGGTGCAAAAAATAAGTATAGGAAATCGCAAGGTCTCGAGTACGATTAGGGTAGGTGTGATGTTTTGAAAGTTCTCAAAACATCACGAGAAGGTCGTGCGATTTTTTACTTATGGTACATTCAACAAAATGAAAGAAAATAGATGAAATTCGGTGATTTTCCGAAGAATTCCGAAGTTTGCCGACGATTGCCGAAGGTTCCCGAAAAAGAGCCGAAGATGTTTCGATCATGTATCGTATATATCTCAGAGTCCAGGGTCCAGAGTCCAGAGTCCAGGGTCCAGAGTCCAGAGTCCAGTCCAGCTTTTAGACTATGCCCCAGTCCCAATTGCGTGTTCCAAGTTTGTATTTCGGCTCGGATAACACTGGAAAGGGAAACTCAACAAGTGAATTCGCTCCGTAATCGTGCTTCAATGCGACGATATAGGTTGGTAAATTTGCAGGTTTTATTTTTTAATCGCCAAGTTTAGAAACGTTGCGGCGGTTTATTATTGTTCGATCCCTCAGCAATATTTTGTGGCTAACTGCATACTAATCAACCCGCCAGCTGTCAACTACAAACGAAGTTAGAACTATTGCTATTTACTGTTTTCCAAATTTGTTGGTTTCGACGAATTTGTGAAGAAAACTTTATTGTGTTTCCAAATAAGAGACAGTGCCGTTCGAGAATCGAAAACCAGAAATCAAGCTGAGTCAGGCCATTTATTTCTACCTGGGAATGGTAGAAAAAGAAAATAGTACGCCCAGTTTAACTGGGAGATTCCGTCTGGGAATTTCCAACTACCTTTGGAGAAATTCCGTTTATTCTGGGGAATTCTGTTGGAGCAAACCAAATAAGCCTTTCCACGGACTTTCCGACCAAAATTATCAGTACACAAACGTAAATGGTAAACAACCTTTGTAACTTCTCGTCTAAAAGCAAATAGAGCTTATCCTGTTTACTTATTTCGACTTCCTTAAATTTACCACAGGAACTCAATTTCTGTGCTTACTCTTAAGTCACAAGGGTAAACGTAAACGGATATTAAAACACAAGTCTTAGGGAGAGTATTCCTCTTTCCTTAGAGGTCTTTGTATGGTTGACTCAGCTGGCTCATTTGGCTCGGTAGTGGCTGAAAACGGTAAAAAAATTAAGGTAAATATGCACGTAACTATAAACTGATAAAGGCGTTTTAATAGTAAAGCCTTGGTTCTATGAACTTATTGCCTTTGTGGAATGAAGGAAATTGGAGATCCAGTGACATCAATACAATAATGGATGAAGAGATGAAAAGCAATGGAAACTCACAAGCATTATGCTTTAAATTTGTTATCGTGTTTAAAGAAAGGATGTAATGATGATGATGATGATGATGATGATGATGATGATGATTATGGCTCATCCCAAATGTGTCTTTTTCCCTACTTATGGAAGCGTGTTTTGAATGAACAGTTGAAGTTGTAAAGACAGGCGGCTTTAGTTGTAGCTAGCATAAAGCTTCAAAACGTCAGCCATAAAAGCCCACGACCGAATCGTGGGTCGTGTTTTGTACGTTGCATGGCCAATATGCTGTCGCGAAAGAGAAATTTTCCGAAGTAGTGATTTCTTTTTTAAAGGAATGAAGTTGAAGTTAACGATAAAGCATGCATCGCCAAGTGAAAGTTGCCCACAAGCACAATCCGTGAAATGAAACGCAAAACTGACTAACGTGACACATAGTAGTCTCATTTAATTTAGTACCAGTCTAAAAAAAGAGAAGACATTTTGTTATTTTATAGCAGCATCAGAGGTGTTTGATTAAACTGTTTAAAAAAAAAACAGATGATTCTTAGTCTTCTTCTTAATCTGTATTCTAAGCGGTTTCCCATTTTCGATCACAACAAAAACGAACATGCTGAAAGCCTTTTGCTTAAAACAAAAAGCTTAAAATACATATTTGAATTTTTTAAAGGAAGAAGGAAGAACAAACAAAGCCCATTATCGTTTAATCGATTAAAGGCGTCATAATTCAAACACACTAGGCGTGAATATTCAAAGGCACGACAACTAAATTAATTAACCTCGCAAAAGACAATAATTTGAATTTCAATTTAACACCTACTATTTTATGACAAATATTTGAAAACTACGGAACAAAGAATAACTTAGAGTAGTAAAATGATAATATTGAAGAATAATCCCCAAAGCAGAGAACATCCAGCACTTAGCTAAAATGTGCGACAAGAAAAAAATTTTTGTTTACTGTTCCGTTCAACTTCATCACGTGCGAATCCCACAGGCCTTGCGGAATGAATTGTCAGTGGTTCACAAACAGTGAAATGTTACACTCGAGAATGCCAATATTTGCATTAGAAAACCTTAGCAACTGAAAAATAATGTTATTTACCTGTCCCTCGGGGGGAAGTGTTACAGTCACCAGGTTTCACCTCTCGGGCTACGCCCTCGGGGGCGCTACCAGGTGAATATATCACATACCCCCTCGTCCCAGGTAAATAACCTCTACTTATTCGACCCTTCAACTGTTTTCATTTGCCAAGATTACCATGACATTGTCGATAATTTATGATAATTCTTAGATCAAAGACTGCCGACACAAACAAGGATCCGCCTATAAGCGTCCCCTTTCTAATAAACACTCCCTATTGAGTGTTGTTTTGTTAATAAGCGCACTAATTCCAAAATCGCCTCCTGTTAATACTCACAGCTATCGAAGATATTTACACATAGAATAGACTGGTTAGACAAGTGAGTTAATGAAGCCTTCTTTCTCATCTGAGAGTACTGTATTGAAGACACTGAGTTGGAATAGACACGGGAATGCTATTCTGACTACACGAACCCGTGTCGTTACCATTGCTGTAAGACTTTTGTTATTTTGTTTCTAGTTTTCTTGGGTTCCATCAAACCATTACCGCTTAAAGTTACAGAATGTTCTGGAAATTGAACTCCTGATACACTGATGATATAACTAGCCTGTGAAGCAAGCGTTAGCGAAAAATGCTTCGAACGTGCAGAAACATGACCCACGGAAACGATTGCTTCGCAGACTACATATGATATATGAACGTTCTTGGCTTTGCAAACAAACAGCTATTATGCAAACAAAATGATTGATAGCCTTGAACAGTTTTCCGGTCACCTATTGAGCATGAGGAAGTTGAGTTTTTGCTTGATATTTAACCGGAAGCCTCCGTTTTGAACTGTGTATAATTTGTCCCGTTTGATTGCCAGAAAGACTTAACTTTAGTAGCACTTTCATTCGAACAAAATGCAAGGATCTGCGCGGCTCAACCTGGTGAAACTGATCAGCCGTGTAAAAATATCGCCAGCGAATGACAACAGCGAGAGCTGATTAGGTGCAGTCCGCTATTTCAGTGTTATGTTTAGTACAACTTATTTCTGATCTTAAAGAGAAATGCCTGATTTCTCCATACTTTTTGTGGTAGTACTGTAATTTAATGAACGCGTTTTATTAAAGGCCAAAAGTGAGAGCGTTGTAATTTGTTCGTCCTTCCCTTTTTGGGTGGATAAGTAAGTTTTCCTCTTTATCTCCGTTCGCTTATCCGAAATGGCAGTAATCTTTGTCGAGTCATTTCAGTTTTCATACTGTTTTAGGTGGCTCAGGAATCTTGCGAAGCTGAGATTGTCATCACCGAGTCCCCTTTAATTATGCGTGTTTATGTCAGACTAGATAATTTCACCACCAAGCCTCGCTTTCATAGTAGAAACTTGTATATTTTGCCACGAACAAAATCCCAAAGCAGCAAAACTGAATAGAATATCCACGTGCAACGTGCCAGAGGATGAGAGTAATTTAGTGCAAACGAGGCTTGGTGGTGAATTTTGGGCAAGTGACGTAATCGTCCATAAGGCCTAACGCCAGTTAAATTCACTCCCGTGGGCACGTAAAATCGTTACGCAACAATGAAAATCAACCTTAACACTGGAAAGGGAAACTCAATAAGTGAATTCGCCGTAATCGTGCTTCAATGCGTCGATATAGGTTGGTGAATTTGCAGGTTTTATTTTTTAATCTCAAAGGTTTGGAAACGTTGCGGTGGTTTATTATTGTTCGATCCCTCAGCAATATTTTTTGGCTGACTGCATGCTAATCAACGCTCCAGCTGTCAACTGCAAACGAAGGTAGAACTATTGCTATTCGCTGTTTTCCCAATTTTGGTTTCAACGACTTTGTCAAGAAAACTTTATTGTGTTTCCGGATAACAGACAGTGCCGTTCGAGAATCGGGAACCAGAAATCAAGCTGAGTCAGGCCAATTATTTCTACCTGGGAATGGTAGAAAAAGAAAATAGTACGCCCAGTTTAACTGGGAGATTCCGTCTACGAATTTCCAACTACCTTTGGAGGAATTCCGTTTATTCTGGGTAATTCTATTTAAGCAAACCAAACAAACCTTTCCATTTGCGTTCTGACCAAAATTATCAGTGCGCAAACGTAAATGGTAAACAACCTTTAACTTCCCTTCTAAAAGCAAATAGAGCTTATCCGGTTTACTTAATTCGACTTCCTTAAATTTACCATAGGAACTCGATTTTCTGTGCTTACGTCGAAGTCACAAGGGTAAACGTAAACGGATATTAAAACTGAGTCTTTAGGGAGAGTACTCCTGTTTCCTTAACAGACTATGTATGGTTGACTCGGTTGGCTCATTTGGCTCGGCAGTGGCTGAAAAGTAAGAAAATTAAGGTAAATATGCATGTAACTATAACGGCGTTTTGTATATGTATTATAAATCTCACGAGGCCCAATAGAATTAAGGATAAATTTTCACACGTATTTTCAAAGTTTTCACAAAATTTGTGAAAACCTTGAAAAAACAATTGAAATTTATCCTTAATTCTACAAGGACTCAATGCGATCACTTGTTTATTACACAGGGGACAAAATTTTCGGAAAACTTTCCACGCACCTTGAAACACAATCAGCTGGTCCTCAGAATAAAAATACCCGCTTGTAAACAATTCACCAGACAAGCAGTTTAACTGTTGTTCAGCGCACAGAGCAAGAAAAACTGACAATTACGTACATCTTAAGAGATAAATACAATTCTAGTTCGTTGATAAAATACACTTAAAATCCAAACTAAGTAAATTTTATTCACCTGAGTTGCGAAGCTTCCTCTCGCTGGAAAAATTATCGACCACGTCGATCCAAAGTTTTCTCAGTAGTTTTAAAACCAATAACCCGCAGTTTCCCGTAACAAATATAGGTTCACCTTTTGGAATTTCTCTTAAACACCCGATTTCTATACCATTTTTACCAGCCAACCCGGTATAAAGTCAAACTTTGAAGCGATCCTTGTGTTGAACAACTCAAAATCCGTTTTTCGTTTTAAGACGTCTACAAAATACAAATGGCCCGCTCTCGCGCTCAGCCAATTAAATGCGAGTAATTTTGGCGCTTGGCCAATGAGGAATTAGTAATTTCGCCCTCGTCAGAAAGAAAATTAAGAAAAAATGCCCTCTGTCTCAACCAATCAGCATTCAGTAATTTTGCCCTCTATGTTGTAAAATATTTTAAAGCCTTGGCAGTATGTATTTGTTGCTTTTGTGGAATTAACGAAATTGGAGAACCAGAGAAATTAATGCAATGATGGATGAAGAGATGAAAAACATTGGGAAACTCATCCCAAATATGTCTTTTTCCCTACTTATGGAAACGTGTTTTAAATGAAAAGCTGACGGTTGCAAAGACATGCGGATTTAGTTGCAGCTAGCATAGATCGTCAAAACGTCAGCCATAAAAGCCCACGACCGAATCGTGGGTCGTGCTTTGTACGTTGCATAGCCAATATGCTGTCACGAAAGAGAAATTTTCCGGAGTAGAGACTTCTTTCTGAAAGGAATGAAGTTGAAGTTAACGATAAAATAGGCAAGTAAAAGTTGTCCACAAGCACAATCGGTGAAATGAAACGCAAAAACTGACTGACATAACACATAGTGGTATCACGTAATTTTGTACCAGTCTCAAAAAAAAGAGACATTTTGTTCTTTTATAGCAGCATCAGAGGTGCTTGATAAGGCTATTTCGAAAAAACATGATTATTCTTCGTCTTCTCCTTAACCTGTATTCTCAGCAGTTTTCTCGTTTTCTATTACAACAGAAACAACATGCTGAAAGCCTCTTGCTTAAAAAAAAGCTTAAATTCACATATTTAAATTTTAAGGAAGAAGGAAGAACAACAAAAAGCCCATTATCGTTTAATTGATTAAAGGTGTCATAATTCAAACACTTTAGGCGTGAATACTCAAAGGCGCGGCAACATTAATCTCGCAAGAGACGATAATTTGAATTTCAATTTAACGCTTATTATTTTATGACAAACATTTGACAACTACCGAACAAAGAATCACTTAGAGTGGTGAAATGGTAATGTTTAACAATAATCCCCAAAGCAGATTTACCTAGAACAGTACGAAAATTATATATTTGAAGCTCTGCGATTCAGGTTCATTCACTTTTAGGTGTCATTTAAACAAACTGAAATAGCAGGTGGCAGAATTAAAGATATATGAAACCCCCAATTGTGAGTGTCGAAAACTATGTTGCATCTCAGTATAGCTTGACAATGCTGAACAGTTGGACTTCAAAGTAGAAATCACTTATGGTAAGCATGTAAAAGGAAACATCACATGGAACCGCCATTGCATTGCTTTTAATGTAATCAATACTAGAACCTTAACATGTAGATTATTGAATTTTGCAGCAAAAGCGATAAAATGTTTTTGAAGTGGTTTTTCTCGGTGCATTCCTATTATTGTGCAAAATTCTAATTCGATCTAGAGGAAGAATCACCATCTGGGTACGCTACTGCAATTCCCATCCGGGATTCTATTGTAGGAGTTCGACTATTTCTTATGTATTAGTGAATTTAAATTCAGGCAAAAATTCTCAATTTCTCAGATGGCAGATAAAAATGATTTTACCTTCTCCCGCACTTAATTAGAATTTTGGCCATCTGGTCATTTTCCTCAGAAACAAAAATTCAGGATAATTTACACACAACGTTCACAGGAGCTTGCTATAATATGAACACAATGAGTAGTAGTTTAAATGTTTTATCTCATGAGAAGGCATCCATGAAAAAGTTTTTTTGTTTCTTTTTGTTGAGCAACCACAGCATTAATAAACTTTTATTTAGCCAAAGAAATAAGGACATAAGACTTTAAAATTAAAGGACATCAGACACCAAACTTACAAACCCTTATCATTTCTCGTTATTATACTCTCTCAGATAAGACTTCTGCAGCTGAAAGAAACTTTATAACCGCAACTGCCTATCACCCACATATTCTGAGAAAAATCACACCAAAAGGAAGCTGGTCTGTCGACAAAAGCTCTTCGTATCTGAGCACTTGACTTCGGTCGCGAAGAGCATCAGAACTTTCGTCGTCGAAAACAACCCAGTACAATCATGTTTGAAAACTGCAGCTCAGGTTTCTCAACCAACAGTTCAACTACCCTTGATAAATCCCCGAACAGCACCGACGAACATTGCTTAACGGCAGACTCCACAGCAGCAATCGTACTCAAATCCTTGGCATATTTTGTCATTCTCCTGGTTTCTTTAGTTGGAAATGCCCTTATTATTTTACTGGTTTGGAAAAACAAGCATTTGCGCAAGTCGATCAATTACTTCGTTTTCAACATGGCCATGTCCGATCTCTTCACTCCGTTGACTATCATGCCGGTTACAATTGTCCAGATCATTTCAGGGTCGGGTACCTTCATGGTCCACAGTCCGCTGATGCTTGGAAACATCTTATGTAAACTGTGCTATTTTCTCCCTGATGTTTCTCTGCTTGTCTCTGTCGAAAGCCTACTGTTAATATCATTGGACAGGTTTACCGCTGTCGTCTTTCCGTTAAAAGCAAAACTCATCTCGTCGAAAACGCGCTTAATCTGCATTCTATGCACTTGGATTATCGCCATTGCTGTTCATGCACCTTATTTTTATACTTTCAGACTGTTTCCTTATGGGAATGAGTATTATTGCGAGTACGATTGGGGACCAGCATTTGACCATGACGAAACCTCAAACAGATACGTCACAGCAACGTTCCTTACTATCATCGCCATACCCATTTGTATCCTCATCATCGTCTATGGAGCCATAGCGATTACTTTAAGTCGTAGCCATAGTCGGAGGAAAAAGATGTCCGTAAGTGCTCGATCCCGTGGATACCAAAAGAACATGCAGATTACCGTATTGTCAGTGGCCATAGTGACAGCTTTTACTTTCTGTATGGTTCCTATTCTTGTGTTCATGTTTTGCACCATTTTCCTGTGGAATTGGGAAGCCCCACCTATTTGCGCTTTTCAAACGATGATTCCATTTGTTGCAGTGTTTTTGGTGCATTCGTGGAGCGCTGTTAATCCATGCATTTGCTTTATCTTTTGTAAAAATTATCGCTGCAGTCTTAAGCAAATATTGTCTTACAGACGAGGTAGTTTTCGGATGCAAACGGAAACTACGCGCTTTAGGAAACGCACCTCTACTTCTGTCGGAAAAACATTGGCACAGAAATAAACATTTCAGTGGAGGAGGATGAGGTGTCAAGAAGAAGAAGGTGTCAAGAAGAACAATAACCCTGAAGGAGGAGAACTGTGAACGTCTGAGTTTTGTTACATAATAATTTAGATCTTTCATTTATTGATAACCACCAGCCTTGCATGATATATATACGGGATTAACAGGAGATCGTACCAAGCCAGACTTGGTAAATAGTGCAGTGAAAACCCTGTGACAAAACAATTTTAGCTAAAGCAGTGCTTACCCTCTGATTCCCGACAATCAGAATCTCTGAGTATTTCTTAAATATTAACCTCTTACTAACTGAGCGCGAGGGCCGTACTTGGGGATATATTGGTCCGAGGTCGTGGCAGTACGGACGGAGCGCAGCGAGGTCCGTACAAAAACGACCGAGGGACAATATTCCCCAGTACGGTCCCGAGCAAGTGAAGTTAGTAAGTAGTTTATTATATGGCATCATTTTTAGTACACAACAACACTTCCGGTAGTTCATTCAAGTCAATTTCCGGCGCGATGTCAAGGAGAGAAGCCAGCGATTTTAACTGGCTTTCGAATCAGTTTGATGATCGTTGCTGTCGATCGGCAAAAACTTGCGTGGCTCGTGAATGAAAACTGCTCTGCTTCTATTGTATGTGTCAGTTTTTCGTCGTCCTCTACAACACAAGATAGTTTTATTTGAAAATACTTCTTCGTTATGGGCGGAGACAACTCGGGAAAAAGAAGAATAATGAAAAGGCCGCGATAAAATCTCACAAACGTGCTTCTCAAACTGGAAATTGTGGCAGCGTGTTATTCTGTAATGTGAACAAAGGAACACTCGAACTTAAAAAAAAAGACACTGGAAATTATCTCTCCATCAAATACTGCAAGTTGTTTGCTTCAGTGGCTTTATGGAGGACTTTGTGGATGCTGAGAGCAAATTTTCGTCGCACCTAACAAAGTTGTTTTTAGCGCGAGCTACAGCAAGAGCGGAATTGTGAACAAGCTAAAATTATTTCAAGGATGTCCACTACAAGAGCAAAATTCTCGCTGAGGAATCAAGGTACACTGTTAGTTTAATACATGTACGTGTAGCTTTAATTTGTTCTTGTGGAAAGCGCTGACTGAAGCGATGGCCAATATTAAACTAGACAAGAACGTGATCGTTTCCTTTCGATTTACAGTTGCCGATGAAAGCCGTTTGCTAGTTGTTTTGCAGTTTTCATATTATTTTTTCTTGTGAGAAACGTACTCTTTTGTTAATGCTGAATTTTAATAATCATTGTAATTATAAGTCTTGGCCGATTTACTCGGCTCTGTACAGCTTACAGTCTATAGCTGTACAAAAAAACAATAAACACACACACAACTGGAGAACGTTGGCCATGCATGCTTTTTGATTCACTGCCGGCGAATCTTTTGCTTATATCAAAAAGTCGGTAAAGTTAATTGAAGAGCGCTTTTTCTAAACAGACGTGTTTACCTCGTTCATTTGTTTTGTACCAGCTCCAAACCTTTCCTTTTTTCTAACTTCTTGCATTTTCGCAGTTTGAATTTTGCAGGAGCGGGAGCAGGATTTACTCGGCTCTGTACAGCTTACAGTCTATAGCTGTACAAAAAAACAATAAACACACACAACTCGAGAACGTTGGCCATGCATGCTTTTTGATTCACTGCCGGCGAATCTTTTGCTTATATCAAAAAGTCGGTAAAGTTAATTGAAGAGCGCTTTTTCTAAACAGACGTGTTTACCTCGTTCATTTGTTTTGTACCAGCTCCAAACCTTTCCTTTTTTCTATCTTCTTGCATTTTCGCAGTTTGAATTTTGCAGGAGCGGGAGCGCGAAAAAAAAATTATCCAAAAAGGACTGTTTCCATGGTAATGGTCCGTACTGTAGAGTCCCGACCGAAAACTAACCAATCAGAACACTCGATTTAGACCGGAGAATTGCTTGCCATATAATAAATATATGTTATTTACCTGCCGGGAGGTCCGTATAGGGAAAAACTGTGCCCATGGTCTTGCGTACTCAAGACCGAGGGCACAGTTTTTCCCTATATGGACCGACCTAGGCAGGTAATAACATATTTATTTTTTTCCAACATTTGCCAGTTTGCAGGTTAATCTTGAAAGGGTGTCAGAACGCGCGTAAGTTTCACAGAGTCAGGTGGCAGGAAATCGTGGAGCGAATGTAATCATAAACTTTTAACTTAAGTTTAATATTTTCGACTAGAAACTACCCTATCAACGCGGAAAAGGTTGTTTTTCAAGAACAGACATGCACATGGAAAATCGTAGCCGGCATAAGGATAAAGAACCCAATTAAAAATTTATAATTAAGTTTAAGCTTACTAAACACAAAACCAAAGAAAAAAAAAACCAGATAACCTTAGGACAGGTTTAATTGCCCTTACGTAAAAAATGAAAGAGAATATTTTTAAAAACATCCCGTTTAGCCTAATTACTTTCTTTTTATGTCTTGCATTGTACTTGTAAACGTATGTGCTGGTTCTTCGGATATAAACAATTTAATCACTTAGCAAAATCGTTCCCTGTGATCCCAGCTTTAACCAAAACGAACGGTGCGCCGGCTTTTAAGCTTGTCTTCATTTACGGCAGATGAAAAAGCAAATTTTCAGTTGAAGCCTGCACAATTTCTTGGATGAAAATATAGCGAACCTCGATCTACGAAGAGGAAAAACTAAAAAACGAAGTCATTAAAGTAAATATCGGAGTCAAAAGGCATTGCGGTGGTCGCAATTCAAAAACTAAAACTGCTGTGTAAAGTGAATTCAACAACAAAAACCGCAATGCTAAGCTACACATAATTAAAACGAGTACTCGCCTTTTGAAGGTATTACAAGACCTTTAATTCCCCTCCTTGTTAGACTTTCCATTTACAACACACGTAAGAACTGTGAGTCGACAAAAAATTCACATCTTTGAGCCATAAGTGAAAAAAATTCCCGAGTTCAACCAAGGTATGTTGTTTTTCAATTTTCATTCAACGGTTTTCGCACGGTTACCGTGACCGTGGTCAGAGATAGGAAAATTCTGCCCGCTCCCGGAACCAATCAGAATGCAGGATTTGGAGGATAACGCCCGCTCGCGAACTGAGAAAAAATGAATTGTGTTATGGCCTTAGGAAAAAATAGTATTCTAAGGAATTATTATAAAATAGTGTTAGGTTAAAAGCTTGTATATTTTGGTTGTAAATATTTTCGAATTGCTAGATAGAAATTAAAGAACATAATCTAAAACTATTGTCTGCTTTTTATTTGTTTTATAGGGGGGCTTTTTTTCCCTTGATTTTCTAATAAGGTGCCATGCGCACGAGTAAATAATAGTTGTCACGGAAATTTTGCCAAGAGGACACTTGGGCACCCATAAGGTTTGTTCTTATTACACACGAACAGCTTTTGCTTCACACGCGTTTCTAGGACAAATGTTATCATAGATCCCGTGGATACCAAAAGAACATGAAGATTATTGTATAGCATTAGAAAAGAATAGTGTTCTTAGGAATTAACAAACAACGGTAATAAAATATAAATTATGCATAATACATTCCTCATAATCTAGACTTATTGTCTGCTTTTTATTTGTTTTATAGCAAGGCGTTTTTTTTTTCCTGTAATTTTCTAATAAGCTTCCGTGCGCACGAGTAAATAAAAGTTGTCACGGAAATTTTGCCAAGAGGACACTCGCGCGCCCATGAGGTATGTTCTTATTACACACGAACAGCTTTTGCTTGACACGCGTTTCTAGGACAAAGGTTATCGTATAAGAAGTCAGTTTAACTTCTTATATGATAACGTTTGTTAGATGGTAACAAAACGTTTAAAAACGTTTTTTTAAACAAGTGTTTCTAAGACAGTGAAACCTTAATAATCTAAAACTATTGTCTGCTTTTTATTTGTTTTATAGGGGGGCTTTTTTTCCCTTGATTTTCTAATAAGGTGCCATGCGCACGAGTAAATAATAGTTGTCACGGAAATTTTGCCAAGAGGACACTTGGGCACCCATAAGGTTTGTTCTTATTACACACGAACAGCTTTTGCTTCACACGCGTTTCTAGGACAAATGTTATCATAGATCCCGTGGATACCAAAAGAACATGAAGATTATTGTATAGCATTAGAAAAGAATAGTGTTCTTAGGAATTAACAAACAACGGTAATAAAATATAAATTATGCATAATACATTCCTCATAATCTAGACTTATTGTCTGCTTTTTATTTGTTTTATAGCGAGGCGTTTTTTTTTTCCTGTAATTTTCTAATAAGCTTCCGTGCGCACGAGTAAATAAAAGTTGTCACGGAAATTTTGCCAAGAGGACACTCGCGCGCCCATGAGGTATGTTCTTATTACACACGAACAGCTTTTGCTTGACACGCGTTTCTAGGACAAAGGTTATCGTATAAGAAGTCAGTTTAACTTCTTATATGATAACGTTTGTTAGATGGTAACAAAACGTTTAAAAACGTTTTTTTAAACAAGTGTTTCTAAGACAGTGAAACCTTTTTTGCATATCAAACCTTGGCGAATTTGTTTTCTCGTGGGAATAGCGAAAATGGTTTGTTTAGTGACCAATGGACTGGACTGCTAGGTGTCTGGGGCAGTAGCTTCAACAGTAATTAACAAATCAAGTCCAAGTTGCTACAAATGGATGTTTCAGTCACGTTCGTCTTAGACTGTGGCCATGTACATAAAAGATACTCACAATGAAACCATTCTAGTTGCTACAGACTGCATTAGTTGAACTCCGGCGAAGGGAACATCTGTTGTCGATTTGTGGTTAAACACATTGACAAGTGTGACTGGGTCAGTGAAAATATTAATACTGTTTTCAAACTGAGCCCTGGCAAATGAAAATAAAACGTTACAAAATTAGATGATCAGGTCCCAGTTGTTCAAAGAGAGGATAGCTTTATCCACTGGATAAAGCGTAATCCAGCAGATACAAAATGTGGTTTATGAGAAGAGCAAGAGCAAGAGCAAGAGCAAGAATGTATCTATATTGAAGTGTTTCCGGCCTCGCAAAAATTTGGCCAAATAGTACGTTGAAGGAAATTGCCCCGTTAGATAGCGACTTATACACCGGTAAAGTTATCCGATCTTTCAACGACTGGGGCCTGTTCAATTGTTCCTCCTGTGTAAACTCTCTTTGCTGCAAATGACACCCTGCTTGCTTTTTTGTCCGAATACTATGTGTAAAATATTTTGGTGTGGCTTTTTAAATTACAATTTTCGTAGCATGCCTGCCACCATCACAAGCTTTTTCTTAGAGTATATTCCTGCAGTTTACCCAATAAAATTGTTAACAAAGAAAAAGAGTCTTTTCATTCTTCCTCTCTCGAGAAACTAATTGGTCACGTGCCACCCAAACTCTCGAAGGTTTGTTATTTCGCCCTGTGGGAGGAATGGTGAAGTAAAAAATTGTCGCTGATGTCTCAATCTCGTACCCAGAGTCCTCAGGCCTCTTGGTCAGCGGATGGTCGCCGGGAGAGAATCGGGTGTAATGAAAAAAAATCATTTTTTTATTGGCTGTCGATTGGCTGTTCACTGTAACAAAACTGACAACCGTTAACCTCAGGATTCCTGTGGTAACAATTGTCTCTCCCAGCGACCACCCACTGAAAAAGAAGCCTGAGGACTCTAAGTACGAGATTCAGAGCCGTCAAACGCAAAAAGTTACGTCACTTCCGGTTTTTGAGAGCCTTGAAGTTTGAATCAGTTCAGACTTTTACGAGTGCGTAGTTTGCATGAAAACGATACATAAAATGTCCCGATAAACCAAATTTGGCGCCGATAAAACTTGTGGATGCCAGTTACTTCATTCTGAACACATGCTCAAAGCAAAAAGCTTAAGTTTTCAGTAATAGCGTTAATTTTTACGGTTAAAGTGAAACTTTCGTCACTTCTCTGTGTGTTCTTTTGTAAAATCATGGCGGGAACTGCGCATGCGTCGTGGCTTTGAGAGATTGCTGATGTCTGTAAGGACTTGGTCTTCGCAATTGTTGAAACAACTTAAGCTTTGTTGTGCGATGTTGTACGGGGTAGCCGAATGAATTCACCATATTGTCGTTCATACTTGAGATCCAAAGACAAAACAAGACTTTTATCAAAAGTTTAATCAACATCATTCAACACTGGTCATTCCACAGGGTGGTCAAACGGGTTTGACATATGCATGCTGAATTTGATATTTTTAATACTTCTCAACCGAACTTGTCATGATAAGTGACGTCATCAGTCATGCACAGTTGTTGAATAAAACCATGCCATGGTGTCAGAACGTGGCTTAATCAAACACTGTTTGAAATAACGAAAACTACCTCAAAATGAGTGTATTCAAGCCGCCCTAGAGGTCTAGTCTAGTCTAGTTAAGTCTAGAGGGAAATGTTGCAGACAATTGGCGCAAGTGGAAACAGCGATTTCAATTGTACATGGAAGCTTCAGGCTCAATGAAGAAACCCGAGAAGCAACGCGTCGCCATATTTCTTCATCTCATCGGAGACGATGCACTTGAAATTTACAACACCTTCTCGTTATCGCCTGCAGAGGAAAAACTCGACGTATTATTCCGAAAATTTGACGAGTATTGCAACCCCAGACGGAACATCACTTTTGAACGCCACAAATTCTTCACTTGCATTCAGCAACCGACTGAAAACATCGATCAGTACGTCACAGAGCTTCGTACCAGAGCGAGCACGTGTGAATTTGGCGAATCGTGTGAGAGTCTAATTCGAGATAGAATCGTCTGTGGAATCTCTTGTAACACCCTGAGGGAAAAGCTACTGCAAGAAACCGACCTGGATCTTCAGAGAGCTATTGATATGTGCCGAGCGTCGGAGTTTTCGAAACGCCAAACGAAATCCATCACTGAAGAACCGAAAAATGTGGATTATGTAGACAAGAAAGCAGCGCCACGAAAATTCCCGCCGAAGGCTCACGGAAAGAAGAAGACTGCTCCCACAACCGCTTGTAAAAGATATGGAACAGTTCATGGCCCGAGGGAATGCCCAGCGTTTGGGAAAATCTGTCAAAAGTGCAAAAACCGCAATCATTTTGCTTCTCAGTGCTTATTATATCGAAAAATGTCCACCTCGTGGAAAGTGATCAACAACCTCGCGTCGAACCGGACATTGAAGAATTTGAAGAATTGTTTATCGGCCAAGTCCAGAAAGACGGTCAGGATAACGAATGGACAGCTACTCTACAAGTGAATGAGAACAAGGTACAATTCAAATTAGACACTGGGGCTCAAGCAAGTGTGATTCCGAAACACGTGTTCAGTTCGTTGAAAGGAACACCGCAACTGAGATCAACCAAAGCTAAACTCACTGGGTTCAATGGATCTGGAATACCTGTAGTAGGAGTAGCAAGGATGACTTGTAAGTATAAAGACAAAAGGATTGATTCTGATTTCTTTGTTGTTGAGGCTGAGGGTCAGCCACCCCTACTTGGTTTAAGAGCATGTCAGGAACTTAGCTTAATCAAGTTTGTAAGAACTGTTGACACAGCCAGTGTCAATGCTGAGAGTATCTTAGATGAATTTGCCGATCTGTTTGAAGACCTTGGAGAGCTCGAAGGAGAGCATCATATTGAAATTAATCCAGTAATTAAGCCTGTCATCCATCCCCCTAGAAAAGTTCCATTCACACTCCTGCCCAAGCTAAAGAAAGAACTTGAAAGGATGGAACAATTAGGTGCAATAGAGAAAGTTGATCAGCCTACAGAGTGGGTAAACTCTATTGTAATAGTGGAGAAAGAGGATGGAAATCTAAGAATTTGTCTTGGCCCCAAAGACCTGAATAGGGCAGTAAATAGGGAACATTTCCAACTCCCGACATCCACTGAGATTACAAGCAAGTTGGCTGGTGCAAAAGTATTCAGTAAACTGGATGCCAAAGATGGCTTCTGGCATGTCAAATTGGACCATCCAAGTTCCCTTCTCACAACCTTTAACACCCCCTTTGGCCGCTTCAAGTTTAATCGTCTGCCATTTGGTCTTAACTCCTCTAATGAAGTATTCCAGAAGAAAATGCAGTTTGCCTTTGAAGGAATTGAAGGAGCAGAAGTTATCTATGATGACCTCCTGGTTTGGGGAAAGGATGAAGAAAGGCATGACAGAGCACTCAGAAATGTCCTCGAAAGAGCTAGAGAAAAGGGTGTAAAGCTGAAGAGACAGAAATGCAAAATCAAGATTCCTGAAGTTGACTACATTGGTGACAAGATTAGCAAAGATGGAATCAAACCTGACGAGTCAAAAATTGAAACAATCCTCAACATGCCAGGGCCACAGAACAAGAAGGATGTGGAGCGCCTGCTAGGAATGGTGACCTACCTAAGCAAGTTTATCCCTAACATGAGTGCTTTGACCAAGCCACTTAGAGCCTTACTCAGACAAGAAGTACAATGGTACTGGGGTGAGCAGCAAGAAAGCTCGCTCAATGAAATTAAGAAAGTCCTCACCTCAAAGCCAGTCCTGAAATACTACGATGTGAACAAGCTTGTAAAGCTCTCTGTTGATGCATCCCAGTCAGGACTAGGAGCAGTATTACTTCCAGAGGATCAACCAATCGCATACGCCTCAAAATCCCTGACGGAGTGCCAGAAAGGCTATGCACAAATCGAAAAAGAAACACTGGCCATTGTGTTTGGATGTGAGCGGTTTAACCAGTACCTATATGGCAAAGAAATTGAAGTTGAAACAGACCACAAGCCGCTGGAAGCAATCTTTTCTAAGCCTCTTGCCAAAGCACCACCCCGAATCCAGCGCCTACTACTTCGCCTACAGCCTTAACCACCTAAAAGTGAAGTATGTTCCGGGGAAGTTGATGTTTATTGCAGATGCATTATGAAGGAATGAAGGAATCCCTTATGGTGAAATTGAAATACAAGTCCATCTTCTGGTTGCAAACCTACCAATAGCTGAGCCTAAATTGCAAGAATTGCAAGAAGCAACCAAAGCTGACCCCTCTCTTCAGGCAGTCGCCTGGCCTGACCACAAGAGTAAAGTGCCTGCTAATACTAGACCATACTGGAGTTTCAAGGATGAAATCCATGAAGCTGATGGGATTCTCTTCAAAGGTCACAAAGTTATTGTCCCTACAAGACTGCAGCCAGAAATGCTTGGGAAAATCCACGAAAGCCACCTCGGAATCGAAAAAAGCAAGCGAAGAGCACGTGACCTCCTGTACTGGCCAAACATGAATGCACTCAATCTCAATCTCAATCTCAATCTCAAACTGCAGCTCCTGTCTTAAACACAGAAAGAACAATGCCAAAGAACCCCTGATTCAGCATGAAGTACCCCATAGACCCTGGGAGAAGATTGCATTTGATTTATTTACCCTTGGAGGTAAAGACTATCTTCTGACTGTTGATTACTACTCAAAATGGGTAGAAGTCGGCCTGCTACGTGACAGTACCGTTAGTTCAGAAGTCATTACCCAACTCAAGTCCATGTTCGCACGTTATGGGATACCCAGTGAACTCATTTCTGACACATTACGGTTTTGCGCCCCATGAAACACGTCGATCGAACATGCAAATTAGCTTCCAAAAACACGTACAGGGCATGCGTAGCAAGATGCAAAACTGTCAATCATTCAAGTCCCGAGTGTATATCAATGTCATAACCATTGTTTCTGCTCTCAGTGTTCGAATCAATGACCTATTCATCGAGGAACAATGCCCATAATTAGGAAAGCCATTGCGGTTTAACCTCTATTGTTGAAAATAATTCACACCTGAAATTAAAATAAACGTGAAGCAGTATGAACATGTCGTGTGAAGTCCGTAGATTATTTTAAATGGGTTAGAATAAACGGATAAACTATTAGGAAAACAAGCAAACGATCGATCAAACACGCAAATAAAATTCTTCGTTTAAACAGACAACAGCAGATGATCGATGTCTGTGTAGATTTCCACATGACTCGTGTAAGCTTAAGTGTATTCCCACGCGGCGGTCGCTCGAAGTTTTCTGTTTCTGGTTGAGCAATTTTCATTTCCTCCACAGCCAGCATTAATCGAAAGTGGGAGCATTTTTCGCACATTTCCACAATAGCAATTACTCCTAGTGTCTTTTCACGGACGGGAAGGACAGCCGTATAAATCCCTTTTGGGAATATTCGGTATTGAAGTCAAAGAGAACCGAAAATGGCGGCGTGCTTTGTGAGCACGCACAGCATCGTGGATACCCCACATTTTTCGGGCGACGCAGTTCATGGGGCGCGAAACCGTAATGAATTGTCCCCAATTTGCCAGTCGTAAGTTCAGAGAATTTGCAGAGTCGTGGGAGTTCAAGCACACAACCACGAGTCCCAAGTACCCACAAGCTAACGGGCAAGTGGAGAACGCCTTTGGAACAGTAAAGGCTGTGTTAGAGAAGGCGCATGAAGATGGTACCGACCCATACGTTGCCCTGCTAGAAGTCAGGAACACGCCCATTTCTGGACTAAACTATTCTCTAGCTCAGATCTTCCTCAACAGAAGGCTGAAGACTAAGCTTCCTACTACTGCTGAACTACTGGAGGCGCAAATCCCAACGGATGCTAGGTCCCAGCTCCTTGCCCAGCAACAGAAACAGAAATTTTACTTTGCCTGAGGAGCCAAGTCCCTACCACCCCTCAGAAAAGGAGATGCTGTCAGAGTGAAGACACCAAACGGCTGGAAACCTGCCACGGTTACCAAACGTGCTAACACTCCTCGCTCAGCCATTGTGACCAGCGACGGAACTCGGTACAGACGGAACAGGAGAGATATCATCAAGACCTCTCAAGTTGGCAGAGATCCCTGCACGCAAACCCCGCAAGGAGACAAAGAAGCATGCATGAAGACCCCGCCGGGGAACAGAAATGCCTCCAAGACATCGAATATTGTTAGAACGAGATCTGGCAAAATTGTCAGATCACCCAGACAGAAGGACTTTGTATACTACAAGTGGACTGAACTTTCTTGATTAGAGACTGTTTTGATGTTAGTATATTTGAAGATGTTAAGAATCGTTTATCAGTGACTTGCCGTTAGTTTTAAGGACTATGAACATTGACGTAGTTGAGGTCATGGACACTTCACTAATTAATGGAAAATGTTGATGTTTATTATGCCATTCCTGTTAAGAGGGGAGATGTCATGATAAGTGACGTCATCAGTCATGCGCAGTTGTTGAATAAAACCATGCCAGAACTCACAGCATCCCCCGAGCAGCAAACAGTGAATGTAAAATAAAGCGACATTATAATAGCCTTGGTTACTCCACCCTAGGTAAACACGATTTCCCCAATGTAATTTGCCTTGGTAAAAAGCTGGGGTTTTCATTTACCTTGGCAATTAAGGTTACATGCACCCAGGGAATTGAAGGGAGTAAATTCTCTGGCTGGGTCACTTCAGTGGGAGAAAACATAGACGTTTGAGACATGTTTTTCTTCATGAACCGAATAAGAAGATGAGGAACCGTTTCCAACGAGTGCGCTGCTAAATCCCTGGTCTTGTGCATTTTCAGACACGTAAAGAATTCTCGAAACACATTAAAGAAAATGTGCAGTAAGCCTCACCATTCCGTTTAAATTTAAAGGAGAAGTTCACTCCAGAAACGGAGTGGAAATCACCAACAAGATAACACTATGTTGAGTTACTGACCATGGTTTTATCTTGGGCTCGGTTTTTAGAGACAAAGCCCAGTCGATGCGTGACACCAGTAAGAATAGGGAAAAGTTAATACGCGAGTTAAACACGTTAAGGTGTCATAGTTTGTTAAGCACAAACGTTTCGGGCATAGCCCTTCTTCAGTGTACAGGAATATGCGCGTTGCGCCATACCAACGCGCATATTCCTGCACACTGAAGAAAGGCTATGCCCGAAACGTTTGTGCTTTAACAAACAATGACACATTAACGTGTTTAAGTCGTGTATTAACTTTTCGTTTTTTAGAGCCCAAGTTACCCGACCGCTGGCCTTGTTGTACAATTAGACGTCACGGACAAGCGGCCAGGCTGCTAAGTACGATTCAAAATGGCGGCGTGCAGTGTTGAATTTTGGCCCTCTTTGGAGCGGAATTTCAGTGGGTTCGGATACACTTTAGAAGCTAAAAACACGGTCAGTAACTCAACTTAGTGTTATCTTTTTATTGGCGATTTCAAAAAATACACCGTTTCTAGAGTGAACTTCTCCTTTAACACTCAGAACATTGCTCAATCTTCCACACGCGGACGCAGATTGCAAATTAGGTCATGTAGATCATCACGCACTGCACGTGCAGCGTCCAAAACTCGCCTTCTCATTGGTAGCTTTACCTAAGGAAACTGAACGACCCTTCAAACCACCAAGGGTTTTGCTTGGGGCATTTTTCTATTTTTCACTTTACCACAAAAATTTACCTGGGTAAATTTTCCCGAGGTAAAATTTGGTTACACAGGAAAATGCCATTTTCCCGATGGAAACCTCGCTTTTACCTAGGTAAAGCTGCCTCGTGTAACCAGAATTTTGTTATCATATAAAGACCCAGTGAAGGGGCTCCCAGAGGGGTACTCTGGATTTCAGGTGACAGGGAATGGGGACATAAATTAACACCCAAAAATCCCTCGGGCCTGAAGCGAAATCTCAAAAATCCCCTGTACCAAAATGGCACCCAAGAAAATCCCATGCTGAATTTTGGAGCTTTACAAGTACCCAGAGGCGATTAAATGACAATAACGGAATGAATGATCGTGTTTGTTTGTTTATTAACCATACTATCGCAATAAACTTTCCCAGATCTAGTAGTAATTTGTACAAACTACCCAAAAAAATACCCCCCCCCAAAAAAAAAAATTCCAAAATTGTGAATTTCAAACCCCCACCTTATTGAATGATGTGAAAAACAATGATCGATTCCCTAAAGTCTGCTGACACTATGACAATCACTTGAGATAGGCAAGGTTTAGCCTATAAAAAGACGTCTTTCAGGTCTCGTTTTTTTTAAGGCCAATGACTTATGTCAAACCTTTCCTTAACCCCTATGATGTGTTTAGCTATTGAACAGCTTCCGCTTCACCATGGACCTTTTTTCCAGAAAAAGTTTCAAAAAGCCTCAGTAGGTGCAACGTCCGAAACGTATACCTCACTTCTCAGTTGCCTCCTCTTTGAGAAATCCGCTATCTTCTGTCCCCTAAGAATTATTTCATTAATTGCTTTGAGACCTCCAATATCGTCTTCTCAAGCTTTCCCACTCGTTCTTAGTTTTTAAATCAATTAAGTATTTGGATCAGCATAATTTCCAAAAGCCTCTTGAAAATTGTTGTGTACAACAATCGTTCCGTCACCGTTTCACAAAGCACGCGGTAATTTTGATTCACTAACAAACTCTTCCTGGGGTCCTCAAAGACCTCAATTAAGCATCGTGGATGGATCCCTATCCCCAAGGAAACGAAGGTCAAAACATAAGACCTCTACCGTCCCCTCTCTCACAGAATATCGTGGCTTTGAATACCGCCTAGTGAGTGACGTTTCGATAATCTGTGCGGAAGTCGTCATCAGCAGTCATGGTACATGAATTGTGAATCGTTACGCTATTGTTGTCAGTAATTTGCTTCTGAAGAAAAATCAGTGAAATCGGCAGTGGCATTTTCAAGCATATTACCAATTTGAATTTCGAGGAATGTAACCAATTTGTCCGTTTAGGCAAAAGAACTAAAAAAAACGTATGTAAACAAAAAAAAGCAACCCGTTTGTTAATGAACTAGGAAAGTAAATTCAGTCTTTGCAATGTAGAATTTCCTTTCTTCTTTTTGTAAATACGATCTTTTGCCGTTAAAGGGGCAGTATTACGAGGATTTTGCTCGTGTTTGACCCCACTGGAAAGCCAATGGTCACATTTACATATACGAAAGCCTAAAAATAATGGCAGTTGTTCAGACACCATACTAATTCAGCGAAGGTATTACGAAGTGCCTGTGGCCACGGATGGCCAAGATGGAAATGAATTACAACTTGAAAGCGTTCACCACGTTCGGAAAACGTTTTCAGTTTCAGTGCTTGTATCCTGCAGCGAACGTTTTCAAGTTCTGTACTTGTACCTTGCAAAAATCACTGAAAAACTTATTATGGTTTGCATTCCTTGCAAAAAAAATCCTCTTGATATCTTCCTCTTGGTGTTCCAGGAGCATTTTGTGAGCGAAGGCCTTAAATCATAATTTTAGTAGAGTTTTGATGAAATGCGAGCAAAATCACCGTGATACAGCCCCTTCAATTTAATACCATTATTGGTTTTTCCTCGAAATCATAATATATACCTGATAGACCATTTGGCTTCTCGTCTGTATTTTGTGAGCAATAGAGAACTCAGCTTTCTGCTGCAGTTCAAGGTATTATATACCAAGCTTATGAAAGACCTTAACTGCTTCTGAAGTGGCTGCCTAGGGCTGCGGCTCTCGGAGGGTACTCCCCTAGATTTACAATAGGTGTGTGCCGCAAAGGTTCCCTATTTAAGGATAAAAAAATTCCAAAATTGATGCCCAAACTCGAAACATTACACCTATGATGTCTGGATGTACTGTCTGGTTTATATGACGACAATTATTCCCCTCAGGGTCGGTTAATAGTGGTGTTTATTTACCTCGCAACTTTACAGTCAACATCATATCCACTTCGGTGCATTATTTTCATGAATTCGTTGCTACGTCACACAGCCGTAGGGCGTGTTTCATTCGACCAAAGCGTCAGAAGTTCGGGAAACGGAATGGAACGGAATTTTCCAGCAAAACTTTTGGAAGGAAAGGTATATAACTCACAAGGTTGTCTCAACTTCCTGGGAATTCGGAAAGCGGAAAATTTAGTTTTCTGCCCTATCTTCCATAGCTTTCTTAGCTATAAATCGAGCCTGTTGTTTCGGTTGAGGCGGGAGGTTTTTCAATGGAACGGTTTTGTTTTCTTTAGCGCCTGGTGCAATCAACAGTTGTGCCCGGATTCCTACGTACAGTGGACCCCCCCCTCAACTGGGAACGAGGTTGCTCCCCCCCATCCATCTCAAACCCAGCTATCTTGAGTCCCTCACTCAAACTGAAACTCATTTTTGTTGGTTGCTTTGCTTACTTGTCTCACTATTGGCATCAAGTAATAAATATTATTATTATTATTATTATTATTATCATTATTATTATTATTATTATGATTATTATTTATTAACCTCGAGCGTCTGTTACCCCGGACAATTTTTGGTTTCCCCTGTGTGTTTGAGATGGCGAGCATGCAAGTGAAAGTTGGCGGCAAGCACAATCCGTGAAATGAAACGCAAAACTGATGGACGTCACTGTACTATTTTGGGCGATGTAGCAGCTGTCGTAAGGTCTTCCACGATTAGTCCGCTAAACAATAGAACAAACAAAAGAAACAAAGAACGAGGCGTGAAAACAATAGAGCTGCTACATATAGCGGTCCAATGAAAATACAAGCTGTTGAGAGGTGCTACACTACCGACTATTTTCCCATGATCTTTAAACGACCTCCAAAGACATAGTGGTATCATTTAATTCAGTACCGGTCTGAAAAAAAAAGACAGTTTGTTCTTTTATAGCAGCATCAGAGGTGTTTGATAAAGCTGTTTAAAAAAAAGGGTGATTCTTAGTCTTCTTCTTAATCTTTATTCTAAGCAGTTTTCCTGTTTTCTATTACAACAAAAAAGAACATGCTGGAAGCCTTTTGCTTAAAACAAAAGCTTAAATTTACATATTCAAATTTTAAGGAAGAAGGAATAACAGCATAAAGCCCATTATCATTTAATCGATTAAAGGCGTCATAATTCAAACACATTAGGCGTGAACACTCAAAGGCGCCACAACATTAATCTCGCAGTAGACGATCATTTGAATTTCAATTTAACACCTACTATTTTATGACAAACATTTAAAAAATAAGGAACAAAGTATAACTTAAAGTGGTGAAATGGTAATATTCAAGAATAATCCCCAAAGCAGAGAACATGATAGTTATCTAAAATGTGGGACAAGAAGAAAATTCTATATTTCAAGCTCTGCGATTCAAGTTCATTCAATTTTAGGAGTCATTTAAACAAACTGACATGAAACGCAAAACTGATTGACGTCACTGTACTGTTTTCCCATGTTCTTTAAACGACCTCCAAACACGTAGTGGTATCATTTAATTCAGTATAGCAACATCAGAGGTGTTGATAAAGCTGTTTAAAAAAAAGATGATTCTTAGTCTTCTTCTTAATCTGTATTTAAGCAGTTTTCCCGTTTTCTATTACAACAAAAAAGAACATGCTGGTAGCCTTTTACTTAAAACAAGAGCTTCAATTTACATATTTGAATTTTAAGGAAGAAGGAAGAACAACATAAAGTCCATTATCGTTTAATCGATTAAAGGCGTCATAATTCAAACACTTTAGGCGTGAACACTCAAAGGCGCCACAACATTAATCTCGCTCGCAAAAGACGATAATTTGAATTTCAATTTAACACCTACTATTTTATGACAAACATTTAAAAAATAAGGAACAAAGTATAACTTTAAGTGGCGAAATGTCATTTAAACAAACCGAAATAGCAGGTGGCAGAATAAAATATATATGAATCGCATCAACGGGGAGCATTAATAAATATGTTGCACCTCAGCATAGTTTGACAATGCTGAACAGTTGGACTTCAAATTAGAAATCATTTATGGTAAGGATTTAAAAAGGAAACGCCACACGGACACGCCACTGGTCAGATTATTGAATTTTGCAGCAAAAGGGATAGAATGGTTTTGAATTGGTTTTTCACCGGGCATACCTGTTTTTGTCCTAAATTCTAATTCGTTCTGGACCCAGTGGAGGAAGAATCACCATCTGGGTATTCGACTGCAATTCCCATTTTGGATCTTATTGTAAGAGTTCGACTATTTCTTATGTTTTAGTGAATTTAACAAATTTCTCAATTTCTCACCTGACAGATAAGAATCATTCAACCTTCTCCGCACTTAATTAGAATTTTGGCCATTTTTCCTCAAAGACAAAAATGACTAATTTGAACACGACGTTCTCAGGCGCTTGCTATAATATAAACACAATGAGCAATAGTTTAAATGTTTTAACTAACAAGTCGGAACAAGCATGCATCGATGAAAACGTTTTCTTCTTTCTTTTTGTTGAGAAAACACAGTATTCATTAATTAACTTTCATTAAGCCAGAGAAAAGGGTGTCATGTTGACAAAACATTTAAGGAGAAATTAAGGGACATCCGACACTAAAATTACAAACCACTATCAGTTCTTGTTATTTTTCTCTCTCAGATAAGACTTCCGCAGCTGATAGAACCTTTATAACCAGCTACCCCTTGCCCACATATTCTGAGAAAAATCACACCAAAAGGTAGCTGAAATATCGACAAAAGCACTACGTATCTGGGCACTATATACGTCGGTCGCGAAGAGTATCTCATCTTTCGTGGGCGAAAACAATGCAGTACAATCATGTTTGAAAACTACAGCTCAACCAACAGTCCAAATACATTTGATAAATCTCCGAACAGCACCAACGAACATTGCTTGACGGCAGAACCCACAGCGGCAATCGTACTCAAATCCTTGGCGTATTTTATCATTCTCCTGGTTTCTTTAGTTGGAAATGCCCTTATTATTTTGGTCGTTTGGAAAAGCAAGCAGTTGCGCAAGTCGATCAATTACTTCGTTTTCAACATGGCCATGTCTGATCTCTTCACTCCGTTGACCATCATGCCGGTTAGAATTGTCGAGATAATTTCAGAGTCGTGTGCCTTCAAGGTCGACAGTCCGCTGATGCTTGGAAACATCTTATGTAAACTGTGCTATTTTCTCCCTGATGTTTCTCTGCTTGTCTCTGTCGAAAGCCTACTGTTAATATCACTGGACAGGTTCGTCGCTGTCGTCTTTCCATTAAAGGCAAAACTCATCTCATCGAAAACGCGCTTAATCTGCATTCTTTGCACTTGGATTATCGCCATTGCTGTTCATGCGCCTTATTTTTATACTTTCAGACTGTTCCCTAAAGGGGATGAGTATTATTGTGAGTACAATTGGGGACCAGCATTTGATCATGAGGAAACCACAAACAGATACGTCACAGCAACGTTCCTTGCTATCATCGCCGTACCCGTTTGTATCCTCATCATCGTCTATGGAGCCATAGCGATTACTTTAAAACGTAGCCACAGTCAAAGGAAAGAGATGTCCGTAAGTTCTCGATCCCGTAGATACCAAAAGAACAGGCAGATTATCGGATTGTCAGTGGCCATAGTAACAGCGTTTATTTTCTGTATGGTTCCTCATCTTGTGCTTATGTTTTGCACCATTTTCCTGTGGAATTGGGAAGAACCACCTATTTTTGCTTTTCAGACGGTGATTCCATTTGTTGCAACGTTTCTGGTGCATTCGTGGAGCGCTGTTAATCCATGCATTTGCTTTATCTTTAGTAAGAATTATCGCTGCAGTCTTAAGCAAATACTGTCTTACAGAGAAGGTAGTCTTCAGATGCAAACAGCAACGACGCGCGTTAGGAAACGCACCTCTACGTCTGTCTAAAAAACATTGGTCCGAAAATGAACATTTCAGTGGGGGAGGAGGAGAGGACAAAAGGAACGAGAAGAACTCTGAACATCTGAGTTTTGTTACATAATCTATAATTTATTGATAACCAGCCTCGCATGATACAGATACGGAATCAACACCAGATCGTACCAAGCCAGACGTCGTAAATAGTGCAGTGAATATCCTATGGCAAAGCAGGTTTAGCTGAGGCAGTGCTTACCCTCTGATTCGCGACAGTCAGACTCTGAGTATTTCTTAAATATATTTTGTTATAGCCTTAGAAAAGAATAGTATTCCAAAGAAGTAATACAAAATAGTGTTGGGTTTAAACCTTGTATACTTTGGGTGCAGATATTTTCGAATTTCTAGATAGAAACTAAAGATCAATCAACGGTATAAAAATATAAATTATGTATACTACATACTGCATAATCTATAACTATTGTCTGCTTTTTATTTGTTTTATAGCGTGGCGTTTTTTCTTAATTTTCTAATAAGCTGCCGTGCGCACGAGTAAATAATAGTTGTCACGAAAATTTTGCCAAGGGGACACTTGCACGTCAACGCGAAGGGCGTTTGCTTAACAAGTGTTTCTAAGACAGCCGGTGAAACCTTTACCGCATCAGATCAAACCTTGACGAATTTGTTTTCCCGTGGAATAGTGAAAACGGTTTGTTTAGTGACCAATGGACTGGACTGCTAGTGGTCTAGAGCAGTAGTTTCTACAGGCATTAACAAATCAAGTACAAGCTGCCACGAATGGATGTTTCAGTCAAGTTCGTATTGGACTGTGGCCATGTACATACAAGATACTGACAATGAAACCATTCTAGTTGCTACCGGGTCCATTAGTTGAACTCCGGGGAAGGGAATATCTGTTGTCGGTTTATGGTCAGACACACTGACAGGCACTTTTATTAACAAAGTGTGGCCCAGTCAGTGTAAATATTAATACTGTTTTCAAAGGAGCCCTGTCAAATAAAAATAAAACGTTACAAAATAGATGATCAGGGCCCAGTTGCTCAAAGAGCGGATAACTTTATCTACTGGATAAGGCGACGTAATCCAGCAGATACAAAATGTGGGAAAATCTCTACATAGCTCTATGATTTATGGAGTGTGTGACCTTGCAAAAATTTGGCCAAATGTGTACATTGAAGGAAAATTGCCCCGTTAGATAGCGACTTACACACCGGGTAAAGTTATGCGACCTTTCAGCAACTGGGGCCTGTTCAATTGTTCCTCCTGTGTAAACTCTCTTTGCTGCAAATGGCACCCTGCTTGCTTTTTTGTCCAACTACTATGTTTAAAATATTTTGGTGTGGCTTTTTAGATTACAATTTTCGTAGCATGTCTGCCACTATCACAAGCTTATTCCTAGAGTTTACCCCTGGAGTTTACCCAATAAAGTTGTTAACAAAGAAAAAAAAAGTCTTTTTGTTCTCCCTCTCTCGAGAAACTAACCTGGATTCAATTGGTCACGTGCCACCCAAACTCTCGAGGGTTTGTTATTTCGCCCCATGGGAGGAATGGTGAAGTAAAAAAAATTGTTGCTGATGTCTCAATCTCGTACCCAGAGTCCTCAGCCTTCTTGGTCAGCGGGTGGTTGCCCGGAGAGACCACAAAGTCTCTCCCGGCAACCAACCGCTGACCAAACAGCCTGCGGACTCTGGGTACGAGTTTCCTTATGTCTGTAGGGACTCGGTCATTCACAATTGTTGAATCCAACTTTGTTGTGCGATGTTGTACGGGGTAGTTAGCCAAAAGAATTCACAGATTGTCATTCATACCCGAGAAACAAACATGAAATAAAACTTTCAGCAAAAGGGTGGTGAAACAGGCTTGACATGTGCATGTTTAATTCAATATTGCCATTCATCACTGAAAAACACTGCTTGTGGTTGCATCAGTGATTTATTGTAATTAAATCTCTACCGGGATCTAAAATCATCAAAAAATCTGAATCAGAAAGGAAACACGATAACATTTTGCGCTTAGCTTTTTTACTCGGATGATGAAACAAATTGAAGAAATTTAAGGTGTTTCAAAACAATTTTTTTTGGGACCATACTTCACATTTAAAATCGGCTCTTAGACAGTCTTCATCTCGTCGGATCAACATGAAATTTGCAATACTTGTTGGTTTTGGATTGAACTTAAGCGCGGTTTACATTTTGTAGAAATCGATATTTCCATGACAACGATAAACAAAAATGCTCCAAAACAGTAAAATTGAAATTTAAGTGCGATCCAGATTTCATTTTGAAAAGCAAATACCAACATCTTAAACTGCATTCTCGTCCCCAGAGGCCGCGATCCTTGTGGTCAGCGCCACGGATCGAGACCTCTGGCAGGGACCGAAGCAGGAAGTCCGCGAATCACGGACTTCCGGCTTTTGTGCCCAGCCTCAGAAATTTGAAACAATAACGGTTACCATCGGTCACAAAAATGGGCAGCTATTGCGCTTGCGCGTTACCCTGGCCCCTGCTAGAGGTCTCAATCCGTGGCGCTGGCCAAAAGGATCGCAGCTCTGGGGACGAGAATGCTTAAACTGTGGTGTATGCCAAAAAAAATATACAAGAAAAAAAAATTCCGTATGTTTGTTTTGAAGTAAATCGCACAAACATTTTCAACCTTCGTTTTCGCATAGTAATAGTAAATGTACCGAAAAATAGCCAATGCTTTGATGAAATGGCTAGAAAATACTGTCAAACTGTGTCTCTTACTTATTATTTTACGCCTAGAAAGTTTTGTTGAAACTGGTGTTCGCGATCTCGAGAACGTGAATTGTTTTTCTAAGATCATTCGCGTAATAATTTTGTGGTAATTTTTGAATTTGAGCGCTTTTGCGAAAATCTTACGAACAGCTCGATGGATTTTTTTAGAACATTAAACATACGTGCTTGACGATGTGACCAAATTTAGTATTTAGTTTTATTAACATTGATTTACTGGACCACTTTTAGGTTTAACGTTTAAGAGGACGTATGAACCGACGGAAAAGCTTGGCTTGCGTTTCATATTCACATTTGGCAAGTAAATGCTAATAAGTAATATATTCAAAGTAATGCGCAAAGCATTCCTCCGTGATTTTTACTTTTCGTTGTAATCTACAGTGCAACAAAGAACAAAGAAACCAGATAAGAATCACGAACTAATGAATTACGCATTACTTTGAATATATTAGCATTTACTTGCCAACTGTGAATTTGTAACGTAATCTAAGATTTTCGCAAAAGCGCTCGAATGATCTTAGAAAAACAATTCGTTCTTGAGATCGCGAACACCAGTTTCAAAAAAACTTTCTAGCCGTAAAATGGTAAGTAAAAGACACATTTTGACAGTATTTTCTAGCCATTTTATCGAAGTATTGATTATTTTTCGGTGCATTTACTATTACTATGCCAAAACGACGGTTGAAAATGTTTTTGCAATTTACTTCAAAACAAACATACAGATTTTTTTGGTGCTTGTGTATTTTGTTTGCCATACACCATAGATTAAGATGCTGGTATTTGCTTTTCAAAGTGAAATCTGGATCGCGCAGAATTTCAATTTTACTGTTTTCGAGCATTCTTGTTTATCGTTGTCATGGAAATATCGATTTTCACAAAATGTAAACCACGCTAAAGTTCAATCGAAAACCAACAAGTATTTCAAATTCCACGTTGATCTGACAAGGAGAAGACTGTCTAAGAGCCGGTCCCAAAAAACGGTATCGAAAGATCTTAACCACGCCCGATAGCAGGGCTCATCGGTGAGTGTGGTTGCAGTCACCTAAGTCTTAACTCAACTGGTGTCTGCTTCTGTGTTACACTTCTCAACCATTCTTCCAAGCGTAGTTTACACCATGATCAAATCTCTCTGAATTAACAGTATCACCCGAGCAGCAAACACTGAATGTACAGAATGTAAAATGAAACCACATGATGATATCGTCTCTACTTTCTTATTTAAATTTTGGTATGAATTAAATACCCGGTGGGGTTTAATTTATGGTGGTAACACTGGCTGTGGTCACATTATAAAGTTAAATCGCGTTTAGCCTCCAAATCACCCTTGACGAGTAATCACGATTTAGCGCGGAAAATCGCGATTTAATGTTATCGATCACATTATAGAGTTAAATCGCGATTTGTCATTGTTTTAAACTGTCAATCATTTGGAAAACACGGATGGAGGACAACGGTCGTTGTATTGGACTGTACCTTATTGTATTCTATGCCAGCGACAGAATTGATTGTTATTTGTACAAATGCAAAAAAAAAAAAAAAAAAAAAGGAATTTGCCGCAATTTTTGTTCATGATAATTTTACCATTTCTTTCTTTTTAAATCACCTTTATAGTTATCAAAGGCGACGGCCTGCGGCCTGTTAATTATTACAATTTACGCTTTTAATTTATTTTCATGCTTATTGTCTTTTGGCACAATTTTTGCGCTCTGTTCGGGTCACGGTCGATGTATTCATTTATCTTATTTTTCCTCTCTTTTGGCTACTTTACTACAAAGAAACCCACGTGGACCATATTTGGTAAATTAGGCTTGATATAGTAGTAAATCTTGTTCCTAAACAACATTTAAATTTTTTTGCGTTGTGGGAGGTAACTATTTGCTCGCAGTTTAAAACTCCCAACAGAACCGTGTGAACGATGACGGCATCCCTGCTTTGCTAATTAATAATTCAGTATTGTAGCGTACCTTATATGACAACCTTTCTCGAAATAGCTGGAAATTGCGCAAAAACAAACAAACAAACAAACAAACAAAGGAGCTTTGGCTAAATTAATCACTAACACCGGTTCGTATACGAAGCTGAGGTACAGAGTTGATTTGCGATTACAAGTCAGGCTAAATTGCGATTAAGCCTTAGTCTGTCTATGACCGCAAAAGTACCTTCATCTTAATCACCATTTAAAATAACGTCATCGAGGCTAAAACGCTACACAGTTCAAAGAAATTACTCTCCATCTAAATCTTAGGAAGTAGTAGGATTTAGTTCAGGATTTGTCTGAAGCTCCTTTGGATAACCAATCACGTTGCGAAGCAAACAATGGGAAGGGGTTTCGAAACGTGGGCTGCATCTCATATTGTTGAGGGGAAGAATAAAACGCTAATTACACCTCAACTCGTACAGTTTCTAAACATGCAATGGTTAAAATTTCTTTGGAGTTTCAGGGCCAATTTTATTACTTATAACATAGAGGGCAAAATTACTGATTGGTTGAGACAGAGGGCATTTTTTTCTTAATTTTATTAAACATTTGATGATGATAAACATTCCTAATTACCTTAGAATTCGAAAAAGTATTTAAAAATATTTGGATTGGCGGCTGTGTTTCACGTATGATTGACAGGTCAACACAATAACTAATGACGATTTCACTATGTGGTGTGTCCCCCTTCAAAAGTCAATCTTGATTCTCCGCTAAATCTACTTTTCTGACCGCAGCTTTGAAAACGCGATTTTCACGTTAAAAACACGCTTTGACTCTGAAAACAGACCACAGCTATACTTTTGGAGATCATGTAGGCCGAACGTTAGTTTTTTAAACTCTTAGGCTTGTTTTGTTTATCACATTTTGGAGTGAGGTCTACGAAAAGGTAATTTGTGCAGTCACACAATGATTTAGGCTTAATCACGACTTAGCTAGCTAAATCGCGATTTGACTCTACAGTGTGACCACAGCCACTGAATCGAACATTGAGTTCGACCGTGTCCATTGTTCAGTTCAAGATGTTAAACACGTTTGGCCACCCTATTGGATGATGTTCATTCCACTTTTCAGTTTGTTCAGAAGTGAACAACAATGATGGATTCGTTTAAGTCAGACTTTCAGTATATGTCACGGGTTTGATTGCTGTCGGGAACTCGCATTTTTTTTCTGTCCCACGCTCGTGACATATTGAATGTTTTTTCAAATATTCCTTTTCGGAGGATAAAATTCACCATCTTTCATTGTTTAGTCGTTTGCCTAGTTTTGCCCAAGAGCGTTCTACAGCATCGCAAATGATCCGTAGACGGCAAATGATCCCCAAATTGGACCGCAAATGATCCCGCTGAAAAATAAGGAAATTGTGGACAGTGGAACGGCGAGGACAGTGAAATTCTCTCTTATACAAGCAATACTAACAGTCGGGAGAACATTTGCAGCCACAGTAGTTACATCAGCATATAATTATCCCCGTTACGGCCTAGGTAAGCGCCTAGAGGCTTAGGTTACTGCCTAGGTAAATCATTTCTAGCGTATTAAGTGCCTAAGATAAGCGATTGTTTGTTCGAGTTGACTGAGAAGTGATGAAGACTAACTGAATTTTCGCGCAATTATATTCAAATAGACAAAAAAGCGCTTGAGAACCAATCAGTGTTCGTAGAGAGCGAGGAGTTTGGGCAAGCCTAACGTGTTCATTGTTCCTATTGTCTTAAAAAAACGACGCGGAATTCAGTTATTTACATTTGAATGATTTACCTAGGCTGTGACGATAGGGAAAATCGTAATCTTCTGGGCCACAAATGGCGGGAAAATGAACAATCACTTGACTCAATGGGGAGCTTAGCTCCGCGACTCGCTTAGCTAGCGGGAACGGAATCTCGTCACAAATTCCTGGTACGTACGGAAACTGCAACAAATGAAACATGGACTACACGGAGGTTGACTTCAAACACTCTTTAATCTTCGAGACTCCAGAATCCGATGCGAAACAGACGAGCTCTCGATGTAAATCTCTCGGTAATGTGAATCAACTTACAATTTTAAGATCACTGAGTGTTCCTATACCATCGATAGCTAGATCACTCAATAGGACAGGCTCAACAAAGCCAGCTTAACTAACATAAAAATAAAAGGAACAATTCCTATAACTAAAGTTTACATTTCTCCAAAGCTAAAACTATATTTAAAGAAAAAGAAATCTTTTCCTATTGAAAACTAGATTCCTTTCAGAAAATAAGAAAAAGGAATATAGGCTAAAACCACAACTAAAACTTCTGGTCTATTACAGACGGAGCGCTATTCAGCGAGTACAAAACAGCGGCTACAGCTAAGACTACGGCCGGAGTGTAACAGAAACCTTTCGTTCTTTTATGCGCGTACAAATACAAACTCTAATTTAACTTAAGGCTTTTTATCTATTGAAAGTCTCGTATTTTCAGATGCTCGACATGGTCAAAACGGCAGATTCAATAAAGATCTCTTTTTATCCAAAAGCGAGAAAAAGTGCAAACAAAACTATTCAAAAGCAAACATAACTGATAACCGATTGCATTCTAAATAGAATATCGGTAAACACAGGCGAAAACTGTTTGAACCTAGTATAATTATGTTTTTTAATCTTAAAGCACAAATTATCGGATTTTATCCCCTAACAGCACCTAGGCAGTTGCCTAAGCACTCATATACGCTAGAAATGATTTATTACCTAGGCACTTCACTAGGCCCTAGGCCCCTAGGTACTTACCTAAGCAGTAACGGGGTTAATTCCATGTTTATATAACTACTATCCACTCATGATAACTGATTTTGCCAGCCATTTATATAGAATAAAAAAACTGTTTATAAATCAGTCCGTAAATATCATCGATCTAGCTCCTGAAAATTGGGATGCTAGTCCATCGCAGGGTTACCCCCAGAAGTATGTCGCCGGTACCCATTTATACACCTGGGTGGAGAGTACTTGTCGAAGGAAAAAACACGACGTCAGAGTCTGGGCGTCGAACCACAGACCTTCAGATCTGAAGTCCAACGCACTACACCACAGATACCCCACGTGTGTTGTGTAAAGCAATCGGTAAATGTCAACACACTGCAAGTTCTAAACGTGCCTTCCCCTAGGTACCAGAGGTTTCTCTCGTGTTTTTGCGGAGGCCGATAAACGGGCGGTGTACAGGTGTAAGCACGAGGAGCCTTTAAGAAAATAAGAGACACTATTAAAGTTTGCGCGTGCTGACGGCAGCAAGACACGCCTCTGCCACTACCTCTGTTTTCCTATCACTTCATTTTTCTGATCTTTGTCACCTTCGCCTGTATGACGCCAACACCTATGATGAAAGAACACTTGTGTTGTATACGGCAAGCAAAGTCTCGCAGCATAGCACAAAAAGTATCCAGCTGAATCTGCTGGATAAAATTAACCTATTAAAGCTAAATGCTTACCTATATGAATCCTAACTTAAAGAAGTGTAGTAAACGGTTTGAGTCCAGAGTCCGTTTTGAGTATAGGGTGGATGTAGGCTGCGTACAGACGTCTCCTATTTCCTTTGCTTCACGCGGAAGCTGGGGGCTCGTGAATCAAAGGAAATAGTAAACGTCGGTGGCATCTCGACATCCTTTGCGATGAGTCATCATCAGAGTCAAGGTGCATGCATGAACTGTGAATCGTTACACTATTGTGTTGTATTTCAGTTTTATCCTTGGTTCATTTTTATTTTCTTTCGTTTGATATTCATTATCACATGTTATCATAAAAAAGAACAAAGGAAAATATAAATTGAGCCAAGGACAAAATTGAACTACAGCAATCGTTCCCACTAACATTGCTTCTGAAGAAAAATCATGTACTGAAATACAACGAAAGCAAATCGTTTACTAATGAACTCAGAAAATAAGAAGTTTAGCGGTAAAGATAGCCATGAAGAAAATTCAGTCTTCGCAGTGTAGAATTCCTTTTCTTCTATTTGAAATACGACCTGGTGCAGTAAATATCGTTTTTGGTTTCGATCGGAATCATCTATTTACTTGTTAGAGCAACTAGACTTCTCATCTGTATTTTCTGAGCGATAGCATAGAGAACCTAGCTTCGTAGACTGCAGTTCAAGGTATGATGTAGCCAAATTCCACATAAGCCATAACAACGAACGAGCTTAACTGCTTCTGACGGTTGGCAAGGTTGACTAGAGCTGCAGCGCAGTAGAGCGATTTGCGCTAGGTTCTTAGGTAACATCGTGTTACAGTTACTGGTTCAGTGAAATACAGACGCGGAAAGCCGCTTCTGCCTGCTGGTAACCTAACATACACCTTATGAAATATATCTTGTCATTTATACATTCGAAATAGTGCCCTATTTTTAGTTAGTATTGCAACGCACAAGTAAATAAGGCTTTATGAGCCCTACCCTGATTGGCTGTTCAAACTCCTGATATATCCTTACCCTATCCCTAACCCTCCAGGATACACCTCCGAAACACCCCTCCCCAAACTTCCTCCCCCCCCCTCCCACCCCGTGCTTGTAAGTCAGTTTTTCCCATTTGTCAGAAAATACGGTGATTACTTCGAGATATGTGGTGTCAGTGCTAAAAGAAATAATTACTCCACTCACTGTCGGTGAATAGTGGTGGATGTATACCTCGCCTGTTTGAGGTCAATTTCCTATCCACTTCGTTTTATTATTGTTAATTCGTTGCAAAAACACATAGTCGTAGGGAATTTTTCATTCGACCAATGCGTCTTTAATTGCGAAACGGAATAGAACGGAACGGAAAGGTCTAACTCACGAGGGAGTTTATCTCAACTTCCCGGAATTCAGAACACGGAAAATGTAGCTTTCTGCTTTATCTTCCCCAGCTTTTTTAGCCATAAATCGAGCTTGTTGTTTCGGTTGAGGCGTGAAATTTTTTAATGGAACGGTTTTCTTCAGCGCCCGGTTTTCTTCAGCAATCAACAGTTGTGCCCGGATTCCTTTATTCAGTGGACTCCCCCCCCTCAACTGGGAACGAGGTTGCCCCCCCCCTTCATCCCAACCCCCATTCTCTCGAACGGAAAGTCATTTCCATTGGTTGCTTTGCTTACTTGTCGTACCATTGGCTACCTCAAACGTCTGTTACCTTGAACAATTTTTAGTTTCCCCTGTATGTTTGAGATGGCAGGAGTCCAATGTAAACTCCAATTTGGGCGCAAGGGCACTTAAGTCCCGGCTAAACGATCAAACATTTTCGTCCAACAACTTGTTGGAAGAACATCCGCCTCTCTCTACTTTGCATTTAAATGGTTTTCCGTTGGCCGATGTTTAGTCAAACATTGTTTGCCCGTTTGGCCACCGAACGTTTTGTGTGACGAACACGATGTTGGACGAAAATGTTTGATCGTTTGGCAGTGGCTTTATGGTCTCTAAATAGAAAACCACGGATCTGCAGTTCAACTGAGTTCAAGTGTAAACGCATCCAGGCCCTCGCATGTTATTTTGTATGACAAAATGCGTCTACACATGCATTAAAATCAGCCCGGACAATGTAAAATGCAGTTCTAACAGCATTTTCGAAACTGATTGTATAAACCAAAGTGTCCAAATACACATTAGTGTAAATGACCAAAAATGTTTTACGGCGTCCGAGCAAATTTTCTGTCAGATGTAAAAGCGCCTATACATTTCGATTAATCTTTGTTTCTTTGTTAGTTTGTTGGCATGTTTCCTTTTGTCATCTATCCAAGGAGTTTTCAGATATATATGTAGATAATTGGGCTTTTCAGTCGAGCCACAAAAAGTTATTGTACGTAATAATGACAATTGTTTTGTTCCCCTTCACTTCGGTGAATATTTGAAACGTTGCTGTGTCACAGTCGTAAGGCGTTTTCCACTCGTCCAAAACGTCGGGAATTCCGCGAGCGAAATCGGATGGAACGGAATTTTCCGTGGGGGGAAATCGGAAGTTGAGGCATACCTCACTAGGTTGGTCAACTTCCCAAAAATTCCGAAAATGGACAATTTCTGTATTATCAGCCTAACTTTTTTCGGTCATAAATAACCTTGTTGTTTTAGCTAAGCGGATAACAGGTACAATCGTTCACTTGGTGATACAAGCATGAAACTTGACAGGAATGTTCATATTTAGTTGTTCTTCAATTCTAGTCGATTTGCCACTTGAAATTTGAAAGTATAATGAGTTTAAATATTTTCAAATTTGGCAGGCATTTTTTAAAGATGGCCACCACTGTCTAAAATGTGTTATGGGATCTCGAAGATATACTTTTTTAATACAACTCGCTTGACAAAATTTTGTTTATTTAGCTTCATCTGCATGATTAGAAAAGTTTATTTATACCTGTTTTAGCACATTATGTTACCATGGCAACCATGGAGGGGCAGCCAAAGCCGAGTCCAGATAACGGTATAATCGTTTCCTTAATGAAACAAGCGTGATACTTTGAAGAAATATTCTGTTCAGGCTACTTTTTCTCTAATTTGTTAGCCCCTTGAAATTCTTACTTTTAAGAGGCCGTCCGTGTAAGGACCGACCACTCGATTTTCGGCCCAAAATAGAATTCCTTCAAATTTTCTGTGCAAGACAATTGATCGATATGATAAACAAAAATAGCAATATTTTGGCTTGTAGTGTTATTTTTCAATACTTTTGGCGATGATTTCTGAGAACGGTCCAAAACCGAAAAAATTGTCCTGTTTCGAGTCAAATTTAGGCGTCGCCCTCAACGCGCTGAAAAAGTGCGCTTTAACTCAAATAAAAATAAAACTTGTATATTACTTTATTTTATGTCTCGTATATAAGTTGATGGTAAAACGTTTGAAATCGGACTTAACAAAAATTAAATATGATTTTTTTAAAACACCCCATAAAGAGCCCTCGCAAAGTTCACGCAAGCATGCTGTTGGTTAAAGAGGTATTTCTCAAAAGTATAACGTGATCTGGAGCCCTGAACACTATCCACGATTAGTACTAGGGTTGGTGTACCAGAAACAAGAAAAAAAGTTTTGGGCACTAAGCTTTTCGAATTTCAGGAGTCCTATCAACATAACCTATATTCAACGGTCGTAACGCGCGTCACGCAATTTCTCACTATTTCTCACTAACTTTCCCACATAAGATAATTTTCCGAGTTTCCAGGTTGAATGATAGGACGTTGGTAGGTTTTTCGGATTTACCAAAGTTTGTTTCCTCACATTTGTCTTCTGAACTAGTTGTCGATCCGTCGTTATCGTTAACCATTGCTGCATTAGAGGAGGGTTTGTCTGTACTTGCCAGTCCAATGGTTGACGTTGAGCATGATGGAAAAGATTTAAATGTTAACATTTTGTTATTGGTTCCGGAGATTGTTAGCAAAAACAACTTTTGTGTAGTTGAACACTTGACTCCTCTAAAGTTTAATTTGGTCAGGTTCATGTTTCACTGGTCCCGTACGACAGACAAACCTTGCTTTGATAACGTGTCCAAATTCTAAGCAGATAGTATCAGTAGAGGCGTTACATAGGTGTTTTAGCAGCGAAGTAGGTTTTCTCTGTCCGCAAAATGTGTTAAAAGCGGTAACAAACTTGCAATGGTTGGGTTTTGCCTGGAATCCTGAACTGAAACTATCATTTCCAAGAAATCATCTCTCTGCACCTAACTGCGACCATATTCAGCCTTTGATTCATCTTGGTGGAAGGAGCTTTCTATCTACAACATCTGGTTACGTGCAAACGACTGTTGGCGTGATGGATATTGCACCCTTATCAGTTTAAAGTTTCCCCTGCAAAGTGACCTTTGCAGGAATGGGTACCACATTGGCTTCTTGTCCAGAAAGTCTCAGTGTTTCGTTACCGCTGTTTTCGACCAACACGATAACCTACGTCCAATGGGATCCGAATTCTGGTGACGTGTCTCCATTGCACCTGCACCATGAGTCTTTGTTGATTCCTCCTCCCGTTGTGATCAACCACACTGTAATTAATGGCTTGGATGAGCTATATCAGTTCTATGATAGGCAGCTCAGTGCAGCCCTAGATAAAGCCGACAGTATGATTGATCAGATAGAGGTCACGTCTGAAACCACAGTAACAGAGTACATTGCCTATGTTGCATGTGCTTTATCTATAGTTAACCTCATCGTGTTTTGTATTGCCTGCCGATGTTTTCACAGGCTGGCAGGCCGCCAATTTGCTTACCAAGCACCTCAGTCTCCTTCTGTTCACGTTGTTCACGTTCAGCTCCTTGTCAGCCTCGCAAGATTTGCAAAGATTATTCAAGCCAGAAGCCAAGATCAGTCAAGCCAGCAGCAGGAAAAGTTTCCAAGCGCAAAGGGAACCATTTGGAAGAGAAAGTAGCCGATAATGCTGTGAATTCTGGAAAGAACTGAACTGAACTTTGCCATGGCTTGCATAATTAATTTTACGTCAGGTAGTTTTGCTAGGCAGCTCGATGAAGTTGCAGTTATTAGATTAGCGTCAGTAGGTGGCTTGTTTGCCTCGTTTAAGTATAGTGCCGGTAATCAATATTCAGAACAGAGTCCACTTGTTTTCAATGTTTCACAACAGTTTTCGTGGCAATCTCTTGATTTATTTCTGGGAATGTTTTCTCCTAACGGTCAGTCTTTAGTATGGGAGGTTGATGATCTGGTTGAGTTTGTCAACATTTGTAGTTTCTTTATGGTTATTGAGCCAGTTCGTTAGCGCACAGTTACGTGCGACTGTTCCGCCTAATTTTTTTCAGTTTTTTAGACAAAACCGATTCTGTGATGTTCTTTTTGCTTTAAAAGTAGCTGGTTATCTGTGGTTAGCTAGAGATCTCGCACGATTTGCGTCACATGAGTTTGAAGAAATCTTTGATTTTCACGATTTACTCAGCGCACGTAGTGCGTCTCAGTTTCAGTCTTTGGTAGAGGACCCATTTCTTGAGTTAGGACAAGATAGGGAGGATTTAGGCTGACTCGTCCATATTTGTTGCTTTTCGTTTCAATTAATTTCTTGGCCGTTGTTTTCCTTTAAAATTACACAGTTCTACAATGAAGTAGTATTTAAAAAAATTGAAGGTGAAAGTACCCGGACTGAAGAGGGACGCCTATTCAACCAAGTCGTTAAGTGCTTTGATGAAGATAAGTGGCTACTTGAGGGCTCACTTGCCCTCCCCACTGAAATGGTGTGCCACCTGCGGGCGGGCGCATTGCAGAAGGACAGTGTGTTTTCAAACTTTCGATAACTACTCTTTTGAACTGTTGCTCACCACAGTTATATGGTAATTTGGGGAGCACCTGTACTCATTTCTCATTTTTTTTTGTAGTTTTTTGTTGTTAGATGAAAGTTACGTTCATTCTTTGTTTAGTAAATATATACTTTTAGAGGATAACCATGCATATAATAAAGTAGATTTCTTGTTTTTGATACGTAAAATGCATGAGTCCGGTTATCCCACGTTAGCTTTCTTTTGCTTACATACATTTGAAACAGTAAATCCACCGGGAACTTTTGAAAAGTTTCTTACTTTATATCCTGATATTTTTGATAATTGTAATATGTTTTGGTAGTTTGGTAATGTATTGGGTAATTTGAGGTAATTTGGTAAGATTGTATTGTAGCAATTAGTAATTTTTCATATCTTTTCAATATTTTTCTACATTTTCCTATATTTTTCTACTTTTCAGCATCGAGGACGATGCCTAATCCAACAAGGGGGGCATGTTGTGAAGCTAATTTTAGGGAATTGATTTAGTTGTTTTTCTAGCCTTGGAATAATTTTGGTAGTGTAATTGTTGATCTAAGCATAATGCCTTCCCTCTTGGAAGTTTTCCTGTTTGTCCACGTAACTGAGGGCGTGCTGTAGACAGGTTTGCGATTTCCTGTAAGCTTTGCCAAGGCCTCCTTGAACATTGAGTTCAAGGGCAATTTCTTCGCAAACACTTAAGTTTTTCTCGTACTGGATTGGTCGAACTTAATGTGTCTTCCCTTTGCCAAATGGTTCCTTGATCTCAGCTGTTCTTCTTTTGAATTCTTTTAACTTTATCTTTTTCTGGCACCATCTGGTCTTCCTCTAGTTTGGGTCGCAAACATGCTTACAGCCCTGCATAAAAGCAATAAAGAAGCTTTCCCCTAGCAGAGTCTCAGTACCTCTGGTCTAGCCAAGCGAGTGCTCAACAAATGTAAAATTACCCCATTGAAAATCGACCGTACGAGGAACCAGCAGCCATATTGTTGACTTCAGATCAAATTTCTCCTGTGATAGTCCGTGAGCCAGTAGGGTTGGTGGGTATCATCTAAGGTGAATAAGGTTTATGGTGATTTTGTGGTAGTTTAGATCACAAATAATGGAAAAAAGCATGATAGCAACGATTCGATGGTAGCTTGTGAATAACAGCGCTCTTTAAAGTATGGCTTAAGCATGAAAACGAGGCTGAAGCTGATTTGACAAATATAAATGTCTATTGTCCACCAAAATCTACAAAACACCGACAGAAACAAAACATTCAACGAAAATTGAATATTTCGTATTACACGATGTTCATGTCATAGGTCACGTGACCAACAGCTCTCTTTTAAGTATGGCTTAGGCATGAAAACGAGGCTGGAGCTGATTTGACAAATATAAATGTCTACTCAGTACTGTCCACCAAAATGTACAAAACACCGACATAACAGTAACATTTAACAAAAATTGTATCTTTCTTATTACATGATGTCCATTTCATAGGTCACGTGACCAGAACCTTAAAAAGGGTCCGTACTACTATATTACACTGATTGAAGTGCCAGATTGCAAAAACAGACAATCCAAGCCGTGTTTATTTAAGTTTCTCTTTTCAATGTTATTGACATTGTTTCTGATTCTCCTTTAGTGTAGCTATAAATCAAACTATTAAAACAAATGGGTCACGTGACCTAAATCCTTCATTTATCCTTTCGATAATTACTAGAAACTGATCACACTGTACATATTTGGTTTAAACTGAAACTAAATGAAAGTGCGTGTTATTCTTGACATGTACGAGCCCGCGTAAACGTGTATTCTAATACTCCTCGTCACTGTCCACTCCGTGCTCATCATCTTCGTCGGTGCTCTGAACCTCCTGAAGAGAAGCTTGGTTGTCACATTCTGTAAGTCTGCACATATCAGTGCATCTTTGTCCATTTGTGATACAGACACAGTTAGGGGAGACGCATTTTCTAGTGCAGTTACATGCTAGGAGTTCTAGGATGGCCTCTGGTGCTGGTTTTAAATCCATCCAGTCTACAACTAACTTGGCAACACCATCTTCATGCTCCGTTTTCCATCCCGTCCAACAGGACACGGCACCTGTGGGTCTTGCTGTAGACACCGTTTCCATATGGCTACCTGATAGTTTGCTCTCTTTGCGTGCTTCACAAGGCAATCTCTGCAAGGAGGAAGCTGGTGGCTTTCTATCTCCCCTCTTCTTGAACAAATAAGCTGGTACCTCAGATCATTAACTTCTGTGGTGACTGTGTTAGTAGAGTAGAGGAGACATGTGAATTCCTCTAACTTATCGCCTCTTCTTGCTGACACCGTAGTGCCGGAACCTCCCCACTACCTTCTGATGTGATTCTGTAGCATGTGTCATCAACATTGGCATACAGCACTTTCTCCTCCAACTTCTCTCTGCATGCTTCCTTTCTCCACTCACTGACGATAAAGGTAATAAGACTCGTCTTATTGGTCACTCTTGTCAGGAAATTCCTCCACTGCCTAACTATCTGAGTGCTAGTCATGTTGCATAGCTGGTGCCCTGACTCTTCACCTCGTAGAAGCTGCTCACTGTTCTTGATAGATAGTTCTTTGTAGGTGTCAAACACGACATCTATTCTGTTACACCGCACTCCTTCTTTCATTGCCATTTGATAGGACAATAATGGCGACATCTCCAAATGTCAATTGATCTCCCTTTACCTTTTGCACCAGGGACATGACATCAATTACTGCAAAAGAGTTTGCAGGGACTTCCTCAGTGGCTTGTAAGTTCTTCTGCAGCAACGATGCCAGTGAAGCCTTGCTTGTCTTTCGCAGAAGGCCATCTACAGATGATAATGCCCAAGGTAGTGGTCCAAGCGGATGTGACAGGATGTAATCCATTCGTAAGCTTCGCTCTTGTGCAATCACTATGATTCTGCCAAACAGCGACCTGTCAGCCTTTAAAATGATCGAACGTTCATTGGTCTTCACTTGCTTCTTCTTGTTCATGTCGCTGAACGTCTTCAGTTTGTTTGTCTTCAGAGGGTCGTGGAATTTCTTGACTTGAGGGATCTTCTCCATCCTCTCTTCCTTGAAGGTTGTGTAGCACTTCTCACCAACCTCGTGTGCTATCTTCAGGTCTGTGGCAACCTCTCTGGGAGCTTTCTTTGCAGTGGAAATGCTGATCAGGTCTTGACTCTCGGAGAAAGGATTGACCCAACCTTGGATGAGGTCAACTATGGACGAAACTGCCTGCTCATCTTTCTTTATTCTTGATCGTTGAAGCTCCGTATGCTGAGTTTCTGGGTCGGATCCTTGTACCATGTTTCGAAGCTGTCCAAGAAATGCACTCCGGTACTCCGCTGTAAGGTAGTAGCGCTGCACAGTTGCAGGTTTCAAGCTAAAGCGGGTTGTTCCACCAGGATTCTGGGTATCTTTATTCACTGTGACCTCAGTCGTCTGGTCTACTGGGATCCGACCAAAGGGATTGTTGCTGGACAACTGTACGGAAAAACTGCCTGTCTTGAACGCCCTCTGCACTTCAGGATTCGTCTGATCGAGATTTGTCATCTGAGCAAAATATGGTGTGAGATATCGTGCATAATTCACCTTATCATAGGCGAAACACCAGGGGATCATCATTCTTACGAAATGAAGATGTAAATCCAAGTCGCCTTCACGAGATGCCCGCAACAGACCAAGCACTATACCTTTGACCATATCCACGTACGACATCCAGAATGCCTACAGTTCCCCGTTATTATGACGAAGGTAATTCAGGAACTCTTTCCACATAGTCATCACTTGAGGTAGAACGTGGCCTTGCAACAGCTGATCAAAGCCCTCTTACGTCAAGTTACTTGCAAATGTATCCACCTGCTCAAGAAAGGACACCACTGTGATGTGATGATCAGGATCACCGGTCTCAAGCCACCGCATGAACTCCGCCCATGCTAACCTCATCAGTGCTTCATACAGGTACTTGTGCGCCCTCACACCACGGTTGTAATGCTTGCCATAAATGACACCACTAATTGAGCCCTCAGCAACTATCTGCGATTCAATGAAGATGTCCTTCAAACCACTATCTCGAAATCGTTTCCCAAGGATAGAAAAAGCAACACAAATTGTATGAAATTTTCTCATTCTCAAAACAATGTTCGAAAACTGGTCTTGCTTCCATGCAATTTCGGCTGCTTTCGCGTAAAGTGCTTGATCCATGACAATGACAATTGCTGGTAAACACAGTTTCTTTCTGATTTCCTCTGATTGGTTAAGGATCTCAAACACTGTGGATAATTCTGTCGCTGGGGCATTTATTGTCGGAAGATACTGCACAACATCTGGTGTTACTTGAACTTGATCCCTTGTTTGGATGTTGAATCCGGTCCAACTTGGTACCTTTTGGTCTTCCAAATTGGCTAGTCTAACAAGGATCCATAGCATATTTTTCTGATGCGCACTTCTTGCAGCTTTGTTGGCTTCACAAACATAGTCGTCCTTCGTTTTGAGAGGATGTGGTCCCACACGAGAGCCAGCAACATAGACGTCAAGTTGGGATTGATGTTCTGTGCTCAAAGTCCTCTGCTTCAGCTTGTCAATGCGCGGTAGATCATCGGGCGGTGGGTCAGGACCAAAGACTTTAGGTTGCACAGCGATTCCGTTGACGCGATGCGATGTACCTTTCCCTGACAGAGTCTCTTCAATTCTGTCTATATTGTCCCAGGCAAGGGTTGTAAAGACCTGTGACTTTATCGAGGCAGGAAGTACTAACCTCTCAGACCTGATGCCAGCTTTTGTAAACACATTCTCAGGATTTCCGGTTAGAAGTCCAACTAGAAAACGATGCAGTTGAGTTGGCATATTCACGGCATTCGAGAGATCAGATGGGTGGTATGGCCAGGGAGTAGGTGTCATATCCCTTCTTATGGCTTCTCTGATCTGTGATGAAGCTTGGTCTGTTATCTTGTTGACGTCAGTTAGCTTCACCTTCCAGATTGCTAGCTCTTTACGGAGATTCTCGTTATCAAGGACAACATCCTTAAAGGATAAGCTATCAGGAACTAACAGCGGTTTTCCTGAGTCGTTTGCAAAAATGTGTACAGAATCTCCAAGTTCTGATTCAAGCCTTCTACGGATGTTCTTCTTCGTGGCAGTCTTTAGAACTTCACCCTTGCAGGACATGAACGTTTCCAGTTTCTCGGTAAGCTGGGCAACTGGTACGACCATCTTATTTGGGATTACTTTGTTTCTGATGTAATGGAAAAGTTGTGCGTATGCTTCTACTTCAGCTACTTCATATAAAAGCGTGCCGGTTATCTGTCGTATTCTCCACTTCTTTACCATCCAAATGATCATGTTCCTTTGTTTTAATGTTAGTGTAACTTTTATAACATGAAGCGTGGTAATGGGCTTCTGTGGCCACTATGTCTCTGCTAGTTATAGCAACAATTCTTGAATCTTCATTTAATATTGCACACTGACGAAGTGCATGATCTGCCCTCAGCTGTACAGCTTGATTGAGCTTCTCTCTTGACTTCGGATTTTTCATGAATTTAACATTATTACAGAAAATGCATACAGGCTCATACACTCTCGCCTCTGTGGATGTTCTTCTACACAGCCTTTTTGCGGTAGTGTTTTCATTGGATTCTTCGTCAACTGCCTCCTCTCTTTTACGCTTAATAGTTTCTAAGTCTCTTTTCATAGTAAACAGGCTTCTACATTTTCGGTGGTATACGATGTTTGGTAGGTGATTTTCGTCAACAGTTTTGGCGACATCCAAAACTGGCTGATGATTTCGAACTTTCGCTGCTTCCAGCAGTGCTGACCAAGAGCTGATGTCCTTTGGGGACACAAGATGTTCGTCCTCCTTGTCATGACATGTAGCATAGTGTATTATACACTGGCACTTGTCCTTTTCCATTCAGTCTGAATACAAAAAACAAGTTCAGTCAATTGAGAATTTACATGAATAAATGTAATGTTTAATTTCAACAGCACAGTAAATAATATCAACGATAAAAGCAGTGAGATTCTTATGGATGCTGATTTCAGCATCCTTTTTTTTTCACTTTTTCCCAAATCTGTTGTGATAAGTCTATAATTATTTAATTTCAATATTACATCAGATAACAGACGATACCAATTTTTAAATTCCTCCAAATTTTGCTATTAAAATGATTTCACACAAGAAAGAGCGGTAATTTTCTGTAGTCGACTTTTATTCTTAAACAAAATAGTGCTTTTCGCATAAACGTGAAAATAGCTAGTAGTTTGAACTTAGCATGGATGCTGAAGTCTTATTAATGCAATCCAACTGATTTGCACCTTGCAATAAACTAATCAGTGTGTAAGAATCGGCTTATATTTAACTGTGTATCTATTGAGCTACAGATGCAATAAATGTAAAGAAGATCCTCGCAGTTATTGAGCTACAGATGCATTAGGAACTTAGAGGATATTCATATAGCGCTCCGTAATAGCTCACAATTGATCAATTAACAATCGATTGTATTTTCAAACTTGAGATGAAGCTAAAAGGCTAATTCCAAAACATAAAGTGAAAATAAATTAAGTGCGAGCTGGGGAGCTAGATTAATTGGATTGTTTTTTCTTGTTAGCTCCCCGCACAATTTAATTTCTGAATAGATAACAGGCAAATAATCAAAAAGAAAACAATGAAGCAAATTTAGCCTAAGACTAATTTCTTCTTCTGAGTTGACAGCGGATAACGTATTATTTGTTCAGAAAATGCAAACATAATAAGAGTTTTTTGATAAAAGATGGGAAATATTTCCAAATCTGCCTTTTTCAAAATGGCGGATGCATCAAGCAACACAGAGTTCCCAGACATGGCATATATTACGACACCGGTGGTCAAAGTTTGCGGGCTCACATCTGCAGTCAATGTACTCAAACACGTGATGTCAACTCTCATAAGTATAATTATGTCTTTAAAATGCATTTTATTGCTTCTAAAAAGCATTTATTGTTGGTTACATTTGTACTTCAAATATAAGTCAGTTATGTTTCAGCAGGGGAGGGGGGTGCAAATAAACAACGTTACTACGCGGGCGCTACCACTGATCCATTGCTATCATGGATTTTACAACTCTACAATAGCATACCTTTTCAAAAAACACCATTAAACATATTCACCCCGGATGATACCGAAAGCCCAAATTTTGCAGTCTGGCTCACGGACTATGATAACAGGCAATCCGAGTTCTTTCTTGTCGGTGTTCAGTGAAGGGTTATTGCTCCGACCTATGTGTGGTAAAATGTCCATGAAAAAGTACATCCTTTTTACTTGTGCATCGAGAAAGGTGGTAGGCGTTTAAGTTCGAGGGTAGTCCGCCATTTTTCACCAGTGCGTAAACGTGCGAGTACTGAGACACTTCGAATATTTTACATGAAGCATGGTGCAAGGTACGTCGGTCGTCGTGCGGTCACGTGACGTCATGACTATGACTATGAGTATGGTGCTCCGCTAAAACTAAAAGAGACAATGCACAGAAAAAATATTACAATAATTATTGCCCAGAGTTAAATCAGAGTCAGTAGTAGATCACAAAACGTTGATAGACATAGCTAGTTGTGGTACAAAATACATATCTCAGAGAAGCCTGCGAATATTTATTGAGGTCTTAGCCTATGTAGCAAGCGTTTCTATAGGTTTTCCCGGACGTTCGAGGTCTGTTGATGTCTTTGCTTTATTATCTCGAGTGGTGGCTTTCCTGTGTCGGAGGTAAGATTTTCACGATAACGCAAAGGTGGTGAACTCGTTTTTGGAAAAAAGTTAGTTTACGGCACCCGAAATTGCAAGTTTCATATAAATTTTAACTCTAACCGTCTTCGTGAGCCAATTCCAGAATGCAGCTGAGGAGCGTTGAAATGGGAAAGAGGTTTTTCCTTTTATACTGGAACTTCCTACTTAACACGGGCACGTGCAGACCTGTTGCTGCCTCATGCCTGGCGGCCATATTCTAATATTATTTCGGCGAAGGCGAACAGTGTAAAATTAGCAATAATAATAATAATAATAATAATAATAATAATAATAATAATAATATCATTTATTTATTTTCGCATCACAAATAACTTTCGACATCTGATCTTATTTTCGAAATCTACTGACATATGCATTTCATTTTCACACTCCGCTAGGGTTACGCGAACTCGATGAAGCACTTCGGTTGCAAACTCCGTCTCTTGGGCCGTCGATTTAAGTCGCGGGACGTATGCTCCTCCGCCGGCCTGTTCATTTCTTCGGAAATTTTGCTCCTGTTTGGTACGAAATGTTACGGTGGGTTCTCCACATACAATCCTAGGAAAGAGAGGACAATAAAACTTCATTAACACAATACATTTACGAGAAGCGTCCTTGATTCTAACAACCAGCATTTCAACTGCTGCAGATTCATGTTAACAAATGGAGGTTTAGAAAATCGTTTATGAACTACAAACAGCCCTTCACAGGAAGGTCAAACAACAACCTCTGTCAGAATTGCTAAGCGCAAATTGAACTGCTGGAGAGCTATCTGTTGGATGATAACGACGCCATAAGACAATGGAGATGCAATTCAATGTTTTAATTAAACTTTCAATTTCAACGACAACCATGTATACATGATGTATACGTAAGAAGCCGTAGCTAGTGTGTGATAAAAGAAAACTGTAACAGTCTCAGAATAACTTGGATCCTTTAGACACTTACGACATCCGTGATAAAGTTACATGTCTTGCAGATAACCGGAAGCAAACATCATATCACCTATTTATTAATTAGAAACTCGCGTACCCTTTGAGAACTGAAACATCACTCCTTTTAGCGGCTTTTACAATTAGGAATCTCGCAATCAAGCTGAGTCCAAAAACCTAATTTATTGCCCAAAGCTAGCACACCCAAAGATTTTAAAGGGCTCTAAGAGCGTCAAAACTTCCAAACAGTATCACAACTTGAGAGTTTCTCTCTCTCTCGATTAATATTTACCGGCCAAATTTAGCTGTGTCGCAAATTAATTAGCTGTGTCCTTTGTATCTTGATCAAAGGGACAAAGCTGTTACGATTGAACTTGGGAAAACTCTATTTCCACGAGCTGAAAAGCAAAAACAACGAACTTAGGAATTAAAAGTCGATAAGCCTGAGCAGCAGTCATACCTCTTCATTAACAGGGCATGGTGCCCGATCGCGATTTATAAAGGCCGTGCATATGAACTAAACCACGATGCATATGACTTCTGTTTCGATGGATCTGAAGCAAATTTTGCTTAAGATTACAGTTATATTTTCCTTTTGAACGCAAAAAATCTGACGTACCTCAATTTTCCATTTCCATGGTAGCAATACCTTCTCGCGCGAGTCAAACTAAACGACTAAACTCGACTTCAACAGACGATAACTTGCCACGATTTCAACCGACGCCGTTCATACTCCTGAATATCCAGACTTACTGGGCAGCCGTTTGCCACATGGTCGACAGACTGTCTTCAAAATAGAAATATGACGATCCATTAGCTGAAACAAAAAGCAAAACCGACCTTTTAGAATAGAAAATCGATAAGCAGCAGAAGCCAAAACGCCATGGCGGCGAAGCACAACACTTCAAGTTAAAATTACAACGGCCGTGCATATGAACTAAATCACGATGCATATGACTTCTCTTGCGATAACTTCGAAGCAAATTTATCCATCGCGCAGAATGGCTGGACATCATTAATTATTCATAACCAGTGAAGCGGCAAATTTGAAGTCGAGTGCGCTTTGAAAAGCCCAGAATAAGAGAAGAAAGGGCCGAAATCGACCAAGTAGGGCTAGTAAAAATATAATTTTTCATACACAGAAGTGAGATATTAAACTTTCACGCACGGCTTTTTGAAGAATAATGTTGTACCTACAATTTAAGCCTAAAACGAAGGAAATTGAAGAAGTGTAAGGACTGTTCTTTTAAACTTGAAAATCATGAAAAATCGGCCTTTTTTTGTATGGAAGCCGTTTTCAAGAGCGATTTTCTAAAATTTTTTACGGCCTTCCAAATTTTCACGCGCGACAAATGGAAGATGGAACTTTTCATGAACAGAATCCGTTTTAATTTTAAAAATCGGCCAACAGGAACCACTGTTCTTTTTAGGTTGAAAACTGTTAGTTGAAGTTGTGTTTGAAAATGGCGCGTTTTGGGAGAGCAAGCTATTGTTTGAAGCCCACGACTACGTAACAATGGCTGTCAAAATTAACAATACCCATTCAAGAAAACAACTCAATTGGAAAATGGCCCAGAATAGCCGCGAATTTTAAACTGATCTCAGTGCGCCAGCTGATTCATTCCACGTACCGACCAAATTGCGCAATGAACAAGGAAACAGAAAATGTCAGTGATTGGGAGCTCTTTTCAGAGCTCTTCGAAAACCCGATTTATCCCTTACAAATCCATATGGTACCCTCCATTTGTTGATGAAAATTCACCAATGTTTTACCTGCAACTAAATGGAGACGCAGCGTTGAGATAGAGAGAAGTTTGTGGGAAGCCGAGGACATAGTCTAAGAGCCATTTTCCCAGATATGGCTAGAAAATTAATATCGTAGCACACCCACTACATAAAAGGTTTGTCTCCATTTCATGTTAGTATATCATCAGAGGATCCATCTTATGTATGATGTACTGTTGACTTTAGGGGTCAGGGGGGTGCTAGCACCCCTTTTTTGCAAAGGGGGTAAAAATGTCCCTTCCAGGTAGCTCATGGCCTATTTCAGAATTTTTTTAAATATTGTTTTATTTAAATGAGAAATTGCCTACCAAAGTTTAAAAAGAATAGGTTCAATAAATTGTACATGTATGCCTAACTTCCTAAACTAATGAATGCTTTCAACTTTGGCCACGTGCTGTGCCTCAAACGTACATGCAAGTTCTCAACCCCACAACCGTACGGGGAGGAGGGGGGAGGAGGTGGGTTTCAATGACTTCTCCCTTGTGTTTATTTTTATGAGACACCTCGAAAGCATTACGCCTTCTGAGGATAGCCTGGAGCATTCTTTAAGAGATAGGATGGTTATCTGATGCTTATGACGTCATGCAATGCGCTATCTTGGATCCGCCATCTTGGATCCGCCATCTTGGATCCGCCATCTTGGTTTTGCTATCTCTTTGCAAACAGGTCAAGAATGGTTAATTTAAACCGAGGACATAACATAAACTGTATGTTCAAATTTGCTTTACTGCACAGAAGCATATTTTGCCCAGATTGATTTCAATGTTCATTTTATTAACAAGATGTAAAAGCATATATCAAGTCACGTGACCTGTTTTATAAAATAATTTTGTAACTGAAAATGATAGTCTACTTTTCCAGGAAAATTCATGTGACAGACAGTAGTTCGGTACAAAACATTGTATTTGATATTTATCTTATATCATCCTACTGGAATTTTGTTTTGACTTTCTGTTTTGCGCAAAGAAAGAATCGCCACAGGTCACGTGACCTACAAAAGACGCATTAAAGTAAAAAAAAAAATTTAAGCTTGTGAATATCTACGTGCTTGCCAAATTTAGCAACGTTTCGATAAAGTTTTACCAAGTTATAATGTAAAAGACGTTTCACAGATAATTAGGACTCCAGCCATGCCTTTAATAAAAATTACAAGCTTTTCAAAATAAAAATAATTAATGTAAGAAAAAGGTAAAAATTTTATTTCACTTGTACATGTATTAGCAAATAAACACAACTTAGAATAGTTAGTTTTATTTTAATCCTGATTTAAATCTTGTTCCCTCCCAATGAAATAATCCAAGTAAGTCCAAGTGTTACCCACAGTCCTTTGCTCCCTGATTACCCATAATTCCCCATTCTCCATGTCCTTATCGTGGAAGCCATATTGGAAATGAATGTAAGTACCAGTTGTTTTTTACAATTTTATCACGTTTTTTACTTCAAGTGGCTTATTATGCACTCGTATACCCAACGATAATGAACTATAGACTTTTTATAACGTACATTAGACATTCCTGGTGCTAATTTCGCAATTTTTGTCAGAAGTTGTGTTCTACTTTTAACGTGTGTTAGTGTGTTTATATTTTCTGACTGGAAGTGCCAGTTTGTTTTGACAATTTTAGCATTTTTTGTTAAAGGACCTTCTTAAGCTATTGTTAACGAAACTATAATCAAAAAAAGCCTTTTTATAACATTCATTAGATATTCCTAGTGCTTATTTTTCCCCGATCCTGTGTAAATGAATACCATTCAAGTGAAAGTACAAAAGATAAAAGTGCTGTAGAAGAGAAGAATGCAAATATGTGTTCCAAAAAGTCATGTATTCCTGTTACCCTTTATGATGAAACTTTTTAAAATCTTTTTTGATGTTGTTTATGATATAAAAAATGATCTAATAGGTATATGCTGTACGTTTTTTCATTTTTTTTATTTGACATTAATGAGACAGTGACTGAATGGACTATGGCTAGTGGTGTTAAAAGGAAGTTTTCAAGCAGCGCCACACCATCACAAGAGGAAGAAAGTGGAAGGGAACTGCTTCAACTCTTACCTTTTAAACGAAAAAAGAAAACAGACTGGAGTAAATGTTTGATATGTCAGTCAGGTAGTAGTGACGAGGCATTAAGGAAAGCCTCAACTGATGGAATAACAACATTCACAGACGCTTGCAACCAGAGAAAGGATGAGGTGTTTGAACGTCTTTGGACAGATCTTGAGAAAATGTCAACCATGGAAGCTCAATGGCATGGTAAATGCTATCAGTCATACACCAGCAAGCAGAATCTTCGCTTCGCCAAATCGACGTGTTCAGCATCAACTCAAGCACTGCAAACAAAGGTAAATAATGAAGCTGATGTTGAAATTTCTGGATCAAGATCATCGAGATCAAGAATGGCACCTGTAGATTGGTCACTTTGTCTTTTCTGCCAGAAAAAGAAACACAAGGGCTGTAAAGAGTTGTTAAATGTGAGATCGGCTGATGCTTGTGAGTCTATTCGTCATGCAGTACGGGTTAGAAATGATGAAAGCATGTTGCTCAAAATCCAGAGCGTTGACCTTATAGCAGCGAAAGCGAAGTATCACAAGGACTGTCGCTCAAAGTATGTCAGCAAATCAAACTTACAGTATCAAGAGAAAAAGGAAGAGGATTCAGAAGACGATTTGTATAACAAGGCCTTTGAGAAGATGGTTGTTGAAGTAGAGGCTGGCATTGCTGCTGGGAAAGCTTATGACATGACATCTCTTCTATCCTGGTATCAGTCAATTCTTCTTGAAAGTGGTATTGAGACGGGGAGAAGCTACAGGAGTGAAAGGCTTAAGAATCGATTGAAGCTGCACTTTAAGAATGACATCGTCTTTCACAAACAACCAGATCCATCAAAACCTGAAATTGTCTACTCCAACAAGATCTCTTTGCAAGATATCATAAATGCTGCATCCGCCGTGAGCCTCGAGACCAACAGAACTGAATGTGAGTTCAAGACAGCTGAAGCAGACCTAGAGCAAGAGGTTACAATGACATTGTATCATGCTGCACAAATTATAAAGTCAGATATCAAGAAATGTGAAGGTATAAGAACTCAGCCACTGGACAAAGATGACCTTTGCTTCAGCAAGGAAAAAGAAGTAATACCCGAGAGTTTGTATGCACTTCTGTGCTGGGTGATTTCAAATCCAAATAAGATTCAGGTTGACGATTCTGCACTATCTAAGTGTGTTAACGAAGCTGATGAAAGACGGATCGTCATGATTGCTCAAGATATTGTACATTCTGCCAGTCATGGGAGAGTAAAAACACCGAAACATGTTGGCCTGGCGATGTCTGTGCGCCATATCACTGGTTCAAAGCAGATTATTACGCTTTTAAATCGTATGGGCCACTGCTCTTCGTATGATGAAATTGAAGCAATTGACACCGGTCTTGCCCGAGAGATCTTGGCAATGTAAGAATCCTGCGGAGTTGTTGTACCAACCAACATATCACCCGGCGCATTTGTTCAGGCTGCTTGTGATAACAATGATGTCAACGAGGAAACTCTGGATGGAAAGCACACGACACATGCCACAACCCTTGTCCTTTACCAGTCTGTTCAGTTTGGCCCAAGACCACCCCCAACGGTTCACAGTGACCATTCAACCAAGAGACGATCCCTTGGATCATTCTCGCCTGTACAAGAAATACTTGATTGCAGTGCTCATGGCAAGAGACCGCCAGTAAGATGCTTTCTAAATAAGATCAAGGAGAATTGGTGTGGCAGTGCAGACCCTCTCCTCTCAAGTGTCAAGAAGAAAGATTCAGCATGGTCCCTTCTAAGGTCATCGCCAAGCATACTTTTTGATGTTAATCTTCCCGTCCGTAATCCAGACCAACAGCGCATTCCTGGATGGAGTGGCTTTAATGCTGAGGTCTCCCAAGTAAATGCTCCCCAGACAACTGTGGGATACTGCCCAATGATACCTGCGTCCTCCACAGAGTACAGCACGATATATACCGCAATGAATCAGGTACAGAGCATGATGAAAGTTCTGGATCAAAGAAACACTGTCATCACTTTTGATCTGGCGATTTATATGAAGGCCAAAGAAATTCAGTGGCGCTTCCCGGTGGAATTCAAGGACACAGTAGTTCGTTTGGGCGGTTTCCATATAGCCCTTAACTTTCTAGCAGTGATAGGAAAACGATTCCAAGACAGTGGTTTGGAGGACTTGCTTGTAGAATCAGGCATCTATGGTGGCAACACAGCCTCGGTATTACTGAAAGGAAAATCCTACAACCGTGGAGTTAGAGCCCACAAACTAGTCATGGAAGCCATGTTAAGGTTGCTGTGGCACTCCTTTGCCAAGTGGATGTTGCAAGAAGTAAGGTCAAGCCAAGAGTCACTTACAGGTGTTGATGAAGATCGTCTCATGAATTATTTCCATTCTTGCCAGGAAGCTGTTATTGACAAGTCAAAGGAAGCTCTGCAAGGCCAATTTCACCTGCTCTGTGCAGAAATGGGCGAACTGCTCAAGCTTTTTGACACGTTCAGAACAGAGGGAAGACAAAAGTCAAAGCTGTTTGCATTCTGGGATTCTTACATTGAAATGGTTGAACTGCTTCTTACTTTTATCAGAGCAGAACGAGAAGGAAGCTGGCCATTGCATCTCGCAGCAACTATGGAAATGACTCCTCACTTCTTCTCCATGGATCGTGTGAATTATTCCAGGTGGCTCCCTGTTTACCTTGCAGACATGGACCAACTAGCTGTCACCGCACCTGAGGTTAACAAAGAGTTCTGCCAAGGTAGCCATGCAGTCAACAGAAGTGCTCACACATTCAGTCAGGTGTGGACAGATATGGCACTGGAGCAAAGCATTAACCTTGACAGCAAAAGCAGTGGTGGCATTATTGGTATTACACAGAACCCTGGTGCTCTGGCTCGATGGTTTCTTACTAGTCACGAAAGGGCCGCAGTTACTACTGCAACCAAAGAGTTGTGTGGAATGGATGATGGTCATAGAGTTGGCTCTCACAAAGAGGCTGGATCTCAAAGGCTAAAGAAAGATGAATCTGATGTGCAAAAGGTTGTCAGCACCGTGCTTGATGTCATGACAGATCCCTTCTCCTTAGAGAATGTAGATGACGAGGATTGCTGTCCACTCTTGAACATAGCAACAGGTGTGGTCATGCCGGATGAAAAAGCTTCCCGGTTGATAACGTCAGTGGAATTAGGAAGAACGCAGATGAAAGATTTTGTTGAAAAAAGATTGAACACCAATGAGGTAAAGTTCTGGGATCCCTTGCCACATCTCAAGATTGAAACATTTGCTTCTGTATCAAAAAAGAAGCAAATCAAAACTACAGATGAGAAGATTGTGACTGTCAATGCGGATCGAGATCTTTTTGGCAGGCTTTTAATTGCTGCAAATTCACGAAGTGTGCAGTTACGAGAGGTGCTGAGTTATGAGCTGGCAACAGTACCTTACGCTCTTGCTCATGTGGATGGTTCGTTAAGAAAAGCAACAAAGAGCGCTCTCTTGGCAGAATTGGAAAAGCACGTGGACGTGTTACCGAGACTTCCAGTACAAGAGAACGCAAGTACAGCCTTCATATTAGACGGAATGGCCATCGTTCAAATGGTCAAAGCTGGTGGTGTACAAAGTTTTGGAGAACTTGCAGAGAAATATTATCAGCTTATCAAGTCCCCATTTCAACAGGCAGGATGCACAAGGGTGGACGTTGTCTTTGATCGATATGACAAACCTTTCTCCATCAAAGGCAATGAGCGGGAACGCCGTGGGTCTTCTTCAGCCCTGGAGATAAGAATCATCGGGCCAATCCCTTGCGAACTGAATTCCCAGAAAAGATGGAATTCCTAGGAATTCTTAAGAATTCCTAGGAACTCCAAACGATTCCAAGACATGCAAATTAGGAAAAACATAAAAGCTTGGAATTTCTGGGAATATATGGCAATGTGTTAAAACTGTACTTGGAATTATTAGAAATTCCTAGGAATTCCCAATAATACCAAAACTGATAATGAAAGGGCTTGGGAATGTCTGAGAATATATGGGAATGGCTAAATTAAATGGCTTGGGCTAATAAAAATGGTTGGGAATTTATGAGAATAAATAGGAATGACTAAATTAAATATGAGAAATATTGGCAATTTACTTGGAATAGCAACTTTAAGTCCCTGACTTAAATACTTGACAGACTTCAAGTTGAGGATATTTCAGTAAAATGTCTTTGGAACTTCCAGGAAGTTATAAAAAGGACATTTAATGTATCACACAGTCAAACAAGTCTTAACTTGTTTTCTAAACATTGAGGTATTCCTGAACCTTTGAGGACAGGTCAGGCAAACAAAATTGAAAGGTACATACATGACTCAAAAATTAATAAATAAATAAATTCCTTGTGTAAATTATGTGTTAGTTCGCTTGTTGAATTGAGGACACCAACTGAATAAAGGATGAATACATACATGTACCAAAGCAGCAAAAGCATCTTATTATGCTACTATTTTCTGTTCACAAAAAAAGTATATCCTTAAAAATTGTCCATGACACAAGTAACTGTAAAGTATCTTTAAAAAAATATTGTTCATGACACAGCTTCAACCACACTCCATTGAAGTTAGGCAGTGTACTAGGCATGGATTTGCAGAGTTCCCTTTGAGAAAGAACACTTTTTTCCACAATGTCCTCTTCCTTTGCCAGTTGAAATTTACCTCTGAAAATAAAGAATAAAATAAAAGTAAACGAGAAGTCATGAAATGATGCCTTCAAATAAATACTATTATCATACCAGCACACGACCTCACTCATGCAATTTTATTGAAAACATACTCAGGAGATGATGTGTGTAGGGGCAGATACATGCAGGTTGGTGTGAGCTGGTCCAGAAGAGCTGTCCAGCTCCGCACACATTGTCACCTGATTACTATAGTGTGCTCGCAAGTCTTCATTCATTTAGTATTTATCAAGACCTTTCCGTAACTTTCCAATCAAATTCAGCCTTAAAATGGTGGTATGATAAAATACTTCTTGACTACGCTGTAAGTTAGGTCAGGCCGGACGGCAAAATATTTGGATCTCGGTCATGGCGCATGGAACTACTTTGCCCGTATTCCATGCGCTAGAGCCAAATACTTTCCCATCCAGCCCTCCCACTCAGTCAATAAGTACATATTATTATTAGGAGACAATTACACAACAACGACTTTTAAGAGCGTATCACGTAATTGATGACAGGACTTGTGATTATTTCACTCTAATAACTTCACTTTCTTGTGGATTTCATGTTAGTAAAGAAAATGAATACAACAGTAGGTAATGTCGAGGAAGGGATTTAAGAACCCCCAGCCACTTATTTACAAGTGCATCAATGTTTTGAATATGAACAAAAGAGACCATTCTTATTCAATGACATGCAAATGGGGTCAGATATTCTTAATTTTTTGCTTGTCGACCACAGGGTCAGCTGTATCCAATCTTTTGACTGAGTAACAGTTTGATTAACAGTAATGTTTGTGCTGCTGCACTGTATACAAAGGGAGCTGTTGTAAAGATCATTTCTGAACTGGTTGCGGAACGAGAGTGCTCCTTGATGATATAAAGCTGTATAAACTCAAGCATACAAATAATTCTTTTATTCAACCTATTCAATGGCAAGAAAAGTCGATATCTCCGAATTATATTCTATATTCCTCTAAAAGTCTAACTCATTATTAAAATTTGAATATGTTTCAAATGAAGCTCCCTTTTTTTCACAGGATGTTTATGTGTGGGCGCCATACTCAGCTTTTCTGTCGACACAAAATGGGCCATTCCATGTAATGTCTGCAACTCCCCCCCCCCCCCCCCCCCCCCCGCCACTCCCATTGAGGTACAGGGAAATCCTAAAAGGGAAGGGAGGGGGTTTCAAAAGTCATTTATGAAGGAGTAGCTATGTCGGTTCCTTTGATCTCTCAAAAACATCTCCCTTTTTTAGTGGGGGTGCATACATGAAATGGAATGGCCCAATGGCGTCCAACTGCATAAGACATAGTTTAGAATCTGTTCAAGAAATTAAAGATTAATACTGTACCTTTATGTAAGAGAAGGTAGCTCTGCATCGAATACTACAACTCTTCAACCACTGGAATAAAAAAACTATCCATGTTTTCCTTTCTGGCGTACATAAACGACACGGCGATAGCCACCAAATACAAACAATCCGAACACTCCAGCAAAGAATCACTGGTCACTGGTTACGCGCGCCTGCAATTTTGAAGCGTGCGGTTGTAAGTCACATGACCTCTTGAAAGCGGCCCGGTCGCATGGCTGTCTTACCGGTGAGGCGGCCATTTTCAAATTACGTTGATCAATGTGCAAAGAGTTGCAAGTTTATCATACGCGAAAATGGTTTATTACACTATCCTTTTGGACTACTTTCGCTTACGATAAGTGAGGCTCAACCCAAATTGCTTCAGTGGAAGTTGATTGTAAAGATGGTGGATAATTGTTCGATTCAAGATGGTTGTAAACGGACTAACCGATTTCAAGGTGAGTAACTTACATTTTATTCTCTATCGAGGGCTTAAACAAATTAGTTCCCTTCTTTGCGACATTCTGCCAAATGAGTGTAACAAGCCTTAATACAGTGTGTAAAGCGTGCAATTCTTCAAGGAACAGAAATCAAAAGGGCCGTTGTTCAGTAAAATTGCCCCTAGGGTGGACAGTGTTAATTCTCACTGGTTAAAAGTAATAACGAATTCAAAACCATGTGTTAGTAGAGTGACTAACGCTTTTCATACTGTTTATTTGAAGGTAATTTCATGTTGCCTACACGCTAAGCAACAATTCAGTTTCTCTCAGATATGTGAGCACATTAAATTGAATGCATTAAAAGCCTACATCTGTAAATTGTTCTTCAATGACCAGTCAAAGGCGATTGAACTTGAAATGAACATACATTTGCCAATTTAGAAGGAGTGAGTTCTTAAACGTTTTGTGTGATTTAAATATATTATTGATTTTTAAATCAAAGATACTGATATGTAACAACATGATTTCATAAAATTAGAATGAGACCTAGAATAATAGCAACATAATAGCAACTTCAGGTCTTTCCCATTTGCATTTGACAATGCTCCAGTGGCTTAAGGTGGAATTTTGTGCATTTCTAAAAGTTTCCTTTCAATCAACCAATCCAATCAACAATTTTAAAGTGGTTACCAGATTCATGGGTTTGTTCCAAGCATTTGTGAATGTCCAGTGTGTGCCTAGATACATGTACTGAGCAATAATTTATCATGTGGGCATATAAAACCCCAAAACGTGAAACTCACATTGTCAAGAGGGTTAAAGACACATGTTTGTTTGAAGCAGAGTTCAGCCATCTATTACATGTTGCATAGCTTTAAAAATGTTAAAACTTCAATTTCTTGACGAAAGGGGTCTTTGGATCACACTCCGTGATGCGAAACACAACATCCTGCGACAGAATTAAACACAATATTAAGCCGGACCGGGCATTACAAACATCAGGAAAGAAACTCATCATGTTGCAGATTATAGTAATTTAGATTCTTTAATAATTGTCTGTGACAAATTGAAATATGAGAGGCTGAAAAACCTATCGAGTTCTTAAATGAGGTAAATTCAACATACCTTGTATGTCGCTTAACAGACAATCCGAGGTCATACGTGTATTTAACTGAACTCCATCATATAGTGATCTGAGAAAGATTGATGTGACCTCAAGATCAAAGTCTTGGAAAGCGACATTATTTTAAGTTGTAATGCTCAATTCAGTCACCATTTGAAAATCCTCCAAACTAAACCCACTACAAAAATGCAAGAAGCAGCATTGGTCGAAAGACTGAGATACACACATGTATATAAAGTGCAGTGGACAAAGATGTGAAGTACAGTGTAGGAGTCGTGCAGGCCTTCCAACCCCATTTTATAACTGAAAAATTCACATGGTCTTTGGGTAGGGTGTGATGAAGAATTCTTGTTACCAATTTGGCAACGAATTTTCAGGATTTGGTTGACAATGCAGAAAGTTTAGGCACATTGGCAACTTTATTAGGCGCAATTTCGTGCCCTGTGTAAAGTGTGTTGAACTGACTCTAGTTAGCCTGCGAGCAGGCACACTTAGTGTGCTATTCGCGCGAGTATCTTGGCGGCAGAAGTCGGTGAGCAAAGCGAGCCAGCGAGAAGAATGGGGCGAGGAAAAGTGAGCCTGCACGAAAGCCGTTGAATTTTGAATTCCGCCCCTGTGAGGTGACAAGTCTTAACTGTCAAGGTATCAATTATCTAACCAATCAGCAAGCGAAGCAAAATTTAAACAAATGCCACAGCAGATTTTCACACTCGAGAGGATCGAGTTCTTTATGAGTGTGCCAGAATAGTGTAAAAGAAAATTATAAACACAGTTGACAATTTTTGCCGCGTTTAAATTAGACTTGCCACAAGTCGACCTCACGAGTTTCAGAGCACAAAAGCCGTAAAGTGAGTGGAGCAAGCTTTTTAGGCTGCGAAGCAGTGGAGCGACGAAGTCCTACAACAAATAAAATGGGACAAAGGACTTTTTTGAAAGTGTACATTTTAAAAATGTGTTCTATTCGAAATCAATATACACTGTAGAAGTTAAAAATATCAAACTCCAGGGATATGAAACTTGCAATAACAAAGAGTATCGAGCTGCTACCTCAGAAGACTAATCACCCTTACATTATGCGTTGCAAACATCTGTAACCAGGAACAAGCAATACCATCTTCCCACAATGACAAATAACCGAACTCAGTGTAACAATGACTGCAAGATAATGCCCATTGCATGGTCAAAAAAAGATGTTACATTTCCTATCATTACTGAGATCCCAAGAAGATAGGCTTGAAAACCACCATGCACTAAAACCAGTGTGGCTGATATTCCAAAAAATTACACAAAACTGCAATCGCTAACCAGACGCAACCAGCTGAGTCACGTTAAGAAATTGAATCGATTGAAAAACTGACAGACTGTGAACAGTTGTCCTATTTTCCTTCCCGCTAAAATTAGAATAAGAAAGATACTGCTCGCAGTCTAAGAAACCGAGAAAGGTGACAACCAGTAACACCACTTTGCTTGTTATTTGTCACAATAATAAAGTCTATTATCATGTGTCATTTCAAACCAATCAGAATACTGCGTTCATGGATGAATGCGGAGAATTCCAAATTCAGTGGCTTTTCTGCAGGCTCACTTTTCCTCGCACCATTCTCGCTGGCCCGCTTTGCTTGCCAACTTCCGCCACCAACATACTTGCACGAATAGCACGCTAAGTGAGCCTGCTCGCAGGCTAGATTCTAGTAAGTTCTTTGCATGACTGGCATGAACCAAATATTAATTAAACTTACTGAACATCTTTTGTATCACACTAATTTTTTTAAGGTCATTGCCCTGTATTGCATTGCGCATCCTTTAAATGCGCACGATTTGTGGCGTCATTGGCGCGCGCTCAAAGCGTGCGCATGTCCAGGGAGTAATGGATTTCCTATGAGGCTAAGCTCACCAGGGAAAAGAAAGGTCATTTACTCTTAAACAAGCATGGTGACCTATCTTTTTTTCCACTTATTTTTGACCTACCATTCATCCTCTTTTTGTTCAAAGAGTTAGAAAAAAACACATGTTCAGAAAAAAGGTTATTGCTAGAAACACATTACTCATGGAGATGAAATCACAACCTCGAGAACACGCACATGAGGAAGGTTTGAAGTCAATTTCTTCTGATTCTTCGAGCATCTGCCATAAAACATCTAGTAAATTGTTCCTTGTTATCGGTATTTCACATCTAGTAGATTGTTTCAAGATTTGCTTTAATTATGTGCTTCCTGTTCCAATGGAAAGTAGCATAAACTGATCAAATACACATGTGTTTTGTCAGGAAAAATTGCATGGAATTATGGGGTAACTTAAGACGATGATATCTCGTGAACGGACATGGGGACCTATTCTTTTTATTTTATATTTCAAAACATTGGACGATAGATAACAACTAGTGAAAGTTTGACAAAAATCATATGTTAAATTTTATTTCGGGGGAATGACCTTAATTCTTGTTTTGATTGCAAAATTATTGAAAAGTCTGTAACACGTCAAGCAACTGGGCTAGATGGCTGACACTGTTAGTTACATACTAGATCTTAAATTTCAGTTAAAACTGAACCTCTGCATGCATATACATCTACATTGCTCCTTCAACAATCTCCTAGGATCTGCAAAGTACTGTACTACATGTACTGTGGTGTAGATAGAATTAGAGTATGGTTTACGTTCACCTTAGCTTAATATTAGTGCATGGTAAATAAATTTATTGTTTATGAGCCAAATTGTTATTAATCAGAATATTTTTCTTCAAGGTCTACATATGTACACATTGTATGTACTCCCAGTTCTACAGCAAAACAGTTTGTTGATTCACATTGTACATGGCAAAGAAATGCATCACACTTGATCAGGTAAGTTACTCAAACACATACATTAGAATCCTCATTGTAACACTTCAATTTGTATTGCTTAGATCTGTTTTCTTTAAACGTACCGGTAGTACGTGTAACATGTAATTAGGCTTTGGGTCGCAGGCTTTTCTTCAGGGATTATGACAGAATTACGTACACAGAGTTTGGAGTTGTTGAACTTTTCCATGGATTCATGTCATATCAAGGCAATATCTCCTTGGTGATAACTGCTTGAATTATTAAGACATGAATACTTCATTGTAGATTATAGTGGACTACATGAACATGTACATTGTGACTACAATATTGAACAGTCACTGAAACAAACACCATGTGCTAACAGGGTTTTCAATAAGGGCCGGCAGCCGGCGAAACTCGCCGGCTATTCTCCATTAACTCGCCGCCTATTTGATTGAGAAATTACCTCATAATTTACGACTAACATGAGAAACATTCGCCACAAAAAACGGGCCCTGGATCGGCCAAGATTTGTTCACGAAAAACAGAAGAATCTTGCCTGAATTCTGAGTAATTTCAGCGGTGATTTGCATTTCCTGTTCTGTTCAAATACCCTAATTCTTGCTCTAGAATGCAGGAAATGCATTCTAAGAGGCCCAAATTTTCGAAATTTTCCGGGGGAGAATACCCCTGGACCCCCCCTAGAATCTTGCGCCTTCGGCGCGAGTATTTCATTCTCCGCCTACTCCTAACGTTTTGCCACCTACTCAGTTTCTTATTGAAAACCCTGGCTAAATATTGTAAATAACTACAGAGATTGGTCATGCATTAACCAAAAATGATTATATTTTTTTAAGATGGTGGAGTAACCAGGATGAAACATAATTATTAAAAATTTTTAAAATGTGCTCAACATGTTGCGTATAGCAAGCAGAACATTTATAGTAAATAATCCCTTGACTTAAATCAAACCCCTGACCTTCTGCACTCCAGCTGAACTACATGATACATTTTACTAAATAAATTAAGCTGCACGGAAACTGGTAGTGAGGTAGATAATCTTACTAGGTTCATACTACATCATGTCCTGCATTTTGCTAGAAAGGGCAGTGTTGAGGGCATCCTGACTGTATGGTGACCTTGTAAGCAATGACCTACAATATAGCTCCTTCTAGACTCGTGTAAGCTTCATTCTGTACAATAAAAGTGGTTAGAGCTCCTGATTGGTAAACGGGAACACCTCAGATTCAGCTTTTCTGGGGGTCTCATTCCATTTCAACACCTACATGTACACTCATAGGTCCAGGTGGATGGTAAAATACCATGTATTTGGCTCTCAGGCATGGCACACAGACCTCCTGCATTCGGTCGATATGCCAAACATTAAGCCTTAAGCCAAACATTTTCTTGTCTTACCTTCCCACTCATTCAATTAGAACATAATTATTAGTTTGAGAATTTTGAGAAACCATACATGAACATGTGAAAGCCATCACCATGTATTCACCAACTTACAGTGTTCTTTTATGGTGTATCAGAAAATTCTTCTCTGGTTAGTGGTTTTAAGGATTTGAAATGGTCTATCACTGTAATGCTAAAGCAATGTGAATGTCACTCAAGTGAGAGCTTAGCTTCAGATATCATTCTTATTGTGCCACTCAGGCCTCCACATCTTTGGAACACACTACTTGATTGTTTACTTTATTTTGTTTACTACTTGAACTGTAATTGTAAATGTTGTGGTTCAAATTTTTCTTTAGTTTGAAACTTTTCAAACCAGATTAATTTTTATTTTCCTTTGCCTAAGATTTTGGTAATGAATCTGAGACAAAGGGAAATAGAAATTATACTGGTTTGAAAATTTTTAAACCAAAGAAAAATTTGAACCACAACCTGTACATGTACATATGTACCTTATATTTTATTGAAAATTAACGCTGCAACCTAGTAATAATGTTGAGTGTATGACAGGTCTAGAATTTATATAAAATTTCGATTTTTTTTTCCTAGGACCACATGTATAAGGCCATCAGAGGACCGAACTCAGAAGACTGCTTACAGCAAGTGAACTAAAGGCAGCCAAAACAGATAAGACCTTATATGTAAAATCAGTGAAGGCGGTAATTGATGATTGTTGAATTGTATTTCCAAAATGAAATTGAACTAATTTTATCATTTAACTCCTGTTGAAGATATGTTGAAAACAGACATTCTGAGGTAAACTGAATGTGCCCTTGTACCAAGAGCCCGGGAAAACTAGGGTTTTGCCCCGGTCCAAGCCTGGTTAAAAAACCAGACCCTCGATTTGTCTACTTTAAATATCAGCAACTGGCCTTTAAATTGAGGGATATTGCATCGTGTCCAACAGCTGTTTTTTTGTTACCATTTTGGGTCAAGTTTCTAATGTTTCCCCCACTTATTTAAGAAATTCCCATTTATTCCCACAAATTCCTGACCATATTCCTATTTTTTCCCACATATTCCCAAAAATTCCCAGTTGTTCTTTAACATTCCTTGGAATTCCTAGGAATTTCTGAAAGTAACTGGGAATTCTGTCTTTAATTTTCTTTTAGTTGGAATTCCTAGGAATTCCTAGGAATTTCAAGACAGCACCATTTAAACTTGGAATTCCTAAGAATTCTTAGGAATTCCAAGTCCAAATTTACCGTGAAAATTCACACCTCAGATTCTTAGGAATTCCTAGGAATTCTCACGAATTCCTAAGAATTTTTTCCTAGGAATTCTTAGGATATTCTTAGGAATTCCTAGGAATTCTCAGAGTTATTTCGCATGGGATTAGCACTCAAGTACCAAAACAATGGAACAAATACATCAGCAATCCACAAAATAAAGCAAATCTCACAGCATTCCTATCAAACAGATGGTGCCAAATAGCTGAAGAACAACTGAGCGATGGACAACAGCTTGTCCTCGGAGGTGGTTTCAAAGAGTGCAACAAAGCTGTTTTTGTAATCAAAGGCTCCATAAGTCCCTTTCTACCCTTGCAATCAGATCAAGAAGAAGCTGACACGAGAATGATTCTCCACGCGCATAACGCATCACAGGATCATGATCGGGTAGTAATTCAATCACCTGACACTGATGTTGCTGTTCTCTCCACACATTTCTTCAATTCTCTGGCCTGTGAACAACTATGGTTTCGAACTGGTGTTAAGGATAAGTTACGCTTCATTCCCATTCATAGCCTGGTTGAAAGTCTTGGTCCTGATATCTGTGTCGCCCTTCCCTGTTTTCATGCCCTCACAGGATGTGATTCCACAAGTGGTCTTTTCGGGATTGGAAAGAAAAAGGCCTGGGTCAACCTGAAAAGGAACATTGCTCTCCATCCAGGGATTGCCAAATTGGGGGATGATTTGCCATTACCATCTGAAACCTCAAGGGCGTGTGAGACCTTCATTTGCTCTCTTTACACCAGTACAAAGATGTCTGAAAGCTCTGCAGATCAGTTGAGATACTGGATGTTTTGTCAAAAGAAACAGAAAAGCGAGTCCTTACCACCAACAACGGACAGTCTTCACCACCACATTGAAAGAAGTAATTATCAAGCACTGGTATGGAAGCGGTCTTTGGAGGCAATGCAAGCTTTACCAACACCGTCTGGCAACGGATGGGAGTTTCAAGATGGGCATTTAGAAGTCCTGTTGATGTCAAAAGATCCTACTCCAAAGGGATTGTTAGAGCTTACCGTTTGCAAATGCAAGAAGTCTGGATGCGAAAGAAGTGATGTTTGTCCTTGTAAAGCAAACGAAATGACCTGCACTGAAGCATGCCTCTGTATGAGTGGCGATGAGTGTGAGAATCCTTTTAGAGTTTTCATTGATGATTACTCAAGTGAAGAAGATGATGACTGAGCAAATACAGATGAGGATATGTCAAACACGGCCTGTAACAATCTTAATTAGTTACTATGTCTCTTTTATAAAGAAAACTGCAAGTCTGTAATAAGAAAAAGGAGAAAATGCTGTATTTCATTCAATGTCAGTCTTTTAGTTGCAAAGACAACATGTACATCGTTGAAAACCTAGGTCAGATTGAGCAATAAACTCTGTTCGAAATTAGCGTCTCTGACATTTATACTTTCAAACCAACGTTGTTCTATGAATGTATCTTTTCCACATTCAAACTTAGATTTGAATCATTTTAGCTGATCTGCCAGCAGCACTGCCATCCAAGATGGCCGCGCCATATATTCTTAAATGACATACCTGTGACGTCACATGATGCAAAGTTAACTCACAACTAGCAATTACAATCCTTTTGTCTTATTATCAATTTGGTTTAGAACTATTACCAGATACTGTTTACCTTATTTTTCAAGTCTAATCCATTTTCGAAAAAGTTTAGCTGATTTTTCAGTTCAACCAAAATCCAAGATGGCCGCCGTTAAAACAAAAATGGCATGTTGTGACGTCATATGACGTAACCTGAACTCTCGACTAACACTTAAAGTTCAGTTCAGTGTGATTATTGATTTGGTGACAGCTTTATCTATTACTATACAGTAAATTATTAATTTCATCTGCTAAAAATCTACCGATTAAGTTATCACAATGCCCCACCCCACCCCCCTTGGTTAATACATTCTGTTGGCAACAGCTAGAGAAGTTGCAAGATAGCCGAAGATGCTCCCTGGGTTAGCCTTGTCTTGTCTTAAGCCGAGATTAGCAAGTTTGCTCTGAGAAAACAAGGAAAAACAAAACTGCATATTACCACCCACATTTAGCCAATGAAGACAAGCTAACATGTGGGACTTTAGTACCCCAAGTACTTTTTATTACTACACCCCCCTGACCCAACAAATCCACAGTACATCATACCTAGAAATGATGTTCAGATCATGTCCTATCATAATTTCAGTTCGGACCTTTTATGTAGTGGGTGTGTTACGTGACAATTTTTTTGTGATTCTAGCTCTTAGACTAACAGTGTTTGATCTACTTCAAGAGAGCGTCAACTCACTTAGTTAACGATTCGAGGAATCAGCTCGGGAGCGTGTTGGGCACGCAATCGAAGAAAGCATTCGACGATTTCGGCCTGAGATGCAAGACACGACATCTTTCACGTGTTTGACGGTGATCGAAGAGTTCAAATTGCTTTGAATGAACTGACGCTGGCGAGTGGAGTTTTATAGTAATAAATGAGCCGACAAGGAAATGCCGCCGGATCGAAAAGTCCCAATAGTTTCAATCCCACAACGAAACACATATTAAAATTAGTATAACAAGATCACTCCAAGTTCAGTCTACCTACCCAAAAAATTACTTAGAATGGTTGTAAAAGTGAAAGTAAAAGTCTATTAGCGAGAACAACAGAAGTATTCGTTTGTTTTTATCATGACGACACTATCGGCTAGGCTCCATTCACTGGCACGCGCAAGTTTATTTATGTTTAGAAACTTATGCCAAAGGTAAAAGACTTTTGAATCTTGTACGTGGGGTTGCGTTTTTAGTGTTTGTATGTGCTGGCAGTTTTCTCTTTTGCGATATATTTAACGAAAATGCAGACAGAAGGAAAACGGATCCTTTCTCTCAGCAAGAAAAAAAAGGTGTGATATCGCGAAACAAAAGGTTTTACAATGCCTCACATATGTATTGTCTCTTTGCTCCACCTCCTGCACTTTGATGAGCAGAAGGTATTCCCAGTGGAAGAAAGCGCGTGTAATCATTAACCAATCAAATGCGCTTAGTTGAAGCAGAACAGGCAATATTACAGACCTATGATTATAACTCGACTGTAAGTAAATGTCCCAAGAACAATAGGCATTCTGCGCGATGCAAAGTTTTACGTGGTATTTTTATTTTTTATTGAAAAAAATATTTCTTACCTCAAATATCTATTTTCGTGGTAGCAGGTACGTCTTCAAACAGCCTAAACAAGACATGGACGCGCGCCTTCAACAACCGATTTCTTCGCTACATTTGAACCGACACCATTCATGTTGCTTTGCCTTTGAAGGTCTGTTGGTCCTTTTTCAAGTAAATTGGGACTCAACGGACAACAAAATCAGAGACAAAAATGCAGGGCTAAATATTGGGACCGGTATAGGGTTTTGGGAATTTTACCCAGACGCCATATTTGATGACGTAGTCATATAGACAAAACTGTCTATGGCCCGGACTGTACATTGGATATAACCCTGTGCTCAATCCCGTGTGTTTTTGGCGCGAAATCGCATGTTGACCCGCGTTGTAGCAAAACAAGCAAAGACAACAAAAGTCAAAAACAAATTTGTTAACGGAAAAAAAAGTTCAAAAGAACACTTAGTTGTCTTTTTGGTGGAAGGGGAAAAGTTCAATTTAGGCGAAAGAAATTAGGCGATAAAGTTCAGGCAAAAAGTTCAAATTTGCCTCGTCGGTTCTGTTCAAACTCGGTCGGCACACCGCTTGAGTTCGCAGCTTTTCGCAGCGGTTTCGACGCCAAATATAGCAGAGCTAGTGCTTTTTGGTTTTTTCTGTCCATAACCATGGTTTTTACGGCGTTTCGAACACATTTTGCCAGGAAAAACACCAGCATTTCCATGCTGATAGGCAGCTTGTCACGAAGAAAGAAATAAGTATTAAAATTACCTTTTAAAATAACAACAAGTGCACATGGCCTAGTGGACTAGTCAACGGCATCTCACGCCGACGAGCTGGGTTCGACACTCAGCGGGAGCAGGTACTATTTTTCTTTTTTCCCCTTGTTTTTTTTTTTTTTTTTTTTTAATTTAACGACTTGAATGAGAGTATTTTCACAAATTAATAACTGCCAGCAAAAACAAAACAAAAAAACAAAACAAAAAAAAAACAAAAACAAAAAACAGACAAAACAAAAAGGGGGGCTCCGCTTTTAGGCTTGGCTAAATCTATATATTACACTGAAGGTAAATTTTAAGTACTCCACCTCCCGAAAAATATGCATTTTTGCTGTTGCGTGTTTCAGAACTTTACCATCTCACCTCAATTAAAAAAACACTTTGTTTTGACCATTATCAGAAAATACTAACAAATCGGGCTAATTAAAAATTCGCCTTTCATGGACAGTGGATCGGATGATTCGGGATAATTCGTCTCTAAGCTATAAGATATTGAAGGCCATTCAGGCCGCCTCAAAGAAATTTGACACAAAATGGCCGCTTTACTCGATGCTTTTTAATTTTTGTCAATGACAAAAAATGCAAGTACCCTTTTACATTTCTTTTCCCGTCATTTTCTGAAAAGATAAAGATTAAAAATTTATACGCAACATCCGCAGTTTAAATGGTGTTAGATTTTAAAGGAGAACGTATTGCAAATTTCCATATGTAATGTTTCTCTAAAAGAGTTAGGAAACAAAATCTTTGACTCGTATCGATTTAAATTGTTTTAATAAATTAATGTTTATTTAGCACAAAAAGACTATGTCATCTAAAAGACATCGAAATTATAAGACGTCGTCTCGCTGGCACCGAAAACAGCTCTATATCTCAGCAGTAAAGCAAATAAAACTTGACTGGTAGGAATTGCGCATGTAGTTATTGGTTTGTTTTAAAGAAACGAAACATGAGATATCTTTTTATTCAATGACCTGTAGTTGATAAATTATAAATACATTGACTCTAGCAGTTAGGCAGTTGAGCCGCTCTTTTGTGCTAAGGCAAAACCAAAGCAACAGAAGCCTTAAAAGGCAGTGCCACGACTCCAAGCCTTGCCTGTTAGTAAAGATAACAAGTGCCCTTGCCGAGTCTTGCCAAAGGACTCACCACAGCCTAAGGTTTGGATACACTGGCCAAAAGGCAGCCTATTAGCCTGGTCAGGCTGTCATAAGAAAATTATAATTTTGTGTGAGAATTATCTGGCGGGAATTTATTTCAACATTGCGTAAACCTGCAAATTCTCCTCGACGCCTCTTAGAAAACTAAAAGTTCATGGTTGTCTTTACTAAGTTGCATTGCGGATTTGTATGTGGGTAGAGCAAAAACCCGGCATCGATCAATTTTTAAGGCTATTGACTTTTATGTGAAGAAATGTATGTTAGAAGACGCATGGGACGTGGTGGCGCTTTCACGACTCCGATTATAATTATTCGAGCTACACTGGTATCACGTATTAAACATTTCCCAGCCGCGAGTCATTGCGTTTTCCTTTTGATATTTTACTTTATTTCAAGTATAAAAGGTTTCCAACCTAAATACTGTAGAGGCATCTTGGGTAATACCAGGCTTTCTTGAAAACAGTATATTGAATTTGTGTTTTGCGTGTAACGCAATGGTGGCGAAAAATGTAAGGTTTTGAAAATCGCGCGTGTCTTAACGACCACCGGTCCACGATGCTATGGAATCGCGACAAAAAGAGACGAGAGACCTTCGGTAAGTAGCAATAAGAATTAAGATTTTGTATACATGTATATCTTAAGGCAAAATATTAGCATCGCGTTCTAGCTTTCTTCTAATTTTCTCAGATAATAAGCTGTACCTGGAAACTTGATCGCTATCGTTGCGCTGTAGCCTATTTTGTTTTCCTTGGGTAGGATATATCTGGAAGCGTTATGTTTAACATCGCTCTAAGCTTATTCTTTCTTCCTTAGGTAGCATAAACCTGGAAGTGGAATGTCTAACATCGGGCTTAAGCTTTAATATTCTGTCTTCCTTGGGTAGCGTATACCTGGAAGCGGAATGTCTTTAGCCTTAATATTCTGTTTTCCTTGGGTAGCATATACCTGGGAAGCGGAATGTCTAACATCGCTTTATAGCTTCTTCTGTCTTCCTTGGGTAGCGTATACCTGGAAGCGGAATTTCTAACATCGCCTTTTAGCTTATTCTGTTTTCCTTGGGTAGCATATACCTGGAAGCGGAATGTCTAACATCGCTTAATTAAAGCTTATTCTGTATTCCTTGGGTAGCACATACCTGGAAGCAGAATGTCTAACATCGATTTATAGCTTATTCTGTCTTCCTTGGGTAGCGCATACCTGGAAGCGGAATTTCTAACATCGCGCTTTAGCTTATTCTGTCTTCCTTGGGTAGCGTATACCTGGAAGTGGAATGTCTAACATCGCTTTATAGCTTCTTCTGTCTTCCTTGGGTAGCGTATACCTGGAAGCGGAATTTCTAACATCGCGCTTTAGCTTATTCTGTTTTCCTTGGGTAGCATATACCTGGAAGCGGAATGTCTAACATCGCTTTATAGCTTCTTCTGTCTTCCTTGGGTAGCGTATACCTGGAAGCGGAATTTCTAACATCGCCTTTTAGCTTATTCTGTTTTCCTTGGGTAGCATATACCTGGAAGCGGAATGTCTAACATCGATTTATAGCTTATTCTGTCTTCCTTGGGTAGCGCATACCTGGAAGCGGAATTTCTAACATCGCGCTTTAGCTTATTCTGTCTTCCTTGGGTAGCGTATACCTGGAAGCGGAATGTCTAACATCGCTTTATAGCTTCTTCTGTCTTCCTTGGGTAGCGTATACCTGGAAGCGGGATTTCTAACATCGCGCTTTAGCTTAATCTGTATTCTTTGGGTAGCGTATACCTGGAAGCGGATTTTCTAACATCGCTCTTTAGCTTATTCTGTCTTCTGCGTTGTATCTTTGTTAATCCGGAAATTGCGGTTAATTCCATTTCCGTTTAGGGCAGCTTGAACTTCTTTTTTGTGGGCGATTGCCTGATTTCCTAGTGTGTTCAGCTAAGACCTCAAGAGACCGAGAGGTGGCAAACCTTGGCTTTGAATTACGTATGCAAATTGGCTGGCTGCGAATTCAATGTGCAGCCAGCTAATTTGCATAACACTTTTTCGCACCGCAAAGCTTATCATGTAAACGTTCTATGCTTCGCAAACAAACAGCTATAATGCTAACAAAATGATTGATAGCTTTGATCAGTTTTCCGGTCACCTATTGAAGAAGTTGAGTTTTTGTGCGTGATATTTAACCCGGAAGCCTCCGTTTGTGAACTGTGTGTAATTTGTCCCGTTTGATTGCCAGAAAGACTACTTCAGTAGCACTTTCGTTCGAACAAATTGCAAGGATCTGCGAGGAGCAACCTGGTAAAACTGATCAGCCGTGTAAAAATGTCGCCAGCGAATGATAACAGCGACAGCTGACTAGGTGCAGTCCGCTATTTCAGTGTTATAATTGTTACAACTTATTTCTGATCTTAAAGAGAAATGCCTGATTTCCCCATTCTTTTTGTGGTAGTACTGTAATTTAATGAACGCGTTTTATTAAAGGCCAAAAGTGAGAGCGCGTTGTGACTCGTTCGTCCTTCTCTTTTTGGGTAGATAAGTAAGTTTCCTTCTTTATCTTCATTCGCTGATTCGAAATGGCAGTAATTGTTGTCGAACCATTTCAGTTTCCATACTGTTGTAGGTGGCTGTTAAACTTGCGAAGCTGAGATTGTTAAATCGCGGTCATCACCGCATCTCCTTTGTTCGTTGTGTATCTATACAATATGTCTGTTATTGTGGTATTCTGTACCCTTCAGATTGCCAAGGTCTCTTTGTCGATATATTCCGCTTAGGTAGTCCCAACTGCATGTTCCAATTTTTATTTCGGCTCGGAGAGTGGCCCTCGATAACACTGGAAAGGGATACTCAATAAGTGAATTCGCGCCGTAATCGTGCTTCAATGCGACGATATAGGTCGGTGAATTTGCAGGTTTTATTTTTAAATCTCAAAGTTTAGAAAGGTTGCGGTGGTTTATTATTGTTCAATCCCTCAGCAATATTTTTTAGTTGACTGCATACTAATCAACCCGCCAGCTGTCAGCTACAAACGAAGGTAGAACTATTGCTATCGACTGTTTTCCCAATTTTTGGTTTCAACGAATTTGTGAAGAAAACTTTATTGTGTTTCCAACTAACAGACAGTGCCGTTCGAGAATCGGAAACCAGAAATCAAGCTGAGTCAGGCCATTTATTTCTACCGGGGAATGGTACAAAAAAAGGAAATGGTACGCCCAGTTTCAGTTGGGAGATTCCGTCTGCGAATTCCAAACTACCTTTGGAGTAATTCCGTTTATTCTGGGGAATTCTGTTCAAGCAAACCAAACAAGCCTTTCCATTTGCGTTCTGACCAAAATTATCAGTACACAAACGTAAATGGTAAATAACCTTTGTAACTTCTCGTCTAAAAGCAAATAGAGCTAGCTTATCCGGTTTACTAATTTCGACTTCCTTAAATTTACCAAGGGAACTCGATTTTCTGTGCTTACGCCGAAGTCACAAGGATAAACGTAAACGGATATTAAAACTGAGTCTTTAGGGAGAGTATTCTTGTTTCCTTAGCAGTCGACGTATGGTTGACTCGGCTGGCTCATTTGGCTCGGCAGTGGCTGAAAAGTAAGAAAATTAAGGTAAATATGCATGTAACTATAAAGGCGTTTTGTATATGTAATCGCATGAGGCCGAGTAGAATTAAGGATAAATTTTCACGCGTATTTTCAAAGTTTTCACAAAATTTTAAAATACAAGTGAAATTTATCCTTAATTCTACCATGACTCAATGCGATTACTTGTTTATTACACAGGGGGCAAAATCTTCGGAAAACTTTCCGCGCACGTTGAAACACAATCAGCTGATCCTCAGAATAAAAATACCCGCTCGTAAACAATTCACCTCACTTGCTCAGCGCACAGAACATGAAAGACTGACTATTACGTACATCTTAAGAGATAAATACAATTCTCGTTCATTGACAAAACACACTTAAAACTCAAACTAAGTAAAGTTTATTCACCTGAGTTGTGAAGCTTCCTCTCGCTGGAAAAATTATCGACCACGTAGCTCCAAAGGTTTCAGTAGTTTTAAAACCAATAACCATTTGCAGTTTCCCGTAACAAGCTAACTTCAAGCTTCAGCTTCAAGGTAACACCCGATTTCCATACTATTTTTACCAACCAACCTGATTAAAAGTCAAACTTTGAAGCGATCCCTGTGTTGAACAACTCGAAAACTGTTTTTCGTTTCAAGACGTCTACCAAATGCAAATGGCGCGCTCTCGCGCTCAACCAATCAAATGAGAGTAATTTTGGCGCTTGGCCAATCAGGAATTAGCAATTTTGCCCTCCTCGGGAAGAAAATTAAGAAAAAATGCCCTCTATCTCTAGCCTGCGTAAAAAGCGTTTCCGTAGGGCTTTCCGCAGGTTTGAAGCATTTTTCGCTTTTTGAACGCGCGAAACTTGGGGCGAGCGCCAAAAAGTGCGAGAAGGGGGAGGGGAAGAGAGGAAAGGAAACGCTTGCCCGCAAACCCCACGATTTTGAAAAACCCGTTCGTCCACGAACGGAGTTTCCTGATTGGCACGGCATGGTAGCGTTGATTGTCAAGTGATAAATCCCTCAATCAAATCAGGAATGTTCATTTGAGCGTGACCCGCATGAACACAACGGACTGGTTACTTTCCTAGGCCTTGACTCGATCGGGGAATTCTTGTAGTGACTTTCCCACACCAATTCACTATCACTATTTTTACCTGAAGTTCCTCTCCAGCTGGTAAATCGTCGATGTTCAGCTTTGACTCAAGAAGATAATTTTTGTCCTGATCCAACGGCAGATCTCAAAGACTTGCGGGAAGCTTTTTCCGACACAGACGAATCTACATGAACATTCTTGCGACAAGGACTGTTTGAAGCAGACGTTTACACAAGTTGATAGACTGCTTTGGCGGGAGTTCGAAAACAGCAGACTCGCTACCTATCGCATTCCGAAAAACTTCAAATAATGCCCTTGAATTCCGAATTTTTCGAACGCAAGAATTGCACAGGCACACAGTCCGAAAATAGATCCAAGTTTTGAACAACTTTCACTCCAGGTTGAGATACAAGTTCCAAATTTAACTGTGAAATTACGCCAAATCTTGAGGCGATGGCTTGGAGTTTGTTTTGATTTTGATGAAAGTAAATTTGCATCATCCAGTGATCTGTTATTCGTAAAGTACTTTATTCACAAGCTGTCACGCTGTGAATTTATCCAACTGCGAAAGTGTCACAGGGGCGTTTTTCAAAATCATGGGATTTGCGGGCAAGCGTTTCCTTTCCTCGCCTCTCCTCCCCCTCCCCGCTCCTTCCATCAGTGTTGCGCTCGCCCCAATTTTCGCGCCACCAAAAAGCGAAACCTCAAAACGGGCGGAAAAGCCTATACGGAAACGCTTGCTACGCAGGCTATCTATCTCAACCAATCAGCATTCAGTAATTTTGCCTTCTATGTATAAAATATTTTAAAGCCTTGGCAGTATGTATCTGTTGCTTTTGTGGAATTAAAAAAAATTGGAGAAATTGGAATTTAAAAAAATTGGAGAAATTGGAGAACCAGAGAAATTAATGCAATGATGGATGAAGAGATGCAAAGCATTGGGAAACTCATCCCAAATATGTCTTTTTCCATACTTATGGAAGCGAATTTTAAATGAAAAGCTGACGGTTGCAAAGACAGGCGGATTTAGTTTCAGCTAGCATAGACCGTCAAAACTTCAGCCATAAAAGCCCACGACCGAATCGTAGGTCGTGTTTTGTAGGTTGCATGGCCAATATGCTGTCGCGAAAGAGAAATTTTCAGGAGAAGTGACTTCTTTCTGAAAGGAATGAAGTTGTAGTTAACGATAAAGCAGGCAAGTAAAAGTTGTCCGCAAGCACAATCGGTGAAATGAAACGCAAAACTGACTGAAAAAAAGAAGACATTTTGTTCTTTTATAGCAGTATCAGAGGTGCTTGCATTGATCAAGCTGTTTCGAAAAAAAAGATGATTCTTCGTCTTCTCCTTAATCTGTATTCTCAGCAGTTTTCCCGTTTGCTACTACAACAAAAAAGAACATGCTGAAAGCCTTTTGCTTAAAACAAAAGCTCAAATTCACATATTTAAATTTTAAAGGGAGAAGGAAGAACAATATAAAGCCCATTATCGTTTAATCGATTAAAGGCATCATAATTCAAACACATTAGGCGTGAATACTCAAAGGCGCGACCAGATTAATCTCGCAAGAGACGTTAATCTGAATTTCAATTTAACACTTATTATTTTATGACAAACATTTGAAAACTGCGGAACAAAGTTAAGAATAACTTAGAGTGGTGAAATGGTACAGTATTCAAGAATAATTCCCAAAGCACAGAACATAACATTTATCTTAATTGTGGAACAATACGAAAATTATACATTTCAAGCTCTGCCATTCAAGCTCATTCACTTTTAGGTGTCCGTTTAAACAAACTGAAATAGCAGGTGGCAGAATAAAATATATATGAAACCCCTCAACGGGGAGCATCTTCAGTATAACTTGACAATGCTGAACTGTTGGACTTCAAACTAGACATCATTTATGGTAAGCATTTGAAAAGGAAACGCCACACGAACACGCCATTGGTCATTACTTTTAATGTAATCAATGCTAGAACCATTACATTTTGCAGCAAAAGGGATAAAATGTTATTGAAGTGGTTTTTCTCGGTGGATTCCTATTATTGTCCAAAATTTCAATTTGGTCTGGAGGAAGAATCACCATCAGGGTATGCTACTGCAATTCCCATTTTGTATTCTATTGTAGGAGTTCGACTACAGTAGAACCCCGGTAACTCGAACTCGGATAACTCGAGCTCCCCCGCTAACTCGAACTAAGTCCCATTTCCCTTGGATTTGACACCACTTTTCAGTCACTTTTACTCGGTTAACTCTAACTCGGATAACTCGAACTAATTTCGTTTCCCTTGATAAAAATTTACCCCGATATCTCGAATTCTGGCTCTTGCAGCTCGCCACGGATGCCTATTGTAATATCCCATTAGCTCTTCTTGTCGTGTAATCGGAAAAACACGAAAACTAACACTACAGCAATTTGATTTTAATTAGTGCAACGAACAGACCACGTATTTGACAGTCATTTCCCGGGTGAGTGTAACTGAGTTACACTCACAGTACTGTATTATCCTAAGAATGCATAGTCGTGTTACGGTTTCTGACGAGATAAGTTTAATTTGCATTGTATTGCATACCGAAGTGCTGAAATATCAGTAAACTATCAATTATTAACATGGCAATTTGAATATTCAATCGACCCGATAACTCGAACCCCCGCTAACTCGAACTGTTTTCCGTTTCCCTTTAGAGTTCGAGTTACCGAGGTTCTACTGTATCTCTTATGTATTAGTGAATTTAAATTGAGGCCAAAATTCTCAATTTCTCAGACGACAGATAAAAATTATTTTACCTTCTCCCGCACTTAATTTGAATTTTGCCCATCTGGTCATATTCCTCAGAAACAAAACTTCACAATAATTTACACACGACTTTCACAGGCGTTTGCTATAATCTTAACACTATGAGCAGCAGTTTAAATGTTTTATCTAGTGAGTAGACATCGATGAAAAAGTTGTTTTTCTTTCTTTCTGTTGAGCAACCACAGTATTAATTAAATTTCATTTAGCCAAAGAAATAAGTACATAAGATACTAAAATTACAAACCATTATCATTTCTCGTTATTTTTCTCTCTCAGATAGGACTTCTGCAGCTGAAAGAACATTTATAACCAACTGCCTATCACCCACATATTCTAAGAAAAATCACACCAAAAGGTAGCTGATCTATCGACAAAAGCTCTTCGTATCTGGGCACTTGACTTCGCTCGCGAAGAGAATCAGATCTTTCGTCGTCGAAAACAACCCAGTACAATCATGTTTGAAAACTGCAGCTCAACCAACAGTTCAACTACCCTTGATAAATCTCCGAACAGCACCGACGAACATTGCATCTCGGCAGACTTCACAGCGGCAATCGTACTCAAATCCTTGGCGTATTTTGTCATTCTCCCGGTTTCTTTAGTTGGAAATGCTCTTATCATTTTAGTCGTTTTGAAAAGCAAGCATTTGCGCAAGTCGATCAATTATTTCGTTTTTAACATGGCCATGTCCGATCTCTTCACTCCGTTGACCATCATGCCGGTTACAATTGTCGAGATCATTTCAGGGTCGGATGCCTTCATGGTCCACAGTCCGCTGATGCTTGGAAACATCTTATGTAAACTGTGCTACTTTCTCCCTGATGTATCTGTGCTTGTCTCTGTCGAAAGCCTACTGTTGATATCATTGGACAGGTTCATCGCTGTCGTCTTTCCATTAAAAGCAAAACGGCTCATCTCGTCGAAAACGCGTTTAATCTGCATTCTTTGCACTTGGATTATCGCCATTGCTGTTCATGCGCCTTATTTTTATACTTTCACACTGTTCCCTGATGGGAGTGAGTACTACTGCCAGTACAACTGGGGACCAGCATTTCACAATGACGAAACCTCAAACAGATACGTCGTGGGAACGTTCCTTGCTATCATCGCATTACCCATTTGTATCCTCATCATCGTCTATGGAGCCATAGCGATTACTTTAAGTCGGAGCCATAGTCGAAGGAAAGAGATGTCCGTAAGTGCTCGATCCTGTGGATACCAAAAGAACATGCAGATTATCGTATTGTCAGTGGCCATAGTGACAGCGTTTATTTTCTGTGTGGTTCCTTATCTTGTGTTTATGTTTTGCACCATTTTCCTGTGGAATTGGGAAGACCCACCTATTTGCGCTTTTCAAACGGTGATTCCATTGAGGTAGTTTTCGGATGCAAACGGAAACTACGCGCTTTAGGGAACGCACGTCTACTTCTCTCTGAAAAACATTGGTACAGGAATAAACATTTCAGTGGAGGAGGAGGAGGTGTCAAGAAGAAGAAAGAGAAGAAGAAGAAGAAGAAGAAGAAGTAGTAGTAGTAGTAGTAGAAAAAGAAGAAGAAGAACAACAACAACAACAACAACAACAATAACCCTGATGGAGAAGAACTGTGAACATTTGAGTTTTGTTATATAATTTAGATCTTTAATTTATAGATAACCAGCCTCGCATGGTATATATATATACGGGATCAACACCAGATCGTACCAAGCCAGACTTGGTAAATAGTGCAATGAAACCATGTGACAAAACAGTTTTAGCTAAAGCAGTGCTTACCCTCTGATCCGCGACAATCAGAATCTCTGAGTATTTCTCAAATATATTGTGTTATAGCCTTCGAAAAGAGTAGTATTCCAAGGAATTAATATAAAATAGAGTTAGGTTTAAAGCTTGTACATTTTGGTTGTAGATATTTTCCTAATTTCTAGATAGAAATTAAAGAACAGTCAACGGTAACAAAATATAAATCCAGCAGATACAAAAGGTGGGAAAATCTCTACATAGCCCTATGATTTATGAAAAGAAGAAGAGTATATCTATGATGAAGTGTGTCGCCTTGCAAAAATTTGCCCAAATGCGTACGTTGAAGGAAAATTGCCCCGTTAGATAGCGACTCATGCATTGGGTAAAGTTATCCACTCTTTCAACAACTGGGGCCTATACAAAGTTAAGGTATAAAACCACTGCAAAAACCGTGTACGATCAACCTTGCTCAACGTCGGATCAGAAAGATCGTGATCAGTCAAAATCGATAAAAATATAAATGACTGTCAAAATGACTACTGCGGGGACTGATCAAACAACGTGGTAAGACGTGTGATACAATATTTCGAATGGCCAATACTAGTCTTCATCAGGTTTATTAAGGCGAATCACGAATTTACAGAAATATATTTGTAGTAAAACAATGAGCGGAGGTTACATATACAAACATGATGTGTACCAGTAATTGCCTTACCTTTCATAAATAAAACAAGAGAATATAAACCATAGACAGCTTGTGTAGACAGCATACCGGGTAATTATTAAGTGTATCATAAAAGGAAACAAAGACGACAAAGTTTACTGCTTGAGAGTCATAAAAAATGAAAATAAAGCTACAACGCCGGTCTTTACGAACATAAATAACTCCGCTTTCAAATATGATAACGAATTTTAACATTTAATTTCCGCCTATCTTTTCAAGTTGATTAACGCCTGATTTCTTCTTAAACAAAAGTAAAACCCTAAACCTAAATCAAGCTTTCAAACTTCAATAGTTATAAGTCTCTATCAGAATGCTTTAAGCTTGCGTTCGGTTTGAGATGTTTTGAGCGTTGCGTTACAGTGTAACTTGGATTTAATATTAGTTCCATTCAAGTTTTTTTTCAGTTTTAAGAATAGCTATCAACAAGCCCCGCAATTTCCGATTTTACTTTGAAATGGTTCATGTTTTCAATGGTTTACGTACGCAAAAATGACACTGCAAATTTTAAATTTGCTGTTACCGAGAGATAACCCCAAAGTATTTATGGTGTCAGTACTCTAGTCTTTTCACTACCGTTATAAACTTGGGCTTTAAATATTGTTTCTTTCACTGTTTTTATTTTAATTTGGGATCGAAGTAACGTTAATTATACGAAATATCTTGAAAGATCATGCGGCCACGGCGTTCTGTTCATACCAAATCTCAAATTGACAAGTCTGTCTTTTGTTTGCTGCTGTGGAAATTTGTAATTTGGCTAAATAAACACAGGACTACAACGCGAATAAAATCCTGCCAGACCTCACGTACACAAAACAGCGCATTCGTGCAAAACACTTCAAAGCCCAGTGGTCGTACTCCCATAGTATAGTGTGTGCCGCTGTTAAGGTAAGGGTTTCAGTGTCCCGGTGGCACAACTCCTCCCAACATCTCACTGAATAACCCCCCGGCCTCACAGCGAAAGACAAACATCGCAGTTTCGCCGTTGATTTTTTAGGTTACAGCAGTAGCCATATGACGTCACTAACGTGACGTCATTGGCTAAAAAGACTCTATTTATTCCTCCTCACGCGAGAAACTAACCTGTATTCAATTGGTCACGTGCCACCCAAACACACGAGGATTATGTTATTTCGGATTATGGGAAGAATGGTAAAGTAAAAAATTGTCGCTGATTTCTCAATCTCGTACCCAGAGTCCTCAGGCTTCTTGGTCAGCGGGTGGTTGCCCGGAGAGAGACCACAAAGTCTCTTCCGGCGACCACCCGCTCACCAAGAAGCCTGCGGACGCTACTGGTTACGCGACTGCTGATGTCTGTAAGCACTCGATCGGTCACAATTGTTGAATACAACTTTTTTTGTGCGATGTTGTACGGGGTAGCCAACCGAATTGACAATTGTCGTTCATACCTGAGAACCAAAGATGAAATGAAACTTAAATCAAAAGTTTAAAGGGACACTGTCACGGGGATTTTTAGGTTGTATTTTGGGGGCAAAAATTTGCTGAAATTTACATTAAATGCCTTTTCATGTACACAGAATGCTCCTAGAACGTCAAGAGAAGGAAATCAATCGATTTTCTCAAAGGAAGAACAAACCACAGTCAGTTTCTGGCGATTTTTCCAATAAACTAAGGAGAAACTTGAAAACAGCAGCCTGCTGTTTTCAAGTGATAATCCATTTCCATCTTAGTGATCCGCAGCCAAACACACTTAATCATGGTCTCATAGAACTGGTAGAGTAGTTTTAAACGAAACTCAACCGATATTTGGGTGTTTCCTCTAATTAGAATGTTTTTAGCTTTTCAAGTTATCCTAAAAAATCATTACGGTTTCGCGCCCCATGAACTGCGTCGCCCGAAAAATGTGGGGTATCCATGATGCTGTGTGCGCTCACAAAGCACGCCGCCATTTTCGGTTCTCTTTGACTTCAATACCAAATATTCCCAAAAGGGATTTATACGGCTGTCCTTCCCGTCCGTGAAAAGACAATAGGAGTAATTGCTATTGTGGAAATGTGCGAAAAATGCTCCCACTTTCGATTAATGCTGGCTGTAGAGGAAATGAAAATTGCTCAACCAGAAACATGCGAGAAATATTTCGTTTATTACAAAGAAAACTTCGAGCGACCGCCGCGTGGGAATACACTTAAGCTTACACGAGTCATGTGGAAATCTACACAGACATCGATCATCTGCTGTTGTCTGTTTAAACGAAGAGTTTTATTTACGTGTTCGATCGATCGTTTGCTTTTTTTCCTAATAGTTTATCCGTTTATTCTAACCTATTTAAAAAATCTACAGACTTCACACGACATGTTCATACTGCTCAATGATCAACATTTTTCGCCCAAATATGGTGAGCTGTCAATCAAACATGGATCTCTCAATCAAAGAAAAAAGTGACTTATGTTAGCCCAGGGTACTATAAAACCGGAAATGAAAGAAAAAATCACCATAACGAGCAAGTCAAATTGAAAAACAGATTTTAATGAAAAACAAGGAAGACTTGGTTTTTTACAAGCGGGAGCGTGTGTCCAGACCCGAGTGGACAGCGGTGTCCCTCTACAAAGAGTCCAAAGTCCAACTTTGAAAGCGTGGTTTACAAGAAACTCAAACAATTATTCATACGTGGAATCACTTGACTTTTGGTGTGACCGAGAAAGCACATGGGTTTTTTTTGTGAGCTTCATACGGGTCTTTGAGTTCTTCCCAGAATCCTAATTTTGATCCATTTTCATCGTGACGATTGCCACACCAAAGGCGATTGTCTTTCCCAGGATTGATGTGTGCTGCCATCAAACAAAATCACACACTCCACTTTTTTTTGATCAGTCATGACGATTCTTTCTTGCTTGCTTGCTTGTTTGCTTGCTTGCTTGCTAGCTTGCTTGGAGTGAAGAATGAAATGGGGAAGGGCGAGTTGCTCGGTTATATAGAGAAAAAGTGTCACGTGCCATTGGGTCGATAACCAATGAAAAATAAGTCACGTGAACGCACAAAAAAAAAATAAAAAGGGTGGGGTAGCCCCTCCCCTATTTTATTTTTTACGGTGGAGTCACGTGAACGCACAAAAAAGGGTGGGGTACCCCCTCCCCCTATTTTTTACCCCCGAAACTTTTCGGAGAAAGAAGAATAGAGACTATAAAAAGATCGAAAGTTTGGGGGCTTTTCATCTCATCATGAATCCTACCGTTAACAAGCGGAAACTGAAGAGAGAAGAAGAAGAAGAAGAAGAAAGTTGATGAGATTCTGGAAGAGGTTCATGAAGAATTTCAGTTTTTGAAGGATTCAAGTTTGGACGAGTTTGCCAAAGAGTTAAAGAAAGAGAAACTGATCGAACAGCTGTGGGTACCAACCATTTACCCTCAATTTACTTGTGACTGGTTTATTAAGGGGTTAGACTTTGTGGGTCGCGGCTGGAGGCATGTGTTCAAGAGACCCATTACCCCACCACCGCTGCCAAGAAAATAATGGAGGAAGAAGACCAACGCACCAAACAAAAGGGAAAAAGAGCAGTGTATTATCAAAAACATCGGGACAGATTGCTGGAGAAGCGTAAACGATATCGTGAAAGGTACCCGGACAAAATTGCAGAGGACAAAAAATATGTTAAAAAATGAACCCTGAAAAAGTGAAGGAGGGTCAAAAAAGATAACGAGAAAGACATCGGGAAAAAAGTTCGAGAGACCGAAAAAAGATACCAAGAAAGACATCGGGAAAAAGTTCTCGAGGCCCACAAAAGATACCGAGAAAAAAATCAGAAAAAAATTCTCGAGAGACAAAGAAGATATCGGGAAGCCAACCGGGAAAAAGTTCGCGCGTATCAAAAACAATATTGGGAAACACATAGGGAAAAGGTGCGAGAGTATTGTGAACGATATAACAAGAATAACCAAGAGTTTCGAATGATGCGTCAAAGGGAATATCGAGAGCGATGTAAAAAAGCTGCTAATGAGAATCGTGAGTTCGTGGTTGCCCAGTTTGACTCCAAGTTTGGCAGCGCCTTTTAGCAAAGACCAAACACTTCCTCCCACATCCCCGTGGCCATGCCGTTTTCTTCTTGTTCTTCTTTTTCGTTTTCTTCTGGGGGCCATGGTCCTGAATACATGAGAGTGGCGCTGTGAGGTTTCAGCTTTTTATCCTTTTCCACCCAGTAACTTTTGAACATCAAGGGACGATGACATCCATCCACGTAGCATTGAGCACCCAGTGGTTGGTAGAAAAACTCTTGCACGCAGCGTTTGGGTAACGGTGGTGTAAAATCAATAATGGTGTCATCCAACGTTTGCATCTTGATCAAAAAACCTTCCAGTCCCTCAAAGGGAATTCCACGCACATAGGTTCTCAATTCGATCAAGGCTTTAGCGTAAGTGGTGAACGCAAAGCGACTCATGTCCACTTTGAAACTGTATTTCTTAAAATCGTTCCATCCTTTGACCACGGTCCCCACAGCTGCCAAACACGTTACCAGTGAACTTTTTTGTTCCAAAATGGGACCCGCAATCATGCCAGCCGCCACCAGTAGTAAAGCCATTCCGTTAAACAAGGCATTGTAAAACTTGAAATGATTCAACATTTTTCGATAACAACACCACTGTTTGTGGTAAAAGGCATACAAGGAATCCATGCGTTGCAAAATTTCCAGCTTAAACTTTAAAGAATTGAGTTTGGACAACGGTCCATTCAGCAGGGATACCACGGCTTTTTCTTTTTTGGAAGTCATGATCTTATCAGGTCGAAAATCGCGACGAATTGCTTTGCACGGTTGGACGTCCTCCTTGTTTATAGCTGGTCACAGTGCTATTGGTCGATGGTGATATTTGCAATCTCACGCCCTTGAGCAAATTGTTCTTGATCTTGTAACAACATCCGTAATTGTCGTTGTAAATCCGCTTGTTTCAATGTTCTAGGTGACCCTCGTGGTGTTACTTGTTGGGAGGGTCTAGCGGGCGACCACGGTTAAACGAGGGAGAGGGTTGTGGCCGTCGTGGACGACGACGAGCGCCTCGTCCTCGTCCTCGTCCTCGTCTAGGACGTCCACGTGGTGTACTGGCTCTTCCCGGTCCTCCAGGGGACAATCTGGGACTACCCCTGTGCGGAGTGCGTGCTCCTGAAGAAAGAAGTGGACTCCCACGGTGAGGTGTTCGCACTCCTGTGGAAGGGGTTCTAGAAGCTTGACTGCCCACCCCTTCTGGGGACACAGCAGCACCGCCAACGCCTGGAGGGGATGAGAGGGGCTGCAAATAAGCGGTGAGGTCATCGGCTGTCAACTGATCAAAGGTTTGGTCAATCAGGGACTGATCCCTGCTGTCCAAAATTTCTTGAAGGGTGCCGGGTGACACACGGTTGGTAGTGGGGCCTATCCCTGCAGGTGAAACGGTTGCGTAAGCTTGCGGAGGACGTCGGGATCCATCATCATCTGCCATGCTCGGTCTTCTAACGTCCACACCAGTTCACGAAAATACGTTTCGTTGTAACGATCAATGAAACGGTCAATGGATTTTCCTTGTCGGTTTCGAACCAAATTATATACCTCACGCATGCAATGTAATCCATGTTGTCCAAACGCATGCTATGAAAATAATCGCACATGATTTTTTCCCAACAAATCCAAAACAACTGGGGAGGAAATCCCTGCAACCTTCTACTTGTTTTCACCATCCTGTGTCTGATCGCGACGCTTTTGATACGTGTGCGTCCATCCCTCGTCTTTTAAGACGTGGCTCAGCAATCGTTGTTGGCCGGACGACGCCGGATGCAAATCCAACACCAAATACCCATACGGACGTGTAGTGGCGTTATGAAAGGTTTTCAAACTGTCTTTCCAGGTGGTGGGAAACGATTGAAGCAGGACATTGCGCATCCCCAAGTAATCCCGCGGGTTCTTGAAGGCCACAATGTAATGGGCATTGCGGGAAATTCTTTTGGCATATTTGCCGACGGGAAACATGTCTTGGCACAAGTAAAGGACCGTGACATTTTGATGATAGGAATGTTTGGTGAATAAATCCAACAAGCGTTTATCGTTGCTGCCTTCGTCCATCAAATCATCCAACACCAAAACTCCTTGCCCTTGAGGAAACCACTGCACCAACGCTTGGCGATCGGGAATGCCTTCGTGAAACATCACCCCTTGATCTTGCATGGGTTGAAATCGGTCTTGCCACGCTCCATAACAATAATGCACTTGGGTAGGAGGGGTTTCAAACAAGTCAGCGTTCTCCAGCAAGAGTTTTTCCGTAAACACGGTTTTGTCGCACCCCGAAGGACCCACTACCAAAAATAGAGGAAGGGTTGTGAAAGCGAAAAGGTTTTCCCACTTGCATGACGAAAAGAAAGAAAATGACACACATTCGTACATTTTCAACCTTTTATTAACAACAACGCTGATGATAAGGACTTCGACACACTTTGTGCCAAACCAACTCGTTACCAAGAATTAACTGTTTCACTCTTTGACCAACTTTATGATCATTGCTTAAATAATCGTAATCTGAAAAGTCGTTTAGAAATTCTTGCGACGTGCGTCCACGGGCTTTGGCTTTCAAGTACAACAAAGCATAATCACCGCAACTCTTGCTATTGACGGCTTGAAGGGACTTGCCATTGGTCACCACATACTTCCAATGTCTCACAATCCATTCTCTCAACGGAGTAGCTTGCTCGCATCTCTCCATGGGCAAAGTATAACTATCCAGGACTTCGCACACGTTCTGACAGGTCCAGAGCGCCAACCAATGTTGACCGGGTAGATCGTGAGGGTCCGCGTTGACAATGTATCCTCTGGGTGTTTTCTTGTCGGGTGCCTTGGGTAAACGGTCACAAGCCACGGCCCCATAAATATAAGGTTTCAATTGAGGATCATCTTGCGCCAAATAATCCAACTGCACATTGTTCAAAGCCACTTGTTCCATCTTTTTTCTTTTTTAATGCTCGTGAATGTCGTACAACACAGCTCCGTGCGAGTCAATCTCCAGCAAGTTCTCAAATTCTCCGTACACGAGTACGGTTATATTAGTGCCGGGAAATGCTCCAAATTCCAGGCTGAGTTGTAAGTCTCCAGTTTGCTTGGGGTTGAGTCTTTGACTGTCAGCACACCCATTGGCTACATTGTCAAACACGAACAAGGTACAATTTCTACCATGTCCCCAATCTCCTCGTTCCACCATATTGCCTTTATTTTTGCACCAGGCTCCACTGGCTTGAAGAAAACGAAAGTACCCCAAATCATCTCGGGCTGCAGTGTTGTGAACCAGCTGAAGGGTTTCATGAGGGTATTCTTCTCCTCTGACAATCTGTCGAATGGAACGCAGTCCAAATTTCTGGAAGCAGAAGGGATCTCGGGTCGCATCTCCATTGAAGGCTCGACTGTCCAACAGACCCACAATCAAACGGTCGAGGATTCTGTTTTGAAACAGGTTGGGAATGTCAAAGCGGGTGAGATTGCCTTGCATGCTGAAGGTCCAGATTTCACTGCGCACTGTGGGGTAGGTAGCCAATTGTTTGCCTTTGTGTCTTTGGGCAGACAGGATCTTGTAGATGGTTTCATTCAAACGGAGTTGACAAAGATGAAAACGGAGTATGACGTCCCCTTCCATCAATCTCCCTGCCAGAGCCACTCCATTCAAAAACAGGTTGGGACTATTGAAAGGAAATTTCGTCTTGATTTCTACACCTGGTACCAGTACTTTGCCGGTGTGAAACACTTCCAAGTGAGGTTGAAGCACCAAACTGTGAGTCACTCCCCCAGCATAGTTAGCGGTTTCTGCTGTGGACGCAGCCAAGTCTGCTTTGTGATTGGCACTGAGATTTCGATAGTCTACATGGGGAGCGGTACTGTCTATGTTGTTGGCAGTCAATTGGGGAGGGAAATCCACTTGTTTAAACCACCCTTGAGGTGCCAATACGGTTTTTCCATCCTTTCGGTCAAAATTCAACAAGTTTCCTATGTAGGCCTTGTAATGGTACGTGTCTGATTGTGGGCTGATCAAAGTACCATTCAACTGCAAGTCAATCTGCTTGATGATGGAATGCGCCAAATTGTTGACGGGCCAAAGTGCTGTTGTCACTCTTTTTCAGTCTCAGCTCCATGGTAAAGTAACTGTGTCCCAAATCCACATAATCGTCCAAAGCAGGAATGATAAATTCCATAGGATCAATTCCTGTGGTGGTGGGTTGAATGGTAACCATACGATAGGCATTGATGCTAATGTCTGTAGGAGGAACCTCTCAATGCAGGGTTCACTGCCCCTTCGGAACGAGCGTAAGCTGGGGCTGCTTCTGACATGTCTTTTTTTAACGTCGACGTCTTCTTCTTCTAGATGTAGAGAGACCACGTCGTGATGGGTTTTTATACCTTTGTTGTTGTCGTCGTCGTGCCAAGCGTTGTGTCAAATCCATGCCTGGAATTCTCACAACACTTTGACTCATCCACCCTCCACGTTGTCATGGTCGCCTTCTTATCATTTTCTTAAAAGGAAACAACCCACCGCGTTGAGGCAAACCACGATTACTGCGAATACGTCGAGGATGAGAATGGACTGGAGGCAATGGCATCTTTTTTTAAACACCAAAAATGTCACGTGCTCTTTTCACTTGTTTGGGAAATAAGGCACTGGCCACTCGCACGGCTTTTTCACGTTTTTATCGCCTAAGGCTTTCTTAGCTCGTTTGGTGATTTCCTGTTTGAATACTTGTTCGGCTTTTCGTTTGACACCACGTGTCAAGCCTGATTTTAATCCACTCAATGTGTTACAAGGTAGTTTCAGAGGATTTCGGGTCCTTTTAAGTCCTTGGAGTCCTCCTTGAAACATATCTGCCAACACCCCTTTCCCATCTTGATCGTAGTACTCGTCAGGTCGAAATCGTGTTAAACTACCACCTCGCATGTTTTCTTCTTCACTCGTCACCAATGATCACTTTTTTCTTTTCACGTGACTCTCCCTTTTTATACACGACAACAACTCACATGATGTTTCAAGTGAAGGATTCCCCGGCATACCGTTTTCTTTTACCACTTTTGATTTCCGCCATGCGTTTCAAATGACTCTTTCGAGCATTTTTTTTCGCCAACGTTTCCAATCCTTTGGTGATTTGCCAAGCGATTTTGGGAAGCCCAACGGCCTCTGCTCCTACCCCTTCACCCAATTGGGTACACTGTCGTCGTCGTCTTTTTTGTTTTCTTCTTCTTTTCTGAGGCATGGTTTTTTTTCAACTTGTTGTTATCTTTCTTTATATCGTTTTGAAGTGCAACGTGACAAAGGTGTTACCTTCTCCAAACTTGACCAGCTCTCCATTGGTTTCTGCCACTTGCGTTTGAATGATTTCAATCACCTCGTTGCGAAGAGGGATATATTGTATGTACAACGGCTCAAAGTAGATGGTCCCTCGTCCTTCGCGTTTGTACTTGACTTCTCGTAACAAATCGGTCGCACGATTTCCCACAATGCTGCTGCCTGCCACGTCAGAGTACACGTGTAGAGATCGCGTGGGTTCTCCCACCACCGAACGAAACGCCACATTCAAGTTGGTAAAACGCCAACTACAACTCATACTCAATCGTAAATAATCCGGTAAAATAGAACGAACCGTCCAAAAGACTGGGTTGCTCTGATCGTCGTTCACATCGTTCCAATCGCTGTTGTTTTTCATGTCAGGTATTTGATCGCCCATGAATTCTTGCTGTAAGTTGGGTCCCAAATTCAACCCACTACTGATTTTACGTAACCATCCCATCTTGAGAGCTAATGTGGTGTAGATGACGATGGCAGGCGTGTCGTTTTTTGCAATGGCAGACATTCGTATTGTCAATGATCAGATCTTCCCCTTCCAAACGAAACTTGACGTAGGTGTGTTTGCCCTGCTCATTGGTAAAACGTCCTCCTTGAACAGCCGTTTCCTCATGAAACTCACACCATCCACCACCCAATCCAAATCTTTGATGTCATTGATGATGGTTTGAGAGGTTCCTATTTGGGTTTGCGTTTCATCATCTTTTCCACCCGGTTTAGGTTAAGGTTTGGTCCCAGGAGGTTGACAAAATGTACCCATCTTTCTTCACCAAATCGTACAAATTCACACGGGTATCCGGTAAAGAAATCGCACTCAATCCCACTTGCCATTGCCCACCGGGTAAACGTAAGGGATGGGGTAAACGAATCTTGAACCAATTGGCTTGGTTGTTGGGAAATTCACGTCGGTTGGCATGACTGGGCCACGTCCCGTAGAACGACATCCTGTCTTTTTTTTTCTTCTTCACACTACCTCCCTTTTAAAGTGTAGGGTCAGGATGGTGTGACCTTCCCCAAATTGAGCGAGATCCCCATTGACTTCCGCCATCTGTGTTTCAATGATTTCGTCCAATTCATTTCGCACCAGCAAATATTGAATGTGGATGGGTTCAAGTGAGTGGTGTCTTGACTGTGATACTTAATTTCTCTCAAGAGGTCCGTCACGTGATTATCCACCATGCTTCTGGTTCCCACATTGCAATACACGTGCAAGGGACGAGTGGGTGCAAATTCCTCGGAGGGACGAAACTTGTCGTTCAGATTGACAAAACGCCAGCTACACGCCACACTCAGCACCAAATACCCACCATCCACTTTCCAAAACGTAGGTTGGTTGTTACCATCCGGTACATCCGTGGGGGTGGGAATGGTATTCAACTGAAATTCTTGCCACAAGTTGGGTCCTAGCCGAAACGTGCCAGAGGTGGGTTCTTCGATCCATCCCATTTTCAGTGCCAAGGCTTGACCCCACAACACGCGTGCCACTTGCTTTTGATAATCCCCACTGGTCGTGTTCAGCAACAAATCCCCTTGGGAGGTCCATTCAAAAGAAGGGTATAACTTGATCCCATTGTTCTCAGCCCACTTGTTTTTGGGTTTGGTTCGATTGGCTCTTTCGTGATCGTAGCGATGAACCAGTTTTTGAAAAAAATTGATATCTGGTGGACGAAGACAAACTCTCTTTCATGTCTTTACCTAGAATCTTCAATTCGCGACGGTGGTGCCACCAAACATCATTGCCTTGGTCATCTTGATTGAAGAGGCGAAGGGCCGCTCCGATAAGTGTACCGCACGACCTCACAAGCACATAAAACTTTTCCAGCAAATGAATTAATTTTTTATCGAAGAAACAAAGTAAATTCCTAGGATAAAATAAAATGAATTACAATATAGCAATGAACCGAAAAGAACAGAAGAAATGAACGAAATACAAGAGCAAACAACGAACAAAGACGGCTTACCAAATGCTGGAGATAGGAGTTCAGGGAACCAAAACTTACATGAACGACAGTAGAAGTTACACTGAAGTAGATCGGAATGTAGAAAACTTAACGTAAAATGAACACAACGAAATTTACGTAGCAAATTAAAATAAAAGCATGCAAAAGCGAGAAAAACATCAACATATGTAACAAAGAACAAAGGAAAAAACGAATAGCCGCAAAAACTTGGGGGCTAGGCTAAATGTAGATAAACGTTCAGCAAATATGCGACAATCGCGTTAAATCATTAAATAGTTCTTCAAGCTGCTTCTTCCAGCAAACATAGCTTGGAGATTGATCTTGTCAAGGAAGAGGTGCTAGTCTTGATCTCGGCCACGCGTACTCGATCATCTGGACCCGGAAAAATCTTGACAACGCGACCAAGGAGCCATCGTCCCCGTGGGGAATTGTCGTCCACAACCAAGACAAGATCTCCAATCGCCAAATTGCCTTTCCCGCGTACCCATTTCTGACGTTGTTGCAACGCCGGGACGTACTCACGGATCCGTCGCTTCCAAAAGCAGTCAGCTAGAAATTGAGCATGTCTCCATTGCTTCCTTCGATAGAGGTCTTCACGTACAAATGATCCAGGAGGCAGTGCAAGGTTTCGCCGCTGAAGCAAGAGATGACTTGGAGTAAGAGGTTCGCAGTCACTTGGATCGTCGCTACTTGGGGTTAGAGGACGACTGTTCAGGATGGTTACAACTTCAGCAAACACAGTACGTAGAGTTTCCAGACCGACCAGCGCGTTTTGGTTTCCAAGAATCGCTCTCATTGACTTACGAACACTTCGACTAAGCCTTTCCCATGCCTCATTCATGTGACTGGCCGCGGGTGGTTGGAATTTCCACTGGGATCTTGGGCACCAATGGTAGCTTATCTCGTCTTTAATCAGGCGTTTATTCAGCTCGTCTTGATCCCATTCCCGAATGGATTGCTGAATTTCTTTGTCTGCCTCCACAAGGTTGGTTCCGTTATCACTCCAGATTTCTTTAGAACAGCCACCGTTTGAAATAAACCTGCGGAGAGCTTGGATAAAGGTGTCAGTCTCCAGAGAACTCACGTCCTCGATATGAACGGCACGGCTGGTAAAGCAGGTGAAAATGCATCCGTACACCTTGTCTGAACCCCGTCGCACTTCACATAGAATGGCCCCAGAAATCCACCCCAGTATAGGTAAACGGTGGCTCGTAAGGGATAAGACGTTCTTTAGGCAGGTCGGCCATCAACTGCTGCATAGGAGCTTCGTTTCGCTTGCGACAATTAACACACTTGCGCTGTATTTGACGGACGAGTGATCTTGCTTGTAATATCCAAAACCTCTGGCGTAGAGTAGAGAGTACGTGCTCACGACCAGCATGGCCCAAGGACTCGTGATAGTGACGCACTATTATAGTGGAGATAGGATGATCTTTAGGAAGTAGCATTGGATGGACGGCATCCAATGGAATCGGGGCATGTCGAATTCTTCCTCACACGCGAAGAATTCCTTCGATCAGCACAGGGGAGAGATTAACAAGTTTGCTGTGGCCTTTGACCTGACGTCCACTACTTAAGGATTCAATTTCTTCAGGGAAATACTGGCGTTGAACCAACTGGACAATCTTCTGCGTAGAGTTTCGGGTCTCTTCAATGCTTGTCCCTCTTAACTTGAGGGGAGCGTTCTTGTTCTTGATGTAGTCAATAAAGCGCAATAGCCATGCCATGAGTGTCTGCAAACGCGACCAAGAAGAACAACGTCTTAGGAACAGGTCCAGCGAAGATCCATCTGAAATGAGTGGAACGTGACTTTCAAGTCGAATTTCTTTGTCGTCATCAGGAATTTTACCGATTTTCCTAACAGGCCACTGTTCCTCGGATTGTAACAGGAACTTTGGTCCGGACAACCAGCGACAATTCGGCTTAAACGAATGTATTTCCATCCCTCGAGAGCCCTCATCAGCAGGACTGACAGACGTCGGCACATGTCGCCACTGCTCAGGGGCGGAAACATCATGAATCTCATTAACTCTGTGAGCAATAAAGGGCTTGAATCGTTTCTTCTCGTTGGTGATGTATTGAAGGACTGTCAGGGAGTCTGACCAAAAGGTGGCACTATGAACGGGCAGGTCCAACTCATCGTGAGTCAGCACGTGAAGACGCGTAGAGACCACAGCTGCCTGTAATTCCAAACGCGGAACGGACCATTGCTTTAACGGTGTATGCATGTTTTCCCCATGACGAAAGCGCAATGAACGTTTCCTTGATCATCAACGAGTCTCAAGTAGCTAACAGCAGCGTAACCATGGTTACTTGCATCGGAGAAGTAGTGAAGCTGGATGTTGGTGATACTGGCATGAAAAGGGTTCCTAAAACATCTCGGAATCTTGATTTTTGCAACAAAGGGAAGGGACTCCACCCACCTGTGCCACTGTGTCAGCAACGGTTCTGGTACAAGTTCATCCCACTGGATTCCCATTCTCCATAGTTCTTGAAGTAGAACCTTCACTGAAAGAATGAAAGGACTCACGAAACCAAGCGGATCGAAGAGAGAACTAACCGTCGTCAGAATGTCACGTTTAGTCGGCGGCTTGTTAGTGGGTAAAACTTTAAACAGGAAAGTATCCGAGTCTGCATCCCAGTGTAGCCCAAGTGCACGCCCGATTGGTAGCTGATCAAGATCTAGATTTAGGGCAGGATTTGCTCGCTCCTCCTCAGGAAGGATGGACAGAAGCTTACGGCTGTTACTCGCAAATTTCGTAAGGTGAAAACCGCCTTCTTTCATTAATTGGATCAACTGTTCAGCCAGCCGGATCGCACTCTCTTCGTTGGGAACAGACTTCAAAACGTCATCGACATAGAAGTTTCTACGCACTATGTTGATTACTTCCGGGCTGAACCGATCTTCATTATCATCTGCTGTCTGCCGTACTGATCTGTTAGTGCAACAAGGCGACGAGGTTGCTGCAAAAATATGAACAAGCATTTGATGTTCATCAGGGGGGTAATTCAAGCTGCCACTCCACCAAAGAAATCTCAAGGCGTTGGCGTCCTTGGGGAGAACCTTGACCTGTTGAAACATAGCTTTTAAGTCTGCTATAAATGCAACTTTATCCTGGCGAAAGTGGATGGGCACACCAGCTAAACTATTCGCGAGGACTGGGCCTTGGTATAACTGATCATTAAGGGAGGTGTCGTTGAATTTGGCAGCTGCGTCAAAAACCACACAGCATTTTTGGGGCTTGTTGACGTTGAAGACAGGATGATGCGGTAAGTACCATGTGATACTGGATTTCCTGGCAGCTTCTTCAGGAGTCAACTTTCTTGCGTAGCCCTTAATAACGTAATCATCAATGCCAGCTCTATACTTGGCTTCCAAGCCAGGATCTCGAGAGAAACGCCTTTTCAGATGTTGAAGTCTGGCCTCGGCGGCAGCCCGATTGAAGGTTAGGTTAGGGGCTTCATGCTTCCAAAGTAAGCCGATCTGATAATGACCGTCAACCTTTGAGATGGTATCATCAATATTCATGGCCTTGTGATCCTCCAATGACATTGATTTTAAAGACTGCTTCTCAGTTCCATGGGACTCAACACGCCAGAAGTCTTCGAGTTGACGACTCAGTGAGATCTCCTCACAGGAAACGTGGTTAAGGTTGAACTGATGCTTATCTCTGCAGCTGACAGAACCACCAGGGATACTTCAGCCAAGGCAAGATCTTATCGCAAATGGCTCGTTTGGTTCCCCTCTCTTGAACATTCGTGCCAATGAGGACAGACACTTTTGTTTCTTGCGACTTCAGGAAAAGGTACCTGGCGTAGGTGTGGCCACTGTCCTATTCTCTTGCGAACCGAGACGTGTTTGAGTGGAATAATGAGATCTTTCACAGCCCAAGCGCCACAAACAGCAATCTCTCTGGGATCCTGGTCATTAACTGACGCGATTTTAAAGCTAACTTTCACACCTTGCTCCCTTTTCTCTCTCTGATTTACTGTGGAGAGGAAAAGCTGACTGGCTTCACCTTGAATCTCGAGCTGTTCGATAAGGGATGGATCAATCATTGTCACATCGGAGCCTGAATCTACGAGACCGTAAGTAGTGATACTCCTTCCATTGTTACCAATAACCGTGAGAGGAATGATCTGCAATAGAATCTCGGAGAATTCCGCCGTAGTTGAGGTAGCACAGTACTCGATGTAGCGTTTTGACCATCTGGGGGAGCCATAGGAACGGTTGGAATAACCATGGTTTCAACATTATTGGCTTGGTGAACAACGTTTCTTTCAGAACTGGGCCTCGGAAGATGTAACAGAGTATGATGAGGTTTCCCACATTCTGGTGCCCTGCAGCGTACTGACGACTTGCATGATCTTGAGGAAAGTTCAACCGAATTGATACAGTTGAAGCAAATCCGCTTCTTCTTGACGAACTCGGCTCTTTCTTCAACAGGCTTCGACTTAAACATTTCACAGCGGTAAGAGTGGATGAGAAAGGCCACACATTGGACAGTTTCTGGTTCTGCGATCCTTACTGACTTCAGGATTGCTGTCCTCGCTGTCTTTCTTCGCACCTTCGGTAGTCAGCGTAGTAAACTTGAGAGGACTAGTTTGATCGTTTGTATTCGGCCTTTTGGAATTCGGAGGCTTTGTTTCGGTTGAAGAACTTGAGAAGAACGGGTGGTTTGCCACATCAGCGCGATAGTTCAAGAAGTTAACGATGTCCTTGAAAGTAGGCATGATGCGCCCTTGATGTTCAAGCTTCTTCAAGTGTTCTCTAAATTTGGCTTGCGCCCACTTAGGTAATCTTAGAATCATTTTCTCAAGGTTGTCCGTGTTCATTTCTCCTAGACAGTTCATAGCTTCCAACGTGTCAAACATAACTTGTCCTCTATCTGCGTAACGCTGTAAGCCTTTCTTATCTTGAGGCGCTATGAAGGGGCCTTTAACCAAGGTGTCAACACATGCTCGTACTATCTTGAACGGTTGACCAAAGCGATCTTGAAGGATTTGGAGTGCCTTTGCCAAGCCACCCGGAACGGACTCGTACCTCTGCACGGCTAATAGAGCAGGGCCATCGAGGAATTGCAACAGTCAGGCCATTTTTGTCAGTTCGTCCAAAGTCTTTGACTCCACCGTTTGACGGAACCTTTGACGAAACATCGGGTAGTTTTCAGGAGATCCATCGAACTTGACTACTTGTAATGCAGGTAAGCCAGGATCAGCATTCATTTTCTCCATGGCAGCGGCGATCATTGAGAGGAGAGTTCCGCCAACAGGCTGTGGAGTACGTAAAATGCGCTGTGGAACATCTGCAACACTTGAAACTGAAGTATAGTTGCAACTTGAGGCAGCGGCACTTAAACCGGGGGCTGAGTGGTAAGGCGGAACCACAGGTTCATAACGATGTACAACACGCGCACCGGAAAAGTCGGCGGTATAGGACGGGACCGAAAACATGGCAGGCCCGACTGGAAATGAAGACACGTATGAAGCTGTCTCTGAAGGCCTCGGAATTTGCGAGGAAAAAGGTTGGAAACGAGGAAATTTGCGTGGACGTGACTGGAGACGCACTGACATAGGAGAGTGCCGTAGGAATAGCTGGAACTTGCGTTGACACGACTGGGCGCGTATAAGCTTGCGTGTGCACTGCTGGAAGCGTGTAAGATTGCAAGGACACGGCTGGAAGCGTGTAACCTTGGGTGGACACGGCTGGAAGCGTGTAAGCTTGCTTGGACACGGCTGGAAGCGTGTAAGCTTGCGTAGACACGGCTGGAAGCGCGTAAGCTTGCGTGGACACAGTTGGAAGCGTGTAAGCTTGCGTGGACACGGATGGAAGCGTGTAAGCTTGCGTGGGCACGGATGGAAGCGTGTAAGCTTGCGTGGGCACGGATATTACACGGCGGCGCGACGATAGGAATTTTATTTCTGAGTGGTAAAATGTTGTCTTTTACCACGAGAAAATAAAATTCATATATTCAAACCACCATGTAATTTTCTTTTTATTATATAGAGAAGAGTATTTTTGCAAAAGAGTAAGAGAATAAGACTGAGTGTAAGAGCGGAAAATGACGTCATTGATATCCTCACTAGTGAGGATATGGAAAATACGCCACTCGAGTACCAGATGTAGTTTCCTGTGAACTTTACGAGTGGTGTACTTCCCACCAAAACACTCTTGTTTATATCATAAAGAGAAGTATGCCACAAGGCACGGTAAAAAGTCTCATGAATAGGAATAATGAATAGGAAATATCAAATATAATAGGAAACGTGAGTTGTTCTCAAACTGAGTAGTTGAGAGAGAAAACGTTTCTATACTTACGACTAGTTACGTAAAATAAATCAATCATTAAATAAATATTCTTATTATGTAGACAAGAGTGTTTTAGTGGAAATAGACAACTCGTAATGTTCATACGAAACTACCTCCGGGACTCGAGTGGCTTATTTTCCATATCCTCATTAGTGAGGATATCGATGACGTCATTTCCCGCTCCAACACTGTTACTTGTGCAAAAATACTCTTGTCCATATAATAAAAAGAAAATTACACGGTGGCTTGAAGATATGAATTTTATTTCCTCGTGATAAAAAACAATATTTTACTCACTCTTTGTGCTCCTTCGTAAAATATTGTTTTTACCACTCGAAAATAAAATTGATATCTCTGCGCCGCCGTGTAATATCCTCTTTATTCCAACGCCGAGGAATCAGCGGACTGGGGAGCACAACCAAACTAAGATATCCTCATCGCCACTTCAAATACTGGGCGGGGTGGGGGTTGTTGAACATTCTTCTACCATGTTTCTTGGCTTATTTAATGAAGAGGCCTTCACTTTTCTGGTTTTATGGGGAAGTTCAAAATGCGAACACATGGCCTTAAGCAGGGTGACGTGGAATTTAGATAACGGGCTGAGCCTGACTTGCTCGCACACGTCATAACCATCAAAAGTTATTAAATGACTGAGTCCCACCTGGCTTACAACCTCATCTATAGTATTCTGCCTTTCCTTCTCATCTAGGTAATTTAATCCATCTTCCATGAGGTTTTCATCATCTTTATTAAATTCATGTAATATCCATAGTCTTCGGCTTGATGTCAATCTTAAAAAAAAACGTCGGTTACATCTGAGCCTTTGTCAGCCATTCACTTCTCTCACATCTTCTCTCTCCAACTGTTTCTCTGGCCTTTCTCATGTCTCCTGACACCTGTACTGAATCAGCTATTCGTAGTCTTTCCTCGCCAATATCACATCGCGTTGTAGGGTACTCTTTTACCCTCTCCGAAATCTTCGATCCTTTCCTCTTGGTCTCTGAAATGCCCACCCTATGTCGCGCAATTCGATTGTTACTTCATAAACACTTTCCAATTCTGTTGCCCCCCCCAGGGGGGGGCATTTCCTACAGTGGAGTATACGGGGAGGCTCCACCCGAAAAGGGTGATTTTTAGAGCCTGCAGCATAGTGAAATGTTGGAAAAATCGTTATCTTAGTATATTAAGTATATTAAAGGTCAGCAAAGCGCGCTGCTAAGTAAAAGAGACAGCAGCTAAGGTTAAGAAAATAAAAAGGTGCCAAATTCTGGCAAAAATGACGCGGAACACACGAAAGTTGAGGGCCTTTAGTAACCGACTCAGGGTGACTGAAAGCCCAGATACAAACGTCGCGACAATAAGATATTCTACTTTTTTGGCTAATCCTTGAGATATAAACGTGTGTATAAGAAAGCGCTACATTCTTACTCTAGGTTATGAAAGGGGTGCAATTTGGGTAAAAAAAACTGGCATATTAAAAAGGAAGGGTTTGAGCCTAGGGGCGGAGCCTCCCCCTGCTGTTAGCTTGGATTTTAGTGCCAGTGATGAAAACGTGGATGCCTAGTCACGTCTTTCATACACACCTTCTGACGGTTGCTGTCTTTTCGTGCTGCACAAAGTGGATGTGGTCTTGAGGTCCCCTTGATGTGGAGAACTCACAAAAGCATCCTGGCTCCTAGCATTCAAACAGAGCGTCTTGATTGGAACCTTCAGGATCTTTGTGACTCGGTTTTATTGCCCTGGCCAATGTGGTGAAGAACTAATGCTCGTCAACTTTCTTTGACAATGTAAAAAAATGTCACTCCGTTTGTTAGAAAACGCAGTCTGGTCAAGCGAGTCACGGAGTGATAAAAATGTCAAGAAAGCGTCTATCTTTTCATAAATTGTCATTATTTTCTGAATTGAATAAACGTTCACCAACACCTATGAAATTGTTGGCTCGCAGTCGTTGATTTGGCAGTGCTCCCCAGTCCGGTGATTACTCGCGTTGGAGTGAATATTTATTTAATGATTGATTTATTTTACGTAACTAGTCGTAAGTGTAGAAACGTTTTCTCTCTCAACTACTCAGTTTGAGAACAACTCACGTTTCCTACTATATTTGATATTTCCTATTCATTATTCCTATTCATTAGACTTTTTACCGTGCTTTGTGACGTATTTCTCTTTATGATATAAACAAGAGTGTTTTGGTGGAAAGTACACCACTCGTAAAGTTCACAGGAAACTACATCTGGTACTCGAGTGGCGTATTTTCCATATCCTCACTAGTGAGGATATCGATGACGTCATTTTCCGCTCTTACACTCTCTTATTCTCTTACTCTTTTGCAAAAATACTCCTCTCTATATAATAAAAAGAAAATTACATGGTGGTTTGAATATATGAATTTTATTTTCTCGTGGTAAAAGACAACATTTTACCACTCGAAAATAAAATTCCTATCTTCGCGCCGCCGTGTAATATCCTCTACATGTTTTGGGTGAACGCAAATGCGCCTCGTCACGCTCGCACTTTTTTTCTCTCACTTGCTAGATGAAACCTGTTCACCACTTTCCATAAACTATCATAAAGTGCACAGGGCCTAAATCGCAAAGGATTTTTTTAAATTTCTCTTTTCGCTTGCTACTAAGTTAGTCGCGCGACATTGATAAGATTGTGTGACAAACTGTGACGTAAGCAAACGTCGGGGTCGTCCCAAGTCCTCTGAGATGAGTAATTCCAATTCCAATTTCTCTTTATACTGAAAAGCAGATTCCTACAGTCCATTACCGAACCACTAGACCCAAGGCTAAAACGGAAACTCAGCCGACTTAGTCGAAAATAATTTCATTTCACCTTCTGACGAGCCAGTTCCCAGGTGAGTCTGGACAACTAGCACGACTTTCGTTGCAACTTTTCAAATTATATTTTTCTGCCACGACCGCGTCCAAGTTGCAGGAAGTGTTGAACAGTCTAAATTCATTGTTAGAGTTCAACTAGATAACTGCTTTTCTTCTTCTAGGGATCTTGAAAATGTTTTGTATTCCTTACCGGAGCAGAAATCTGGATCAACTACGATACCCGACGTTGTTTACTTTGTCGAACGTCACCCGCCATGAATATTTATCAACTTAACGCAACTTTCATCCTGTTCTGGATCAAAATTGGATGTACGAGCATTAAAGGGAGCTACAGACATTTGTTTTGGTGGACAGCAACAGGTTAGGATCCCCGAATAACGTATTTTTGCCAAGTTCTAGGGTTATGTAAGTGACACGAGCGATATTTACGTTAACACGCTGGCAATGGCGGAGTTCTAACCTGTTTTCGCTTGTGATCCAGGGAGATACCCGCACGTTTGAGCTTACAAATTGATTAAATAAGGTAAGAACTTTGCTGTGATGTTGTTTTTTAACCCAATTTAGGCCGCAAACGATTCGAAATTGTTTCTTGTATTTGGCCCATTTTTTGCCTTTCATTATAGGCTTCAGAGTAGGTTGTCTTTACCTTCACCTGACGTGCTCAAAAATTTATCAACTTTTTCCACATTTGTCTGTTAACTTGGTCGGTGTATCTTAGATGCTAGGGGAAAGCAAACTTTCGTAAGCTGCATTTAATTGGCCGTAACCCGCCTCTCAAAATCCATAAATTTCAGCCTTTCGATCACCGCCGGAAACCCCGTTTCGGCCAAATTGGTTTTTGCCTTGTAGCAAAGCAAAAATAAAGAATTGGAAAATAAATAAAGTGGTTTTGATACATGTGTACCAAACCCTTTTCGCAAACAAAAAATAAAGGAAAACTATTTTTGGTCGCGAAATCGAGTGGACCGCATTTACATATATGAAAGCCTAAAAATGAAGGCCAATTTCTTGTTCATACACCATACGAATTCAGCGAAGTTATTACTAAGTGCCTCTGGCCACGGATGGCCAAGATAAAAATGAATTACGACTTGAAACGTGGCGAACGTTTTCAATTTCTGTGCTCGTATCTTGCAAAACTAGGATCATTAAAAGGCTTGTTATGGTTTGCATTCCTTGCGAAAATTCATTTGATATCTCCCTCTTGGTGTTCCTGGAGCATTTTGTGTGTGAGTGAAGGCATTTAACTCATAATTTTAGTAAAGTTTTGATGAAATGCAAACAAAATCACCTTGATACAGCGCCTTTAATACTATTGTTGGTTTTCCCTCGAAATCGCATATTTACCTGTTAGACCATTACAGTTTCTCGTCTGTATTTTGTGAGCAATAAAGAACTCAGCTGTGCTGCAGTTGAAGGTATGATATAATTAGATTCTAAGGAACGTCATGAACATAAGCCAAGCCTATGAAAGACCTTAGCTTCTGAATGTGGCTGCCTAGGGCTACTGCTCCCGGGAGGATACTCCCGTAAATTTGAAATAGGTGTGTGCGGCATAGGTTCCCTATTTAAGGATAAAAAAAATCCAAAATTGAAATCCTTTTTAAGGCCCAAACTCGAAAAATTACGCCTATTTTAGGGAATGACGATAACCAAGAACTGAGTGAACAGGTCGTTTTTGTTTCTTTTCTTTTATAAAATCGCTTTAACGGTTAGTTCATTTTTAATAATACAAAGAAGCTCAAAAACCATACCCTATTCCGCGGCAAATACCTTCGTACATGTCGTACAAACAGTCGAAATTGTGCGAAATGTTTACCTTGTATACATTACACAAGTGAGTAAGGGTTTACAGCGCCCTGATTGGCTATTCAAACTTCGGATTTGCTTAATTGTAATTATTCCCCTCCGAGACAAACCAGCGATCGTTCCCGCGCGACTCAAACTATCTGGGAATGTCTGGTTTATAATACGACAATTATTCTCCTCAGGGTGGGTTAATAGTGGTGGATATTTCCTCGCCTTGTTGCAGTCAACATCCTATCCACTTCGGTGTATTAATTTCACAAAATTCGATGCTACGCCACCCAATCGTAGGGCGTGTTTCATTCGACCAAAGCGTCCGAAGTTCCGGAAACGGAGTGGAGCGGAATTTAGTTCTCTATTCTATCCTCCCTTGCTTTTTCAGCTATAAATCGAGCCTGTTGTTTCGGTTGAGGTCGGAAGTTTTTTAATGGAACGGATATGTTTTCTTCAGCGCCCGGTGCAATCAACAGTTCTGCCCGGATTCCTTTATTCAGTGGACCCGCCCTCAACTGGGAATGAGGTTGCTCCCCCCTCAACTGGGAACGAGGTTGCTCCCCCCTCAACTGGGAATGAGGTTGCTCCCCCCTCAACTGGGAATGATGTTGCCCCCCCCCCCCTCAACTGGGAACGAGGTTGCTCCCCCCTCAACTGGGAATGAGGTTGCTCCCCCCCTCAACTGGGAATGAGGTTGCTCCCCCTCAACTGGGAATGATGTTGCTCCCCCCTCAACTGGGAATGAGGTTGCTCCCCCCCTCAACTGGGAACGAGGTTGCTCCCCCCCTCAACTGGGAATGAAGTTGCTCCCCCCTCAACTGGGAATGATGTTGCTCCCCCACCCTCAACTGGGAACGAGGTTGCTCCCCCCCTCAACTGGGAATGAGGTTGCTCCCCCCCCTCAACTGGGAACGAGGTTGCTCCCCCCCCTCCATCTCAAACCCAGCTATCTTGAGTCCCTCACTCAAACTGAAACTCATTTTCATTGGTTGCTTTGCTTACTTGTCTTACTATTGGTTACCTCCAACGTCTGTTACCTTGAACAATTTTTGGTTTCCCCTATGTGTTTGAGATGGCGAGCATGCACAAGTCACGGAAAGTTGTCCGCAAGCACAATCCGTGAAATCAAACGCAAAACTGATTGATGTCACTGTACTGTTTTCCCATGCTCTTTAAACGACCTCCAAACACATATATCATTTAATTCAGTACCAGTCTAAAAGAAAGACATTTTGTTCTTTTATAGCAGCATCAGAGGTGTTTGGTAAGGCTGTTTCGAAAAAAAAAACGATGACTCTTAGTCTTCCTTCTTAATCTTTATTCTAAGCAGTTTTTCCGGTTTCGATTACAACAGAAAAGAACATGCTAGAGGCCTTTTGCTTAAAACAAAAGTTTAAATTTACATATTTGAATGTTAAGAAAGAAGGAAGAACAACATAAAGCCCATTATCGTTTCATCGATTAAAGGGCGTCATAATTCAAACACATTAGGCGTGAACACTCAAAGGCGCGACAACGTTAATCTCGCAAAAGACGATAATTTGAATTTCAATTTAACACCTACCATTCTATGGCAAACATTTGAAAACTGTGGAACACAGTGTAACTTAAAGTGGGGTTTTGGTAATATTCAAGAATAATCCCCAAGGCAGAGAACATGAGACTTATCTAAAATGTGGGACAAGAAGAAAATTATATATTTCAAGCTCTGCGATTCAAGTTCTTTCACTTTTAGGATACATATAAACAAAGTGAAATAGCAGGTGGTAGAATAAAATATATATGAAACCCCTCAACGGGGAGCATCAATAAATATGTTGCACCTCAGTATAGCTCGACAATGCTGAACAGTTGGACGTCAAACTAGAAAGCATTTATGGTAAGCATTTGAAAAGGAAACACCACACGGACAATGTACTCTGTTTGGTTAATATTTATTCGCTGGATAGCGTGTCGTCCGGTGGGTAACGTTATCCACCCTTTAAACAACTGGGCCCTGGGGCATGTTAAACTTCCGCAGCCAGACTAGTGGGAGGCAAGCGACGAGCCATCTCTTCCTCCTCACATCGTTGGCAAATTGCTGAAACATGTCGTGGTAAATAAACATTCTAATTTGGCGTCATTAAAAGCTGGAGTGTGCTAAGCCAGGCGGATTTTGCTCAACGTAGTCAGTAGTTATAGAGTTGGGGGTGCGAAAGCATTTTTGTTAAAATGCTCTCTCACCAAACCCAACTCTATATCTACTTTCCATCTGATGGTATTATTTTATGGAAATCTATATGTTTTTATTTCATGCGGAAAACCAACGCATTCTTCCATCGCGTGACGACAGACAACAGGAAGTCTATAATTCTCGGAAAAGCAGGAAGTTTTTCTCAGAAACAAGTCTGGGCATGTCTGGTGAAAACAGGAAATGACTCATCTATTTTCCAAGGTCATGAGACGGTCGCATGATATCATATGATAGTCGTATAATTTTTTTCAACCAATTAAAAGCGTACCCATAAATTTATCAGTTGATAAATTTTCCGATAAAATACAGATTTTGATAAATTTTCCGATAAAATACAGAATGCCTACCTCATCGGAAGAGCTAAGTTCCAGGTTTCAATCTGCGTGTGATAGAATTCAGGATTCTATTAAAGTCATTGAGAGTCAAATGGGCAACGAAGAAAGCTTTTCCTTTGATATAAACCGAGAGATTTATACTTTGCAGTCGTTGGATCTCAATGCAGTGGGGAATACTGTGGATCGTTACATCACTGTTCTTCAAGAACACAAGAAAATGATAACATCTGAAAGATCACGGAGGAATTTTGCTGATCAAATAAGGAAGACTGCTGGAGTTAAAACTTTGAAAGAGGATCTGAAGAATGAACGTCAAAACAGGAGATTATTGGCTAACCCCTACGAGAAGAAGCAAACTCATCCATCACGGATGAAGAGGGATTAAAAATTACAAGCATGATGGACTATGAATTAGACTGTGATTGTAGAACTTGTTATTTTCATTTTTGTTTTGAATAATGTCCGTAAGCAAAACTGTTGATTCCATTGTTGACTATATATCTTTTGTCGTCGAAACAGCTGAGTGACACTTTGTTTATTTCATAACTTCCAAGTTGATGTTTGCTGCTTCGAATAGTTTTCATTGTGTGATGTATTTGTTTATTTTCTAATAAAACATTTTTATAGTCTTGATGCTTTATGTTGTTCTTTATAATGTTCTTTTTAATTCCTTTGGCTGTTTTTCCTACTTTCTGGTTGTCTTTTATGTAACTGTACATTTTTGATCGCAAACCGACAAATTCTGTGATTGGTATTCCAGCTGCTTCATCTTTGAATTTACCGATGACCTTTTTGTTTGTCTTATCGAAATACGGCGAGTTTTCTGAATAGTCGCTGTTATCAAATCGATCTTTATCATTCCAAAAGTCTCGGTAGACATCTTCAGCTTCGATCTCATATGTCAGACTGTCTGTGTCAGTGAATAGTAGTCTGGCTCTGTATCCATACTTTTCTTTTATGTAGTTATAATGAAAATCATACATTAATGTCTTACTCAGATCAAGAATACACATTCCCACATATGCTGGCCTGTTTAGAGTTAGCGTTTCTTTAATCTTATGCACTGCCACCAGATTTTCATTGAATATCTTACTGCTTACATAAGTTGGTTTAGAAGCCATTTTCAATAATTTATTTTCATCAGTAATAAGTCTAACATCAACTCTCTTTCTTATGTTCTCCATAGTTTTACCAAATACTGAGTTATTCATTAGCTTGAAGAAGTCTTTTTCGAATGAATTTTCCGCTTGAGTACGTTTTTGTGTATTTAAGTCAATGTATTGTTTGAGCCAAGGTGACTGATTGAATTCTAATACTCTGTGAACTTTCTTTACTTTCAATCCAAGATCAATATACAACTGCAGGTTTCTATAGTGTAGGACATATTTTTCTTTGTCACATAATGTAGGAATAAGTTTATGCACCAGTCCTGTCGATATGTTGAACTTTTTTTGTATGTTCTTACAATATCCAGACAACATGTCATCAGTTACTTTCACCTTTTCTGGTCCTAGAGGGTAGTCGTTATGAAGATCATGCAACTCTTTTGGGTATTCTAGATCAACTTCTAGTATCAATCCTTTATTACTGTCTTCATTATACTGAGCTAAATTGATTTTATTAATCTGCTTTTCCGTCAACCATTTGAAATCACCAGTTGGTAGATATTGGCTCATAGCCCAACCGTATAAATTATTAGCATCAAGATACATAATGTATTTTGAGGGTGCATTCTCATCGTATTCTCTCATGTACTTGTTATTCGCTTTACCATATCGATTGGCAATATAAGATATACCACCACGCATGCCTTTTTCAATTAATTGAAACATGTCTATGTCTGTCATTAGTTCTAGTTGAATATCGGTCATCTTCAACATAGCATCCCATGACAAACCAGGAGATGTGAAGTAGTGACAGGGGTCAAGTTTGTAATACTGAAGACAGGTCTTACGGAAGTTTTCAAACACGTCAGCTAATAGAAGTATATCAGACTTAAGATATAGATTATGGTATTCACCCATCGTTTGTAATTTGAATGTAGTCCACACATTTTGAGCATGGCTATAATCCTCGTCTGTTATATGCTCATTATTCAATATGCTGTAAAATTCTTCTTTCGTTGGTAATTCTGTTTTATTGAATTTCTCAAAACTGTCCATGTAATCATAAGGATAAACACCCTTTCGTGTCATAAGATTGAACTTTTCTTTTTGAAATCTTTTGTTTGTATATTTTAAAGCTTCTGCTGGTAAGTTGCTGACTAATTTATCCAAACTTGAACTCATGAATTGGAAACTGTCAATGAATGTCAGATGGTTACCAAGCATGAATGCCATATATTTTTCCATATTGTTTGGAATTGCATTTATGTCCATTTTAATCTCTTTTCCGTTTTTGGTGTATGCATGTTTCTTAACAATAGCTCCAATCTCTTGCATTATAAAATGACTGTCATAACCTCTCAAATTATGGAATATCACTGGAATTTTAATTTCTTCTGGATTTATTCTGAGTTTCAGATTACAGTCTTGATGTGCTGAGCCTCTGTATTTGCCAGTAATATGACAATGATCTCTGACCCGAATGTCTTTTTCAGTATATTTTTTATCACAGATGTGACATGTTGTTGCTTTTTTGAATTCATTTTCATCCTCATTTGTCATTCTCAATGGTTTATCGAAATGTTTTTTCATAGCTTTTTTACAGTATTTTACTTCTTCTAACATATTTTCCATGAATTTGTACACAGCCTTTTCACCTCTATATAGTTGTATTGGTTTTGTATGCTTATCATCATAACAGCAAACCACTTTATAACCATATCCACAGTCTGTATGTCTTTGGTATGCTTCGGTGTATGATTTATTACTGTCTGGTTGACATCCTTGTACCTTTTCAGTTATAGCCTCAAAATCAGCATAAATGACAAATGGCACAGGTTGCTGTTTATGAAAGTTGTTGAATTTCAGTATGTTATTGTCTTTGTCAGGCATTTTTATTGCTTGCTGACCGTTCACTTGAATACAGTTTTCTTTGTGATTGTTTAATACTCTTTCAGAACTGAAACATTGCAGACAGCACATACAAAAGTGTTTCCTCTCTTTGTGTTTTGTTTGATTAAACATGAATCTGTTGAAATCCTTTATGAGAACATAATGCTTGTTTTCATTTTCAGTTACCAGAAGTAGTTCCATATGATCTTCATACTTTTCTTTTGAAACATAGATGGGATATGGCTGTTTTTCTTCATATCCGAATACATTTATATTGATACTGTTTTGCTTCTCAATTTTGTTGTAATGTTTGACATTGACTGGAAATTCAACACCTGAGTAATCTAGATTTTTGACATATAATTTATCAGATTTTTTAATCCTCTGAGGATATTTCTCTTGGGGGTTTAAGTGCCTGATATGACACCATCTGAAACATTCATTATCCTCATTTTTCATGTTTATTAATCCCTTCTTTGAATTTCTCAGTTCAGAAGGCAGTTGGATATATGAGGATCCTTTCATGGGTTTGTATTTGACAATGTTGAGGTAATGGCTATCAACAGATTGGATAGTCCATCCTGAACCTTCTGATATCCATTGAGCTATCTTATTCAGTATCTGTTGTTTAGACATTTGTAATGCTTCATTGATTTCCATTTGGTTGATTATTGTTTGAGGTGTACTGTTGAAATATGCATTTTTAATTACTGTTTCACCATCAGACATTTTGTTGAATGTGACTTTCAATGTTTCAACGTATTTCAAGCCTTTCATTTCATTCAACAAAGTTATTACACGATGTTCTATAGCCTTTCTAGTGTTTTGCATTTGGGCTAAGGGGTCTTTATTGTTTTTAATGCTGATTTGGTACGACTTCGTGTAACCTTTTAAAGCTTTGTCCGTTTGTTCTATTTTGGTTCTTGGCGTTGGAACTGGTTTTTTACTCCTTGGTGCTGGAACTGGTTTGTAATCATCCCTGAATTCTGTAGGCGGTATAATGATGTTTTCTTCATATTCTTTAGCCATCTGTTTGACACTCTTGCGAGGTGTTGGTACAGGTGGTCTTGGTTTATAAGTCCTTTGTGTTGGAACTGGTTTGGTATCATCTGCTATGATGATTTCAGGCTTCCTTTTCTTTTGATTCAGAAGCAATTTGATAAGCTGTGATTTGCTGAGTTTCTTCAAACTAGCTTTGTTCATATTTATATTATTGTTGGATATTTCTGATTTCATTCTATATATAATATCTATAGGTTTTATTTTTAAGTATCTTTAAATCCGCGTTTAAGTATGGTCAAGAATTCAAATGATCCAATCACATGGATCTGTTGAACTGTATATAAAAGGATTGTTATTCATTATGGCTGTGTTTTGTCAATTATTTTTTTCATGTCATTGATCTCATTATTTAATCTATGTTTTATTGTATTTAAATGACAATGCTTACCAGCTAGTGTATAATTACGACCTGTGTTACAAATATTACAATACCATTCTTTGTCTAGCATATACTTTGATTTTTGTTTTTTTATAGCCTCCTTCTTCTCTTCTTCAGTTGAATACTTTTTAGGTCTTCCAGGACCTCTCTTATATTTTTGGTTCTCCATATATATATACTATATGTTTATTCTTAAATATTTTAATCTTCGTTTAAACCTGTTCACCACAGCAGATGGTAGCTCCAGTAATTAGCGTATTCAGGATTCTTATATGTCAATTTACCATATTTATTCTTTATCTGGGAGGCTCTTTTACGATATCGAAAATGTCTTTCTGAGTCTTGGTGCTGTGAAAAATCTTCATACATCCTGTCTCCAAAATGTACATTTCTACCGTTTTTGAGAGTAACAACATATTTCTTATTTCTGCGGTTTGAATATCTCAAATCCTTAGCATTGTACACATTTTTTGCTCTGAATTTTAAAGTATTGAAATCTTCTCCAAACATCAGATTCATATATGTATATGTTATACTGTTTGTAAATCCCTAAATGGGACCCAACTGTTGAATTCATCACTATACCCCTTCCACTTCACCAAAGCTTGCTTCTTTTTATAATTCCTCCTAATCACTTTATCAATTCTGAATACCATTTGTTAAGCTTTTAGTAATTCAGGTTCATAAAAACTACCTTGAATGTCTTCGTCTCTCAGATCCTTTAGTTTGTATGTGACAGGAACAGTGTATTGGATTTCATCAACTGTGAAAATTTCCTCAGACCAATTTGGTGTATAAGACTTGTCGAATAATTTACGTTTGTACTTGCTTATCCTGACCTTATCACCGACTTTGAACTTTGGTTTCTGTCTTGATGTTTCCATATTACCATACAGATTAAAGTAGACAGTTCCTTCATTCTTCTTTTTACTGGCTTCAGTGGGTGTCATTTTGATAGAGCTATGTTTAGTGTTGTTATACTGTTTCACTAATTTTGGTAACATGTCAAGATACTGTGTATTACCTTGAACTGTAAATTGTTTCCACATTTTGGTTTTGATTGTACGGTTCCATCTTTCACAAACTGACGACTTTTCCTCATTCTCAGTTGAGTACAAGGTTATTTTATTCTTATCAAGTAGTTCCTTAACATGTTTGTTGTAATACTCTTTGCCTTTATCAGTCCAAAGATATTTTGGTTTTCTACCCTCTTTGAAGATTGTTTTAAATGCTTCAGCAACAGTTTCTCCTTTTTTGTCTTTTAAAGGGACAATCCAACCATATTTAGAGAATACATCTAAAACCATAAGAAGATATCTGTAGCCTGCGTTCCATCGACTGAACTTTTGCATCTCAATAAGATCTGAACACCATGCCTCGTCAATGCCGTTTATAATTACACGCCGCCGAGTAAAGTTACGTTTTATAGGTTTATGAAGCTCATCAGCTAATTTTTCTTGCCAGCTCATTTCTTCACTCGACGGCCTTTTCCGTTTTTTGTCTTCCTTTGTTTTACACCTAGACCGAGTTTCTGCTTCGTGTTAATCATATTTCTAGCCAGCCAATGTCCCCATTGTCTTTCATTGTAAGGCACACTGTCTAGAGCCTTAACCATTTTTCTATCAGCTTTATTCTTGCATTTTTTGTCATCCTTGCAAACCGAATAATCGACGTCGTGTTGCATTGCTATTGCATCCGTTCTTCCTGTCGGTTGGTCATAGATTTCCAATATCTCACCTGTCACTGGATTATATTTTACTTGGTTTTCAAGATCGTTGTATGGTCCTGTATATCGATGCCCAGGCAAAGTCCAGCCTGATTTTGGTTTGGGTAGCCTTCCAATGGCTTTATGGATATCTAAACTACCACCATCCAAATCCTTTCTGTTGGTTTTATACTTTCTATTTGGTCTGATTTTAGTAGATAATTGATCAAGAGCTTGACTTCCAACATTCTGAATCATTGGATTCAACTTATCCAGAGCATAATCGATAGCCTTTTTCTGCAGTTTTGGGTTTCTCAAGGCTTCTGATCCATAATATCTTCCCATTTCAACTGCCTTTTTTCCAAGCCAAGGAATACCGTGGTGAATCAATAAATCAGCACCAGTCGATGCTACTGTATCTAGTACGCCCGCCCCTTTCGACGGGCCAACCCGTTTCCCGCCTGTTTAACGAATTTCGTCTTAGTGATTCCACATTGAGAGCATTTACATTTAAGCATAAGCCTCCCATTTTTAGCCTTTTCATATCGTTCACTCCCAGGTACACATTCTGTTACCTTTTTCTGTTTCACGCAATATGATTTCATATATATATGAGTTAGATTAGATTAAGGTTCAATATATACGTTCTCATATTTACCAGTTTTTGGATTTTTCACCAAACGCATGACAGTACCCTTCTTTGGTTTAGTCCAGAATTTCTTGCTTGTTATACCTGTTGGTCCTGTGAAAGCACCTTTTAAGATATCACCAGACCAATATCGGTCAAATACATGGTTGGTTGATGGAATTACTTTGCGAGTTATTTGTTCGGCTATTTTGGCTGCCTCAAAAGCTTTACCTAATGGATTTTCACCTCCTTTTTGACTTTTGACGAATTTCGTCTTAGTAATACCACATTCACCACAAATACATTTCATCATAAGTCTGTTATTTTTGGCTCTCACATATCGTTCACTACCAGGTACACATAGTGTCTCTTTTTTCTGTTTCACGCAATAAGATTTCATATATAACTTGATTACATATTTTTGAAATACTGTTCTAAGAATTTCTCATTATTCGTCGTATCATATATGTCGAAAACTTCCAACAGATCAAAATATGATTTACCCTTATTCATCTCATTCAAAAAGTACAAACAGAAGTAACCGCATGTTGTCGTCAGTAAATTTTGTATTTGATTGTTCTGATGAAGCAATGTTAAATTCTTTTTTCTCGCATGATTGACCATTTCTTGGAAGGGAGGCAAACCAAAGCTATCAAAGTAATTAATGACGTTATCCTTTACATATGTAGCAACCCAATGGCTCCCTGACATATAACTCGGTTCAAGATTGTAAATGAATAGAACCTGTCTATGATTGTGAGGAACATTTTCATCTCGAGACAGAACATCTTTGATTGGGATATTCAGATATTTACACCATTTTATTAAATCATAATTGCTTAATGGGACATTCTTATGGAATTTCGGTTTTACAACAGAATGTTTAGAAGAGGAACGTTTTTGAAGGGTGAGTTCTTGCCCAATAGTAGACCCTCTCCTTTTCTTTTGGGAGCTTTTTTTTTAGTCCCCATACCTATTGTACCGTTCGGCCAATTTCCATAAAAAGGTGGAGTTCTATACATTGGCATTAACAAACCACCATCCTGATTATCATTGGATCTGGGTGGTCTTTGTTTCGGTTGACCCATCTGAGGGGCACCTTTACCAGTCATCTTCTTTATTGCCTCAATAGCTAAAGGAACTCCAATTGATGCAAGAAGAGTGCCCAAGAACCCACCTGTTTGTACTTTTGTTGGTTTTATATGAACACCAGAGCCTGTTTGTAGAGCATTTAATATATCCTTCTTTTGTTTGGTTGTCAAAAGATGTTTATATGCTATCAACTGATCGATTTTATTTTGTGGTATGAGGAACCCACCAGTTTGAACACCTTTTCCAGATATCTTCTTAACAATCTGAGATGCTCCTTCACTTGCTGCTCCAGCTAAAGCTGACAAACCAATGGTCTTAGCAATCGTTGGACCAAAAGTTCTTCCAAGCGTCAGAACTGTAGACAGAAGAGATCCACCTAATTGCTTTCGAATGTTTGTTTTAGAAAGTTTAATGTCCATTCCCTTTTTCAATTTTCTATTTTTTTCCAATCGCTTAACTATATTCTGAGGTACATACAGAGTATCATTCCCAGATAGAGAGTCCTTCGTGAGCCTTAGAACTATTGTTTCTCTTTTATGATACGCGTTACTAAGATTCTTTTTCTGGTTTGGTGATAAACTAACTTTAATTTCGTATAGTTGTGTCATATAATATATGTTAGATAAATTCTCTTTTAAAAAACATATTCATTTAAATTTTCATCGATGTAAAACTTATTTATTTAAACTATCATCAATTCGTTTCCAACTGTCTTTACTACAACCTCACTCTCGTAAAATACGATGCTATGAGCTCGGACGTTTGCTGCTGGGGCTACATTGAGACGATAATGGAGAATCAACTGTTTAGGATCTCTCGTCACTACCTCTTTCTGATATGACAAATCGAAATACAATAATCCATACAAACTAGTGAAATTGGATACATTAAGCTGTGTTCCTGAATTGTAATCGTTCTTACGAAATGCATATGACATGAGATCATTAAATATCCGTATTTTAGAGTCACTATCATATTCCAACTCTGGGTAAAAAACGTTATTCCCGTATTCAAGCCTACAGCTTGATAGAGAGCTATTAGCGTCAGCAGCATTCAACTTGAAAGTGTCAAACAAATACGGACTTCTCTCGGTTTCATTATTATTTGGTCCGTCTGTCCTCTGGAGATATATAAAAACATGTTTAACGTCATCGATAGCTGGACTGATTTGAAACATATTCTGAATAGCTCTGGTATTTGCTGACTGATTGTAGAGATCTCGCATATATGTCCAGGTTGTTGGTTTGAGAAACTCTGAAACGAAATTACTATACATGCTGTCTTTTGGGATTAATCTTGGGAGCCAAAGATACAATCTCTTTACTACAACACGACCAGGGTCTGCTGCTGCTGCTTTGTGAATCAATTCATCATCGTCGTTCAGGGTTAGTTCAATTGTGAGCTGCATCGGAGGCAACATTTTTCTTTCTAATTCTTGAAAAAAGCTGTATCTGTTTAAGGGAAGCATCTCATTAATACTTTTAGCTCCTCCACCACCGTCGTTTTGTACTGCTTGGGTTAAAATACGACGGGCCTCAAAACCTGTGTTTGTATTTGCTGTAGTTCCATCAGTATCAAGATACCAGAACGAATTCTTTCCAACAGATCTACTATAATCATCACTGTATTCGAGTAAATTTTTCACATTCGTAATTCTATGTAAATTATCACTCTCGTATACTATTTTACCAGACGATTTAATAACCATATGTCTGATTAGACTGTGAGATCCGTTTATCATAGTGATGCGATCCGCTTGAGCATATCCAGCACCATCTGCCCTTTTTTGAAGCTCTTTAGTTACTTCGAAATACCCATTAAAAAAATCGAACATAGTCGACCTATCGTTGATTGTGAATCTGTAACCTGTCTTTTTCTGGCTTTGATTATTAGCAGGTTGCTCAATGACATTATCCAAATGGAAACGAACGTATTCATATCGTTGTAGATTTTCATTTGTTCTGAAACTCATTTATATGAGTAGTTTAGATAAACTTCACTTTTTAATATCCAGTACCAGATATAAGTCTATTCAGAATTGTGTTGTAATCTCCTTCTTGTTTTGGTTTAGTAGGTTTGGTTGGTTTCATTGATTGTTTAGTTGAACCGTGTAATTTTCTCATAATAAGCTCTCCGCTTTTTTCAGCTGCTTTTTTTCCCAGTTTGTCTCCAGCATGTGAAATACCAGATTCTAGCGCTTTTTTGGCAAAAGGTTTTAAAACCATTTCTGGAACTTTACTTAACACCCTTCCAACTGGTTTGAATATGTTATCAACAATAATCCCAGATCCTTTATGCTTATACACAAAACGACCTAGTTTCGGGTGATAAATTCGCTTGTATTCATACGACGACATATATAACTATTAGTTAGATTAATCTCTCTTCTCTCTTAAAATCAAACTGAATGAAGTGTCACTATGATTAAGATCTATGATTCTTCGTTTACCGTCGGTGATATAAATTCTTATTTTATTAATCGTATTTTTATTACACAGGGTTGTACTGAACTCGTCTTGGCTCTTGTGTGAAACTATAACTCGGTGTCAAAGTACTAGTACTGAAACTATATATAATATCTGACTCTTCACCATCAACTAGACTGTCACTTATCAAATCACAATGAACATTCAATATTTCTCTGTCTTGTGAGAGATTAGGAATGTAATCTCCAACATTTACACTACTTGTTAGAATCTTTTTATTGAAACCAATAAGATCATTAAAATTACTTTGAGTAAGATCTAATCTGTAATTTGAGGCTAGTGTTATTATTGTCCTGAATACAGTATCGTTAAACTCCAGAGTGATTGGATATTGAGGGTTTGATGAGGTCCCTGTTTTTGTTTTTTCTTTGATTAAATTGTCAAAATCAATGTAATTCCATACTCCAGGGTTGAATATAATTTCCGTCCAATTAGCACCACTATCTGTCGAATATCTTATTTTCTGATTATTGAGTTCTTTAGTCACATTGAACCAAGTGAATGACATCGAAATGATTCGATCTAGGCCGATTTCATATTGTCTGTTTGAATCCAGTATTATCGGATTACTGTATTTGATTGTGAAATCTGATGGTTTATTACCACTTATACCTTTGACGATATGACTGGATAATACAAGTTGTCTATTCATTTATATGATTAGTTTAGACTAAAATAGTTTTTGTATATTTTGTTATATTGCGGCTTATTGAGTATTGAATTTCTCAACAAGATGTCGAGAAGAGCGACACCTGTGTTTCTTAGCTCTATGCTATTATTACCAGCAACCTTTGATCCGATAATCAGTTCCAGTTTTTTCATCATTTCTGTCGGATTATTGAAAAACATTACCTGTCCACCTCTTTTTGTTTTTTTCTTCAAACCAGACCCTTTAATATTTTTTAATCTTTGATTGTTGTAATCGATATAATCAGTAAGAACCTTTCTTGTATCTTGAATAATTTTTCTTCGATATTGAGCCTCAGCTTCAGTGATTGAACCACTATTTAATTTTTTAGTGATATCACTCGAATAACCACTTAGTTGTTGCCGTTTCTCTTTAGCCTTTTTAAGGGCTTTGGTAAGATAAGATTTCCTCTTTGTGTCATTCATATCTTCTTGTTGAAGTCGTAATTCAACGTCTTCATAATTCGGTATTTCAAGTTCATCCAAAACTTGGTTAATTGCATCCTCCTCGAGAATGTTATAATCAGGTCCTTCTTCTTCGTATTCAGGTGGAAGATCTTCAGGTTCATACATGTATTCTGGGTCAATATGAATTCGTTTTTCTCCGGATGCTAAATCCTTGAGGACATCTTCATAAGATGGAGGTTTTGGAACTATCTGTTTCTCGTTTTCAGGTAAAACAGGTTGATCAAACAAATCGTCCAATCCATGATCAGGCACTTCATCATCAATAGCTATTCCATAATCTGGAACAGGTCGCTTTTTCTTTGGTAATCTTCTCAATGGCATTTTTGGAGATGTGAGTTCCTTTAACTCAGATGTTATAGGTTTGAAAAGTTTCTCTGCCTCGACTTCACCCATTTGATCAGATATCGTTTTTTGTTTTATTGTCTCTCTTACTGTGTTAATCTTTTTACCAAGATCGGATCGTTTCTCAGCCATTTCTTTCCATTTGAGTAAACTCATTATATAATTTGTTTACATAAAATTTCGTATTTTGTTCGGAAAAATTAGGGTTATCATATATAAAAACCCTCGCATATCGTGTCGCATAGCGTGTCGTCATGCGATAAAATTGTATAACATAGTATCATATGAAGATTCAAAATTACGACATTCAAGATGATGAAAACAACGATTTTGTTCAATTAAAGAGTTTCATGCCAAACCGATGTTTCAGGATGCTTATTTGTGCTCCCTCTGGTGGTGGTAAAACAAACCTTCTGCTTGATATGATATACAGGCTCTTATACTTTGATAAAATATATCTTTACGCTCGCAATCTCCAACAAAGCAAATATAAGCATCTGTTGAAATCTCTTGAACCAATATCAAAAGAGGTCGGTTATGATGTGATAGAAGCAAGTAACGATGAAATCATCTCTCTGACAGATTTGTCTGATGAAAACCAAAAATTAATCATATTTGATGACTATTTGAATACAGGTAAGAAAAATGACGAACGGATACGAGACTACTTCACAAATTCAAGAAATAAAAATTGTTGTTGTATGTATTTAAGTCAAAGCTATTACGGAACCGATAAAACAATAAGACTGAATAGTTCACATTTTTGTGTTTTTGATTTTCCTTCTATAAACGAGCAATCGATGATTTGCCGAGAACTGAACATAAATAAATCAGATTATCAGAAAGCTACTAAGGATCCATATAGTTTTCTGTATGTTGATAAGGTCAAAAAAAAGGTAGCCCGAAATTTCGACGAAAAAATCTAAACTAATATTATATGAGTTATACAAACGGTATTCTTAATCATGTTGATTCTCAAGGACAAGGTCAGATAGGCCCTAGAGGGTTGCCTGGGTTACCTGGTCCTCCGGGTGCTCAGGGTGTTGGATTTAAACTGAATTCTGATGGAAATTATGATATGGAACAAAAGAAACTCACAAATGTAAAAAATGGTGATTCAGACAACGATGTTATGGTTAAAAGTCAGATAGAAGGATATGTTGAAAATAAATTACAAGCATTAGATTTAGATGGTTCTAAATATGTAGCAAAATCTGGTGATACGATGACAGGAGATTTAATTTTACGATCTCAACCATCTCAACAATATCCAGTCCAGGGAAATATTAATAAGGTGATATCATATAACTTAGCTAAATTCATTTTTCTGAGTAAAAAAGAAGGTGGGTCTATGGAACAAACTTTAGACATGAACAATAATTTCATCACAAATGTGAAAGACCCAGTTGATTCAGACCATTGTGTTTATAAAAAATACACAGATGAAAAATTGGGTACAAAAGCAGACCTTTCAAAGACAACAACACAAATATTTCAAGGAAGAGTGCAGGTTCCCGATTTCAATTCAGGGCAACACAGTGGATCGGATATCGTTAACATCCGTTATATTGAAAGTAAGTATTTGAATAAGGAAACGGGTGGTATTCTCTACAACTCGATATCATTTCACACTTCTCTTCCAAATAACAAAAAACAGATTCTTAACCTCGGATCACCGCAATTCAATTCAAGTGCTGCAAACAAACAATACGTTGACACTGAAATAGCAAAAATACCATCTGCTGACACATCACAATTCATACTAAAAACAGGTAGTACAATGACAGGAGATTTAATTTTACCATCTCAACCATATCCTATCCACGGTGATCTGTCAAAGGTAATAAACTATCAGGACACGAGAAATATCTTTCTTTCGAAAAAAGAGGGTGGAAAAATGGAGGCAAGCATTGATATGAACAATAATACAATTTTCAATGTGAAAGACCCCACACAGGCAGATCATGCAACAAATAAAAAATATGTCGATAACCAACTTGTCAAAAAATTGGATAAAAATGTTGATATTGATATGACAAATAAATCAATTACTAATCTTAAATTTCCATCAAATCAAAAAGACGCCACAAATGTAGAATTTGTTAAAAGAATTACTGAAACACAAAAAAATTATCTCAAACTTGATGGCACAACAAGTATGTCTGGAGACTTGAATTTAAATAACAATAAAATTGTTAACTTACAAACCGATTACAGAGACTCGAAATCCGCAGTTAATGTTGATTTTGTGCAAGAGGAAATAAAAGATTTGAGAAATCTTGTCACTAAAAAAATTCGTGAATCTCAGATCAATAACTCAGGTCAAAAAAGGGACGCCTTCAGATACTTGATGGAAGACACTGATGAATCTTCGAGTGAAAACAATATCGAGGTTTTGGGTATTGTCGATTTTCCCAATTCTCCACATCAAATTAATAAAAAAGCTTACCAACTTAAACTCTTGTTTGAAAAAAGCTCACCCTTCCAGTACCGCTCACGTCTTGGTTTTAACTTATATAAACTTCCAGTCGGGTATTACACAATGGTCGTTGAATGGTTTCCGCCGGAAATGAATGAGATAAGTGTAACAGCTCAAGGAACAACGATTTCAATTTCTGATGAAACAACCAAAACATTCGAGAAGTACACCAAAACAGTTATCCATTTTCACAGATGGGGTAGCTCACCCCCACAATTTATATATCTCGATCTGCACGGTACAGTCAGTAAGCAATCGTTTTTAACAATTGGGCATTTAATTGTCTATGGTGTTAAAGAAACAATTTCAAATGTTGACCCAAGTGTCTATGACACCGCTTTTGTTATTGAAAACGGAAAAATGGTTATGCAAACAGATTTGTCTTTAAACGGGCATCGTTTGCGTGGTTCCGTTCATTACTTACATGGGAGTTTAGATATGAAAAATAATGAAACATTTTTTTCATTAAATGGTAATGCTAATGTACTCCTTCCAGAAAAAAGCTATATATTAAGTATAACAGTATTATATAGAAAAACCACAGCTCCATTTCAACCTATTCCTTTAAAAATATTTAAAAGTGGCCCTGCGAAACTTTTCACTTCAAAACAATCAACTCAAAAACAAACAATAGATATTAATTTAGAACTACCAAATGGTCTTTTAATGGTGCAATTACATTCTCGAAATATTATTAATGAAAAATTCTTAATGTTGATTGAATATAGAGTGCCATAAACATTTTTTCATTCATTATATAATGTGGGACATATCGACCAAACACTTCAAAGCTGACTGATGTTTCAACATCATTTCCAGGATGAATAATCTAACATAAATATATATGAAAACAGCAACTTTAATGATCGAAATCATTGATAGTATCGAGAAATTGGTTCAAAACATCAAAAAATTATACCATAGTATTAAATTATCATTCATGAAGAAAAAAAATATAACCGTATAATATATATGGATAGACGTGAAAGCATATTCAATTGGAACCATGTTTCAGAAAATTTAACGGAAGATCAAATATCTGAGTTGAAAGCATTGTACAAATTCTATCATAAAAAATATTGGCTTGCAAAAATGACATTTAAATATTACAAAAAGGCAGAACTTGCATGTAATATTGGATCTGTTTTTTTGATAGTAACTGGGACTGTAGTTGGTGGTGTAACACTAAACCCTATTCCTCTTGGAGTGATATCCAGTTCTGGGCTCTTGCTTAAATCATATTCAGAGGCTAAAAATTATAAAAGGAAGATTGAGATGTCAAAATTCGCATACACTTCGTACGAAAAAGTTTTAACACATTTGCGATCTTTTATGAGAGGACTGGAATATAATGACAAAGAATTTATTGATTTTGTCAAAATTCTAGATGATATAATAGTAGATATGTGTCCGTTAACTGACAAATTTGAAAAGAAATATAATAAGGTGTTCATCCAACAATAGATTTCATTTTATCACCTATCAAAAATTGAATTTTATCCCAATATTTATTATAAAAAGCTAAAGTTTTTTTCGATTTACTATTTGGAATTTGTTTATGAGGTATCCCCATCATCTTGAATATCTTTATCATAATAAAATTAATGCTAATCATTCTTTTCCTTGTACCATTAACTTCATTAAGAACCTTACCTATCTCGACATATATAGCATCAATCTTATGTTTCTGACAGTTTGATATTTTAATGTTATATTTTTCTTCAATATCGAGTAATATGTTGTTGATGTGGTACTCTCGATGGTAAACAGATTTTCTTATAAATCTATGTTTATTTTTATAAAAATCAACATATTCTTTCACATAATTATATCCTTGAACAATACCACAACTTAGACATGCCAACATCCCATCGTCGTTAATAATATACTGATCATTACAGCATTCATCATATTTCGGTTTTTCATTAGAATCTTCCAATTTTTGGTCACAAAAAGGACAAACAATATCTCCTGATTTTTTCAATTCATCATGTATATCTTTATTACAATTCATTCTATACTATTATATGAGATATTTTTTTATATGATTCAAACTTCCTGCTTTTCCGAGAATTATAGACTTCCTGTTGTCTGTCGTCACGCGATGGAAGAATGCGTTGGTTTTCCGCATGAAATAAAAACATATAGATTTCCATAAAATAATACCATCAGATGGAAAGTAGATATAGAGTTGGGTTTGGTGAGAGAGCATTTTAACAAAAATGCTTTCCCACCCCCAACTCTATAACTACTGTAGTCATAATTTCAAGGCAAATAGTTGTTTACAAAAGCACAAGTTATTTGAAGGACTCATATTCTTTACCTACCTTTACATATCCACTTTGAGCCAAGATGGCGCATAAGGCCCCTTCTTCTTTTGTAGGAAGTTGAATTTCCGCCGGCAAGTCGTTCGACTAAAACAATAACCTAAAAAGTTATACTGGCATGTGTTACTTACAGGAACAATTACTTTAACAAACGAAATACAAAACAAAGACATTGTCATCAATTAAAAAACTGGATCATCACCAGTCTGAAAGAAGAGTGACGAGTCCAAACTCTGTCCTCTATAGCAGCACGTACCTGTTCTCATACAAATAGAAACGAGAAGTGCTCGTTTATTTTGCTCTACTACGCAACAAAACAAAAAGGCTTGACTACATTCGAATCATTAATATGCATTTTGCTGTTGCGTGTCCCACAATTTAACATCGCATAAATATATTCCTCTACTATCAGTTGAAAATAGAAACCCTCTCTTTTGACCATTATCAGACAAAACTAACAACATCAGGCTAGCAGTTGCCTGATGGTTGCAGTTAGATGATGGAAAATTCGAGATTACCTGCAAAAGTAAAACTTTGTTGGTCTCTTAGCTGTAAGATATTAAAAGCCATTCAGGTCGTCTCAAAGAAGTTAACAGAAAATGGCTTTACGAGGTGCTTTTAGATTTTTTCAATGAAAAAAATGCAAGTGACCTTTTACATTTCTTTTCTCGCCATTTGCTGGAAAAATATCGATTAAAAATTGATACACAGCATCAGCTGTTTAGTGATGTTATATTTAACTGTTACTGAAAGGGGAAGTTATTCAAAAAATTATACGCAGTGTTCCCTGAGAGAGTTAGGAAACAAACATCTTCGATTTATCTATTTAGGTTGAATTAATTAACCTTTTTTAACATAGAAAGACTGTATGTAATATAAAAGACGTCAAAATTATGAGACATCATCTCGTTGGCACTAAAAATAGTTCTATCACCGCAGTATTAAAAGGATTTGAATGAAACTTGACAGGTAGGAACTGCATTAAATACACAGAAACATCTGCATTAAATACACAGAAACATCTGTGTATTTAATGACTTGTAGTTTCCTTCTATAAAATTATCATTATAAATATACTGGTTCTAGCAGTAAAGCCGTTGAGTCGCGCTTTTATCGAAACCAAAGCAACAAAAGCCTTTTCAGACAGTGCCGAGACTCCAAGCCTTGCGCAGTGGTAACGATAGCCTAGCTCCCAGTTGCCGAGTCTTTCCACAGGACTCTCTACAGTATACGGTCTGGATACTTTGGCGAAAAGGCGGCGTATTACGGAGTACTGGGTTGCGATCTTTTATCGTCTAAAACGAAAGGAAATAAAAACATGATTGAAAACTCCAGCTCGGGATTTCCAACCAACAGTTCACTTCCCATCGATGAAACTGTCAACATCACCGACAACGATTGCTTCACGGCAGACTCCACAGCGGCAATCGTACTCAAATCTCTGGCTTATTTTACCATTCTTTTGGTTTCTTTAGTAGGCAATATCCTTGTTACTCTGGTCGTTTGGAAGAATAAGCCCTGGAAGTTGCACAAGTCGATCAATTACTTCGTTTTCAACATGGCCGTGTCTGATCTTTTCACTCCGTTGACCATCATGCCAGTGAGAATTGTCGAGATCATTTCAAGGTCAGGTGCCTTCATGGTCGACACTCCGTTGCTGCTTGGAAACATCTTATGCAAACTGTGCTACCTTCTCCCTGATGTTTCTGTTGTTGTTTCTGTCGAAAGCGTTCTGTTGATATCACTGGACAGGCTCGCCACTGCTATATTTCCACTGAAGTCAGAACTCATCACATCGAAAGTGCGCTTAATCTGCATTCTGTGTGCGTGGATTATCGCCATTGCCGTTCATGCGCCTTATTTTTATACTTTCAGACTGCTCCCTGATGGGAATGAGTATTATTGCGAGTACTACTGGGGGCCAGCAATTGACCATGATAAAACCTCAAAGGGATACGTCACGGCAACGTTTCTTGCTATCATCGCCGTACCCATTTGTATTCTCGCCGTCGTCTATGGAGCCATAGCGTTTACTTTAAGACGAACCCACAATCAAAGTAAAGAGATGTCCGTAGGTGCTCGATCCTGTGGATATCAAAAGAAATGGCATGTTATCCGATTGCCAGTGGCCATAGTAACAGCGTTTATTTTCTGTATGGTTCCTCATCTTGTGTCTATGTTTTACACCATTTTCGTGTGGAATTGGGACGTCCCGCCTATTTGCGCTCTTCAAACGAAGGTCGCATTTGTTCCATTGTTCATGGTCCATTCGTGGAGCGCTGTTAATCCATGTATTTGCTTTATCTTTAGTAAGAACTATCGACGAGTTCTTAAAAAACTGCTGTCACAGCAATGTAATGCAAAGTAACACGACGGGCGTTAGAAAGCTTGTTTGTACTTCCGTCTGATGAACATATATGTAAAAGAAATCCATTTTCGAGTAGTAGTAGTAGTAGTAGTAGCAGCAGCAGCACCAGCAGCAGCAGCAGCAGCAGTAGTAGTAGTAGTAGTAGTAGTAGGAGGAGGAGGAGGAGGAGGAGGAGGAGGAGGAGGAGGAAAGGCAGAAGAAGAAGAAGAAGAAGACAGCAAACCAACGAGCACAGTAATAACAACAACAGCAACAACAACAACAGTAACTAGCTAGAAGATTGAAAAGAGTAAGAACATCAAGAAGAAGAAAATACTTGACGTTTTAATGAACTGAATATACGCAAAAGTGTACTAAAAGCTTTCAGGGACTATATTTACGCTAACGTTTGATACAAGATTTAATGTTAAAACGCAATTTCTAAATGACCTCCACGTATTGGAGGTATAAGCAGTGTATCCCTACTTTGTACTGCTGAATTTGCACTGTATTCAAGGCATCTTACTGCGGCTAAGTAAAACTTTAAAGAAAATCTTTGTTGTACGCCAAAGACAGGTGATTGATGAGAAAAAAATGGGGGGGGGGGTAATTTTGAGTAAGTTTTGGCCAGTTAAAGCTCAAATGAAGTTGGCTAGTTGGCGAAGTTGGATAAGTAAATAAATCAATTTAAAAATCCAAGTCGTTTGGAGGTAGAACGTTATGCATATGTAACTGGCATAGTCGCGTGTGTTAAAGAGAGTTTGATCCGGAAAATAGCGTAAACGCCTAGCGTCCTGCCAGGAAAAGAGCAAATTCGGCTTCCTTGGGATTAATTTAACTGCAAGGGAGAATTCCATGCTTCATTTGCAAGTCATTTACAATTTTGTAAGCAAATTGGGAGTAATTTTTTGAATTTTGCTACTCCTACCGGCTCCATGTCCGCATAAGAAGGGTGAACGGTTGTACATCACATGTCAACCTAATCACCAATTGTTTCATCGTATGCATAACTTTGTATCGATTTTAAAGCACATCGCCGTCCTGGACGAAGGAAACACATGGTATCCTTGTTAATGACAGCCCCATGGCATGGAGTCATTGTACAAATAGAAAATTTCAAAGCATTTGTTGGTTTTTGAGAAGAATGCAAGTATATGGTAAGTATAAGTAAATCGAGGACAAACACAACCTGTAACACCTGGTGCGTGTCAACCTACCGGGGAAGGCTTGGTGGGAGGCAAGCGATGCGTCATTCCCTCCTCAAATCGCTGAGGGAATGGTAACTATGCACTTTAATTTGGTGGTCTTGAAAGGCAGCTCGAATGTGCGAGGCCGGGCGAATTTTGTTAAACCTAATTGCGGTTTCGAGGCAAAAAAGTCGCAAAAAGGAATAATAGAAATAATCAAAAAGCAAAGAAAGAAACACAAAACACAGACATTCTCCTGGGTTATAAAAACTGGTTCATCAAAAGACCTTCGGAAGAGTCGGGCCTACAGAACACCTAGTATTCTTGTTTCCTTTATCTTTCCTTTTTTCTCCCAAAAATTTTCAATTCGACACAGAAAGAAAATTTACTGATACCGCTGGAAGCAACAATAAAATCTGTGAATTAGTTCCTAAGATCAAACTTGGATGAGAAAAAATGAGTTAACGAATTTAGACATGAGGACCCGCATAAGATACTTTTTGGTTCGCTGTTGGAAGCCATCGTTGCTACAGACGCCATATGAAATTATATAACAGAATCACAAAAAAAGATGTGAATCCAATTAACTCGCAGTGTAGGTGAATTTCGTCTTGATTGACAATTTCGACGTTCGCAGCTTGCATTTTATTTGGTCTTATTTTACTTTTTTACTGAGAAACATAACAGTTTTACCGGTAAGCCGGATAGCTGAACAATAACGGATGATATTAGTGTAGAGAGAAAAACCCTTTAAAACAATGTTGTAATCTGTTGATCGTTCAATTTGGTTCATTTCACACAGAGAAGTCGACGTGCACGCCTGTTTTGTAGGCTAACAAATAATTTCATTGCAAATAAAAAAAATGAAGTACATTAATTTCATGTTCTTTCATCGGAATTAAACCTTTGTAAATTTCAAATATTCTGGCTTGCAGTTAGTCTGTCTCCGTCACGGCGTGAAGCCGCGATTGCAGTTATTTCGGGTAAACGACGCGTGAAAATTTTAACTTGAGGATTTAAACAGTTTTTCTAAAGAAGATATATCAATTGCTCGCTTTGTCTCATTTTTCATTTCTGTGTTAACTTCAGATGCAACTGGCTGCACTTTTTTTCATTGCGGAATGATCACGTATAAAATTCAGTTTCTTTTTCTTCATCGAAGTTGACAACCTTTCATGTTGATTGATTGCAGACGTTTCTTGTTATAAACCGCAAGCAGAACGGGCGCTAACGTCAAAATTATCCGAAGATCCAATCTGCAAGACGAGCAATTGATAAAAAAGATATCGCAATGTTTTTGTTTGCTATTTATAAGCACGTATTTAAAGCTCCATTTGGGTGTCTCGAAAACAAAGACCTATAAAACGAAGACCCTAAGACGCTAAGACCCTAAGACCCTAAGACCCCAAAAACTCGAAAACGAAGACCCCCAAATTTTTCAGTGTATTTTTACCTTCAGTGAATGTTTGCGCCTTCTTTATCTCAGTCAAATTTCTTTTTTCGTTGAGTGCTGCAACAAGTTTATCCGCCATCTTGAACTGAGTAACCGCGCTACCACACTTGACCGGAAGTAACGCAAAGGCCGTCTTCTTGTCACTAACCGCGACTCATCATGTTCATTTGGTTTGTCGTTCAAAATCGCGAAATATAGGACACGCGAAAACTTAAATCGCGAAATTTAATACTGTAAAATATCAATAAAATAATGAAATTCAAGCTGTTGTTTTATTTCTGTTTTTATATCTTAGCGTCATGTTTTGATTTTGTCCATCAGTTATCCACTGCAACACGCTCGCTGTTCAAACTGTCCTCTGCCGCTAAGTTCTGTTTTGACTGTGGAATACCTTATGCTTTGTTTTATTTTGCTTGTTTTGTTTGCTATGTTTACGGTGGCGATCATGTCAATTGCGTTATTACCGTTCTGGGGCAAAAGCTTCATATTGAAGAAAGGAAAAAAATCGCAAAAAAATTAATACACTTCAATTCTACCTTCCTCTCAAAATCGCAAAATTTTATTCTCGCGAAATATGGCTCTTCATTTTTCGCGAAAACTATTGAGCATAAGGTACATAAACCTTAATCCAAGTTCATAGTTATTTGACAGATGATGGGCAAGAAGAAAACACATTTCGTTGTAAGATATGTCCGCTTCGACTAGCTTTTTTAAGTTGCAACAAACTATCCACACTTGTGAGGCGTTGGCGCGGCGATCGCGCGATGGCCAAAAATTACTGTAAATACCAATGACTCGAATTTTCTTTAGAGCTCTTCAGTTATCGAGGGTGAAATTGGTAAAAAAATTCCTGTATGGTCAAGGGAAAAGATTCGAGTTACCGGGTATTGGACTAACGTACATGAATTGCGAGTTCGGATATGGTTATTTTTTTATCAGCCCATCAGCTGTGTCAATCATAAGCCTTTCTTTGGAGACCCAGGGGCAGTAAATGGGGGTGGGGAAAGACTATACGGGCGAAAAAAAATCGGCGAAGAAAAGTCCTTTTTTCGCCGATTTTTTTCGCCCATAGAGGCTTCTCACACCCCGCACCACCCTCCCCCACTAACTGCCCCTGGGTCTTCGAGGATGTCAAGTTCCTATCCACCAATCAACTTGGAGCAAGTATAAGCGCGCGCTATTTAGTGATTTCCCGGCATCGTTCCCAAGCTCGGTGCGTTCCATCGTTCATCGAGTAATTGTGAGATCGCTGTTGTGAGATCATCCGATCGTTTCATCCCTGACCTGCCAGACTAGCCGGACAAGCCATGGATTGGTAAGTAAACTGAACAGTATAAATGTTATTTGTTTTAAAGCCGACATCTTACATGTAATAAAACGGTCAGTCAGAAATGATTGCAGCGTGCACGTGGGAAATTCGCAATCTGAGATTTGAAAGAGAAAACTTCATTGCCATTTACACGAAAACTCTGAATTAGAGACGATAAATATAGGGGTCTTTATTACATAAATCAAAATGTCAATGTTTAATATGCAACATGCTCTCGAAATGGCACCTTGACCGTCAGTCCACCTTCAAGCACGAGTTGTTTAATAAAGCGGCGCTGTTCTTGTTGGCATTGCGGCCACCCAGACTATGCAAGGTGTGTGAAAAAACCTAACAAAGGTTTAATTTTACGAAAATCTCCCATTCCCTTCAGTGCACGATAAAAAGATACACACGACGATGTACAAAGGGGTCCATTTTTATCCATTTTGTTTGTAAAGGGAAATCACAAATTCGCAGAAATGTTTAAATACGAAAGAAAAATTCCAGCGTGAGAAAGTTGTATCAGTTTTGGATCGCTGACCACGGTATGACTGTAGTTAAAATTATCCCTTTACGTTTCGCACGTATTTTTTTTCCGCTCATCCCCTGGGGAGGGTTTCAGTTAGAAACCAAAATATCGGGCAAATCTGTTTAAAATATTTTAAGCCTAGTTCAGGCGTCGTGCTTCTGCCGTGTCGAACTAAATTCGGGAATTAGTGCGACAAAAGTACGGCAGAAGCACGGTTTCTGGATCAAACTTTCGAGTTCGGCAAAGCAATTTAGTTCGACACGGCCATGGCGTGCTGCACGACTCTGGCACGGTAGCGGTTCAAACGTCGTGCTTTTGCTGCACCAAACCAAATTCATGAATTAACTTATTCTTACTTATTTTCGCGGAACTTAATTTCGCGAAAATCGAACGTGCAAATTTCGCGGGACTTAATTTTCGCGATTTTCTCAGTTGCCAAAACATACGCAATTAACATAAAAAATACAATAGAAAACATTTGAAATAAATTTTTGTGGGTCTTAAATTTCGCGATTTTTTGAAAGTCGCGAAAATCGCGAAAATTAAGCCCCGCGAAAATAAGTAATAATAAGGTATATTAATGTATTTTGGCGGGATTACGTTCCCGCGAGGAGTTACGAGGAGACCCGAGAATATTCTCCTTTCCGGGGAACCTCGTCCCCAGGGTCTTCTCCGCTTTCAGCCGCCATTTTGAAAACGGAGAAGACCCAGTATGAGCATTGAATTTTATTCTAGTCAGATGGCAGAAAAAAAAAACATGGCGGTCATGGCGGCCTGAAAAGCACGTCATGGAGCAGGGCGAAGAAGAAGCCAGCACATAGCGGGGCTGAAACTAAAATGAGCAAGTTTTCGGAAATTATTCGGGCATAAAAAGAAACATTCGCCGTTCTTGCAAAAGGAACTTTTTTTCTGTTGTTTTTCTTTGCGTCTTTTCTTAAGTCTTGCAGTGATTTTAAAAATAGGCTTTTTTTGCTGCAACTTGAAAAACGGAGCCAGTTTTGTTGGATCACCGCTGACTCCTGAATTTGGTACGACTCAGTAGCTCGACGTCTGAATCAGAGTCGTGCTTCTGCCGTGCTACAGTCGAACCTAATTGCAATTTTGTTCGGCACGGCTAAAGGACGATGTCTGAACTAGGCCTTTTGCTTCTCTTAGCCGGTTTTGCGCGAGAAAACGAAGGGCTCTGGGTACATAGGATTTTTGAATTAATTGGCCGTTTGGAACAAAGAATTCCTAAACGAAAATCGAAAACGTAACGACCCAGCCCGGAAAAACACTCCCTACTCCCCTGGCTCCGCGCGCTTACTTTTCGCCGCTCCCCTTCCTCTCCCCTTTTTCGAGCCCGTACGAAAACAAGAGGCCTCTGCAGATAAGAGAAGGACGTCCTTGGACATTGTCCGAAATTTTGAAAAATGCCCTTTGCCTATGCGCGCCCATGTATCATTCTCTTTACATTTTATTCTTAGGAAGCCGTCATTTTCAGAAGTCGTGCAAGATAGAGAAGCCTGGCGCCTTCTAGAGAATTCGGATAGTTTGTAAGTACTATATGTCTTAATTATCTTTTACGTGTAAGAAATTACTTCCGATAATTTTTGCTTCAAATACCTGCTTCTTAAATAAGCCCCCATGCCTTATTAAGAAAATACGAATAACATAGTTATTTAAAGGTATTCGGGTTAAATAGGTTTTCAACCGGTTGATATATCTGCTTCACCCTGAAGATAACACGTTTACAATGACAAAAAATAACTTTAATTTATTAAAATGATGAAGTCCAAGCAGAAACTTATAAGTTGGGTTTCTCGTCCAATACATTGTTATCTGTAGGTAGAAACAGATAAAACTATGTTGGAAACAGATTTAAACTAACTGAAATCAAATTAAACTTCAGCATGTATGCATATAGATTTTATCACATCTGTGTTTAGGAGCGTTAGGATGCGACCGATCAAGAAATGACATATTTCAACGTTGTTCTCTTTAGATCAACTTCAGACGATGAGCAAAATCAGGCTGCATCTGTAGTGTCATGCACACCTCTTACTGTAAAAAACGTTAGTCCATGCCCTTCAAGCAGTAAAGGAGCAGGAGGCAGCAATCAAAGCCCTTCATCAGATCTGGATTTCTACCTCTGGACTGAAGAGGAGCCTTGCGCGTAAGTTTTATTATTTAACTCAGTGGCGGATCCACTTTGAAGTGCCGCGGGGTCCGCCCCCCTTATTTTTTCGGGACAGGGCATTTTCTTTGAAGTGCGGACTTTTCTTTGCAGAATTCAATATTCAGAGTCAAGCGCCACCCCCCCCCCCCCCCCCCCTTAGCTGAAGGCCTGGATCCGCCACTGATTTTGCTTTTGTGAAAGCAGAGATGAGGCAACCAGCTTGCATGTTGATATGCTTTTTTCTTTACACAGATCCGTCACAGATGTAGAAGACAATTTTCTTGTGCGTCCTACCTTTTTCCCATATAAAGAAAGGGGAGTAACATCGTCCGATGAGGTAAGCTATAACAGTTTTTTACTCGTGTGCAGATATGCTATCTAGCGTCGGCTGATTTTGTGTGTGTCAATTCTATAACAACAGGTTTTCGATGAAAAATGTGTTCTGTTCAACCTCACTTCGACTCTATATATATATGTGCGTAGGTTATTTAGTTGATCATATGCAGAGTTTTATACAATCATGCTATTGACTTTAACCGTTCCATTACAGGATCAGAAAATGGAGCCGCCAAAAAAAAGGAAGAAAAAACAACATATCAAGCCTACTACTTTTAAGAAGGTCAGAAAATCTCTTAATCTCTTTAATTTAACGAAAAAACAGTGGTATATAAAGTTAATTTGTTTTTTTATTATGTTGTGATTTAACAGCTTATAATAAAATTTTCTTCCTTTCCTGTAGTCATCCACAAAAGCAGAGGTGGTAGTGATCAACGATTCTCCAGTTAAGACCGATGTTAAGAGAGCAAAGCGGGAAAACAAGGACACCATTGTTATTCCTGACTCTCCCATAAAGGAGGTAAAGTAACCGACTGAAAGACGTTTCTACAAGTATTTAAATAAAAAAATTCAGTGAGGGATTTGATTTCATACCGTTAAAGCCCCGCTCTTATATTTCCTTTAAAAGCCTTTTTCGGTGGGACTGTTTTTTGGGGATGCTCGTCGTACCTTTAAGGGGGTAAAATATGTGGATACTGCATGCTTAAAGTCTAAAAGCTAAAATGACCGCCGCTTGCAAAACCTTTTAGGGTCCTTTAATGGGGTTTTTCTTAACTACTGATCTAAAGCAGCTGCTAATGAATTGCTGATGACGAAGGGTTTGATAATGCTGATGTTAATTGCATTTTTTATAAACGATTTCGGGCCATCAAACACTTGCAGTTTTAGAAATCAATAGACAGCCATTTGAATGCTAGGCACACGTTTGTTCGCCAGGGTCGCTTCTCGAAGATTTCTTGATCCGACCCACTTGAATAATTTGATCTTTCATACTTTAACAGAATTGCACAAAACCGATCAAGTTTTATCTCGATGACCCAAAGACGCCCATATATCAAGAAGGGAAAAAGAACGCTATACGCCTTGTGACGCAATGGACACTCTTTTGAACAAGAATGTACACAAGTTCCCCAAGTGCTCCAAAGTGCCGTTAAGAGTGCGATCTAACAAAGCGTTTCTAATGGATACAACCAAGTTTAAACAGTGGGAAGATATCAAAAATGATATGAACGGCTCCTATCCTCACGTTCTTAGAACAAGTACCTGGACTGTTGAAGTAGAGGACGATCATTCAATGCATTATCAAGTCATAAGTAAAAAATGCGAAGAGCTTAAAACAAAAGACCAGTATCACCTCAAGTTCAATTCGAAAAAAAACCATGCCGGACTGTGTCGGTCATTAGTGCTTCTTTTGGATGACAATGGTGCTGTGGTAAACAATGTTTGCCTTCTACAATATCACATTTCTACTGGTGAAGATGTCGTTGACTTTGACGTGAAAAGTCATGGTGCTTCGCAAAAAGGCAAACTTTTTTTCCCATGCGAAAAAAGCCTTTTAAACACCATGAAAGAAAGGGTAATTAAGGAACCGTCAAGAACAGTTTATGAAGATGTAAAACAAAAGGCTGGCGGTCCTTCTAAAGCCGCCAGCATTGGCCAACTTCCGCGATCAAGACAACAAGTTTACAATCTCAGTTACTTGTACAAAGCCTCTACAGACCCTTTGGATGAGTTGCTTAAATATGCAAAGGAAACCGACGAGAAAATAGTGATTTCGCATCACGACTTTCCCGAAGACTTGTGGATCCTCGGAACGGATCAAATGTGCAAAGACCTTACCCGATTTTCTACGAGTGAACTTTTGTGTTATCCATTAAGTGTTGATCCAACATTTTCATTCGGAAAATATGATGTAACACCGTTTTGCTACAGACACTTATTTCTGAAATCCAAACGGACACAGGTACCCCCAGTTTTTATTGGGCCTACAGCATTGCATCATTCGAAGACAAAGGCTACATACAAAAAAATTGTAGACGAGGTCACGTCGGCATCACCGGGTCTCGCGCAAAAAGCCAAAAGCTTCATAACAGACGGTGAATTACCATTACATGAAAGTCTCGAGGAAGGCTTAAGCAATGCGAAAGGCCTCCGTTGTTTTGCGCACTTCAAAGGGAACTGTAAAGACAAACTCAATTCTTTAGGCATAAAAGGCAAAACCGACCAAAGATATTTTATTGATGCCGTTTTTGGCAAAAAAGATAAAGAAGAAGGTATCTTGGATGCATGGGGAAAAAGGGAACTTAGGGCAAGATTGGATTCAGTGAAAGACGATATGGATAAGAGGGAAACAGAAGTGCTAAAGAAAGACGAGGGTTATCATTCTCAGTTCTGGGCGTACCTTGACAAGAACGTTGCTGTTATGGCGAAAAATATGGTTGCAAAGGCCCGTTCAAAAGCCCGACTCCCACAAGATGAAAAAGGAAAACCGGAAAGATGCTATACCCATCAATCGGAAAGCTTAAACAACATGCTCACACGACGTAAAGAGGCATTCATAAAGACTGACAAAGGAAAGCAAGATCTTTCAAAATTGCAGTTCACCACAGAGGTCTTCCAGCCAACATACAAACATCAGATTGAAGAGATGAGGGCGGCTCTTTATGGCGGGAGCGACGAATATGAACTAGCTGATGTCTGCAAATATCTCGAAGTACCTGCGGAAACATGGTTTGGGGAGTGGTCTGAACCTCAGAGGGAAGAATACACAAGGAAATTTAACGAGCTCAGTGTGGAGGAAGTTATGCAAGGGAAGCCAATTAAACTAGCGACCAGTGCCAACATCGTCACAAGTGACACTCAAGCTAAAGAGTTTGTTGATGTCCCAAGTACTATAGCAGATAAACTAAAAGAAAAGAAAGGATATTCAGACGAACTTATCCAAGGGCTTATCCAACAAGTAACTGCATTAGTAAATAGTTCTCACGCCATTCAAAGACAGCCTAGTCTATCTGAAACAGCAAAGACGAAGTTTTTAGTGGCGTCGAAAGCCGCCAAGGGTGGTTTTTACTGTTGTACACTAAACAAAAACAATGTTACATGTGTTTGCAACTCTTACAAATATGATTCCGTTTGCAAACACAGCATTGCTGTTTCAATCAAAGAAAATATGGTAGAGAGCCATTTGCAGGGCATAAAGCAAGGTACGCGAAAATCAAGAGCTGGTCTAGTGCAACCTGTAAATGACAATTGCGCAGGGAAGAAAGGACATAAAACTAAACATCCATGGCGCGCCTCACGCTCAGCATCGACATCAAAAGAGCAAACCACCACTCTAGCTCCAGAGGGATTTACTCCTGCCGTTCACCACAACGACAAGCCGTTCGTTATAACCTTCCTTGACGAGGCGCCGAAAACAGAAGCGTGCCGAAAATGTAAGACCGGTTTCATCAGAAGAACCAAGATAATACCTTTCGATATTGTCTTGGCGCACGAAGAACGTTGGATGTACCCAGATCCGAAAGATAAAACCAAATGGGTCCCAAGTGCTACAACGACTACGAAGTACTATTGTATCAGAAGAAGCTGCGTAATGGAGAGATTTCCTTACTTTAATGCTTCTTTTTTGGAAATCCCTCCATTAACCAAAGAAAGCCTTCCAATATCACACTTCAACATCTTAGAGGAAGAGCTTGGGTTCAAACAGTAAATCGGTAGATTCAGGCCTGGTTCTCTTTACATTTGAGAGGGGGTGGTCTACATTAAAAGCAATAAGAGCTATCTTTAAAATTGAACTTTAAGGTTAAACATAACCAAAAACTGTTTAAATTTTCTTATGTAACACATATCACATTTCAGTCACGTGATTAACTACGCCCGATTGCGTGACAATTTTACAACTAGAAATTACCACTAGTTAGAGATCAACTGAAGAGCCAGCTTTATATCAGAGCAATGGCTACAAATACATTTTTTAAAACGCGGGGCAGATTGAGGGAAAAGTAATTAATGTCTCGTTAGTAGATTCATTAAATCTTTGAGAGGGACTGGCACTAGTCAAAGGTAGGGACAAAACTTTTGTCCAGTAAAACGTTTCGTTTCATTCCGAGCGGTTTCCTTGAACCCTTCTTAGGATAATTGTTTTCATGCAATAAAACTTTATCTTTCAATGCGATATTATTAAGTGGCGGGAATCGTTAACAATGGTTTTCTTAATCTGTAGGGCGTGGCCAATCACGTGACCCAAATACTTTACTAAAAATATCCTTGTTTAATTACCTTCAATCAATTAAGCATTTTGACTCCCGTTTCGACGCACTGAACTGTGATTTTTAAGCATTGTCAGAAACTATGATGAAGGTCTGAGAACCAGGCCTTAATGTACATTTAGAAAGTAAGGGTTGGATTCAAGAACTGACCTAAGTTGCGAGTTTTAGTTGTGTTTGCATATACCGATATTCGGTTTAACATTTTTCTCTTACTGTAAAGCCAAGTGTTATATTTAAATCAAGTTGATGTTAAGTTAACCTTAAAAGGCTCTATCCAGCAGTAGAGTGTTAATCCCTCGTACAGTAGGCTTTATTCCCAAGATAATCTCTCTGAAATTATTTTCCATCATGTGATGCGAGTTCTGCTTACATGGACAGCCCAAGCGATTTTACACGCAAGGCCACGCGACTTTAGCACAACGTCCTGAAACAAAACCCTAACCCTTACCGCAGAAGAACTAGGTAACAATGCAAGAAATAACTGGGAGGCATAACCTTGAGAATAAGGCCTATCTGGGACTTAACCTTAGAACCAACAGTAAATGCCCTTATGTAACTGGCTGCATTATCGTCATGTTTTGAGATTGATATTCAATGCTTTATTGGTAATAACACATTTTCTTACATCTTCACGTTCACATTCTTTAAATAAGACAAGTTCCTTATATTTCTACCAAGAGTCTCTCTTTCTCCGTTTTTCCCTCGCTGTAATTCGTCGAATGCAGGAACAACGAAAAGTAAAAAAGGAATGCGTGAAGTCTGGAGGATCTCCACACACCCTCTTGTGTTTGTGCTTCTCGTCGAGTTAGGGAGAAAAGGGACTATAATTTGGTAGTCTACTTTAAGGAAGTAATGTATTCTATAGTGCAAAGATTCTAAGTCGCAAGTTGTTTACGCGCTTTGCATGTTATATAAAAAATCTTTATTTCAAACGTTAGTGTTAAAAAAAAATTTGTGTGACAAATGTTTAAAGGGACTATGTCACGGAGATTTTGCAGATTTTTGGTCTAAACTGTTTTGAAATTAGTGGGAGACAACTAAACCCATAAAAAACAATATCTTTGAACATCTAAAGGAAGATATAATCTTAATTTGCGGATAGAAATCAAGCTAAGGCTACAAATATCGATTTTTTGAAGACGCGCCGAAACAATTTGAAAACGTTTACCTAACGTTTTCAAATTGCAATCCGTTTCCATCCGCGCCATCCGTAGCCAATAATGCTAGTTAACACTTTCTTCGTTTCATGCAACACAAATATAAATTTTGGCTGTTCAAAAATCTGGTAAAATCGGTGACATAGTCCCTTTAAGAAAATTATCAATATATATGACGTCATTATAAAGAGTGGTTGTTATAATTTAGATAAATAATGGTTTGTCGGCATTTCACTTGTATTGCGCCGCCTATCAATTCACAGATGCTCCAAAGAAGAACACTCCTTAAGGTTTTTCTCTTGTTTTCGCATAGAAAGCAAGGGTGTTTAAGCAAAAAAATTAATTTGTCCGTGAAATAAGAGAGCGCGTTACTTCCGGTCAAGTGTGGTAGCGCGGTTACTCAGTTCAAGATGGCGGATAAACCTGTTGCAGCACTCAACGAAAAAAGAAATTTGACTGAGATAAAGAAGGCGCAAACATTCACTGAAGGTAAAAATACACTGAAAAATTTGGGGGTCTTCGTTTTCGAGTTTTTGGGGTCTTAGGGTCTTAGGGTCTTAGGGTCTTAGGGTCTTCGTTTTATAGGTCTTTGTTTTCGAGACACCCGCTCCATTTCGCTAAGGTGTCCAGCCATTATTCAATGCAGACCTTCTTTGAGCTCCTCACGTCACGTAGCTGGCGTACACGTGCACGTGAGTTTGTACGTGTACAATGAGTAGCGATTATATTGTGGTCACTGTGTCGTGAATGTCACGCTACAATACAACGCAACTTTAATCGAGCGACAAAAGGAGTTTTAATTATAATTTTAAGTGGATGAATGGAGTTCTAAAGAGGAATAATGCATTTGGGGTGAAAAGTCTATATTTTTCTTTAAGTCAGCTGTGCGCTTTTCAATTTTCGAAATCTTTGACAGTCTGCAGCCAGCAAAGTCCCCAGCAAGCAATACTACAATAAAAATAAAAAGACGCGAAAAACGTGACACGAGACACGGAGCCCAAAGGGGCTTTTGATCATTTATTTGTACGTATAAAACAAAATGTTACTGTGGGAAGTTACTCAGACATCCTGCGTGAACGCCTTTAGACGTTCTATTCCAAAGTAATCTGCTTTTCACAAAAAAAACAAAAAAAAAACAAAAAAACAAGGGCTTATTATAATGCCTAAACTAGTATACAGCTCGCTGCGGCTATTCGCATCGTACTAAGACAAAACATCAAATGTGACAATAGAGTAATAACATTGTTTTGTCAGTGAGCCATCCACAGAACAATTTTTATAAATGTCTTCGCACGAAAAAAAAAATGGAAAGAATCTAAAGGTGCATTCATTACCGGCACAATATAGAATCATTCACACTCGGACAACAAAATTATATGCCCCTGCCCCCAATTTTTCTCCACTCCTCTGAAGAAAACATATTGCAGTTGGATACTTCCCGGTAAAATGTGCAGGAAATTTTAATAACGCCTAACGTTCTAACTCAGAGAATCACGGGCGTGCCACCCAAGTGTTTCTGTTGCAGTTGTTGCACTTAGGAGTTCAATTGGTAAATTTGATTGTAGGATGTAGGTTGTTTAAGTATGTGATAAAACCATTTAATTTTTCTTCGCCATGTGTCGAGAGGAGGAAGATGTCATCGATATAACGCCACCAAATTAGGGGAGAATGTGAAGCAGCTGCTAGAGCGTCTTTTTCAAATTTTCCCATGAAAAGGTTGGCGTATGAGGGAGCCATTTTGGTCCCCATAGCTGTTCCGTTAATTTGTCTGTAATGCTGTCCATTAAAAGTGAAAGTGTTATCAGTAAGTATCATGCGAATGAGATCACAGAGTCTGGTCGTCTGGATAGTAGGATTGAGTCGTTGGTCCAGAAATTCGCTGCAAGCTTGGATTCCGTCATTGTGAGGTATGTTTGTATAGAGTGAAGATACATCAAGGGTAACGAGTAAAACACCATCAGGTAGTTGACCGATGGTGTTGAGTTTGTTGAGAAAATGGGTGGTGTTTTTTATGTAAGAAGGAAGTTTGGTAACTAGTGGTTGAAGATGAAAGTCGACAAATTGGGAAATACGTTCTGTGGGATGGCTATTGCTCGAGACTATAGGGCGACCAGGATGACCCTGTTTGTGTATTTTAGGAATGGTGTAAAAGCGACTTGGCTTAGGAGAGATTTCTTTGAGGTATTTCGCTGTCTCGTCATCAATCATTTTGTCAAATTGTAATCCGGAAATGTATTTTTTTGACACATTCGTGAGTGAGCGGAGTAATGTCTTTGTCGGTTTTTTCGTAGAATTCTGTGTCGTTAAGTTGTCGGAGGCATTCATTTTCGTAGCAGTCCATGTCCATGACAACCGTCCCCGAGCCTTTGTCTGCACGTTTTCGCTTTCTATGTTTGTCAACCAATCATATTTAATCTTTTCATTTTAATCATTTTAAATCTTGTAACCGTTTCATTCGATTTTTACGTAGCTTTTACAGCCCCTGATGAAGGTGAGTTTAGTCTCACCGAAATATTGGGCAATAAAATTATTACCCTTCTTAGCTGTCCGATCAGCCTTGCAATTGGTTTTTTTGTTTTATTCAACATTGCTGATCCTGATCTACACCAAGATCCGGCTTCACCTCGCTACTGTTTGTCCAAGTGGTCCTTGCATCGAGTTACCTGACAAAATACAGACCCAGTTTAGGACAGAGAGGCCGAAAACCATACCCTGTCCAGCTGCACATCCATGTGTACCGTAAATGATCGATCAAGCTCCGCTACTCTAATAAGCGCCGCTCTCGAATGAGCGCCGCACCTTTACCGAAAATAATTTAATAAGCGCCACTCTCGAATAAGCGCCGCTAATTTGGGTATTTACAAATAAACGCGCCACCTTTGCTACGGCGCTCTATATAAAGAGATATCAAAACCGTATCGCTTGAGAATTAAGACCACGACCAACTCGTGAGTTCTAGTGTTTTAATGTAGGGAAACTCTTGAAACCGGGTTCATATAACAGTTCGAGGTGTACATATTTGTCCTTTTTCTTGCATTTTATATTAAATTGTGCGCCTCACTGAATTCTCTCTATATTCCCCTCAGTGTTTTACCCGTAGTTGAAATAAGCGCCGCACGTTTAAGAGGGAAAATTAAATAATCGATCATTTACGGTAAGTCATAAGAGGGAGTACATTCCTCCCTCCCCCCCCCCCCCCCCCCACATCCCCCAGGATATTAAAACAGCATCTTCGCTCTGCTCGGTAGATTCCTTCAACTGCTGCGAGTTGAGAAATTTTTGCAACTCATTATGTTAATTATCTGCCTTGAAGAGTGTATGTATGTGATATGTTGAAAAATTTGGGTGGTAATTTTTTCAATAAGGCAAGGGACTCTTTCGAAGAAAAGGTCAGTATGAAACACGGACTGCCTTAACTAACGGACTATGGACTACAGACTACGGACTGGGCATAAAACGCGGACTGGGTACAAAACGCTCAAATAATGCGCCGATCAATTCGAAAGTTCAACATCCCCCCCGGGCATTTGAACTTTTGAAGATTGGCTTGTTTAAATCATGACGTCAGCAAAACATTTTGATGGATTCTCACTCGTGGTCACTCGTAATCACTCGAGGTCTTTCGTGGTCACTCGCGGTCACCCGTGGTCAACTCGTGGTCAACTCGTGGTCATTCGTGGTCACTCGTGGTCACTCGTGTGTACTTTTAGACACGATCGTCTGTTAATAGGGAGGGTGCCAGGGGGGCAGACAGGGAGGGGGGAGGGGGACAAACTTCCTGTCACCTGCACCTTTTTATTTCGGTTCCCGCCACTTTTTTTTAACTATTTCTCTCACTTTCTGCACACTAAAAACCACGATTCCTGCGCTTTTTCCCGCCTGCCGTACACTTCCCGGATTAAAGGGTGCGAGTGGCGGGAAATTTGTCTCCCCCCCCTTCCCCCCTTCCTGTCAGTCCCCTAGGCCCCGTCCCCATTAACAGACATGTACATGGCGGAAATGTCGAATCCCGCTATTAAGGTCTCAAGAAACGGTCCGTTTGCCGTTAAATAGGGATTATTTGATAAAATGATGTAATGATGATGTCATCATGACGTCAGCAAAATATTTTGATGGATTCTCACTCGTGGTCACTCGTAGTTACTCGTGGTCACTCGTGGTCACTCGTGGTCATTCGTAGTCACTCGTGGTCACTCGTGGTCACTCGTGTGTACTTTTAGACACGATCCGTAGTCCGTAGCCCGTAGTCCGTAGTCCGTAGTCCATTCCGTAGGGATATTTTATACAGACACTACCCATAACCCATCGCGCTTCGCGCCAAAACTTGAAAACCAAGATGGCAGCCTCCTATGTTTGGTGCTGTTTCTGTTTCTGAGAAGGACATTTTCTGCTAAAGCGAAGGCAAGACATATTTTAATTGCCGTTTAAGATATATCGCACTTTGATCAAGTTCAGAATGCGGAGCGACTCGGTGGCTTGTCACTGTAGGTGAAACAACTACAGATTTAGTGAATCACTCCGGCGGCTCGTTGACCCTCAGTACACAGTTTCGCTTCGGGAGCTTGTTGGCTTGTCAGTTGACTGTTTGAGGATTGTATAGAACGAGGGAAGAAAGCTTAGGACTAATTTCATTTCCGGGGTATCTACCACTTGGTACTCGAACATATAATCTTTAAAATAATCGAACCTCAAAGTTTACTTTTCAACTACAAACTGAAGTGGAGTGATCTGACTTGCAGCAAAGTGAACATGGGACAAAGTAAAATCAAATCTCACTTTAGTTCTGCTAAGGCTTTTAAATATTGTACTGAGTGTGGACCAGTGTGGGTTCACCAAATCAAATGTCCCCGGGCCTTTGTTTATAGTTACATGAAATTTGGGGTTTACTTTTTACATTTAACTTACATCCTTTGCCTGACGATTTTCATAAGGGTACAAACTGGCCTGAATCTGTGCCTGCATAACACACAAGAACATCGTAAACAAAGGGCTGATATGCACAATGTGAAGATTTCAAGCTCGTTGCATTTGTATTTGTATTGGATTGCTGAAACTTCCCTTGCTAGTGTTAAGTTGTGCTAGATTACCAATGCCTGGTAAACCAATTACTCAATTACTTTTAGTTGAATTTAATGATGAAACGTTTAAATTGGTTCGATTAGATTCCCCAGAACTAAGGGCTTTTTGCGTCACAGAAAATTTAAGTAGTAAACCATTATTTTAGTCAATTAGTGTAACTATTTTAAAGGACATGTCATATGGCTACATCTTACCAGAGGCTATAATATATTACAAACTGGACTAGGTATATTGGATTTCTAGCATTTCGATTGGCTGAATGGAGTTAGGTTATCAGCTCATATACCTACTCTGACCAAATATTGCACATGAGGCACATGGGAGGTACGGCATCTGAACCAGGCCTTAGGCGACAAGAAAAATTTATGCAATTAGCGTCGTACTGTATCTACAATATTAACCTTTAAAATTCCTTTCACCGTCACGTTGCTCATTAAAATTTTAGAAAAAAATTTAAGTTAAGTTTTATCAGGAAGGCTTTCCACTCGGTAAAATGGGAGAGGAGAATTCAATAAAATTTGTCACACATTCCTGGCTAGTGAGTACAAAAATCATGAAGCAATGTAAATAAGTACTGAACAAAATACCAAAAGGGAAGGAAGGGTGACAATTTTTATGGCTAAACCACACAAAATTGACACTTGTTTACCTGCACTCATTGTAGCTCTGTGTTAATCTCGTTCCCAGATCTCGCGGGTGGGCGAAGCCGAAGGCGAGATCTGGTCAAATCCGACTTGTACCACGTGATTGCCTGTCAGGAATGTGGCAGGCAAGTCAATAGCGCATGCCCGAGACAATTCAAAGAAAATGGCAATCAAATGAATAACCAACGCTTAACCAAATGAATAACGAATGCTTAACCAATCTCGTCTTTCCTGGAATGATATCTTGCAAAGTATTTTACTAAAGAATAAAGCAGAAGGCAATCATCAAAGCTCAGTTCGGGTAAATAATATTTATTTGATTTTGTTCCTTCGGCGGCTACATGCAATGACTAGACATGTCTAGGTTTTATGCAAATTTGATCGGGTCACGTAAATATTCTTACGGCGGATTCTTAAGGCGGAACATCGTTATTCGTTAGAAATAGCTTTATAATGCTATGAAGAACTGAGAAGAAATCTTCTTGACTTTTGAGGCCGACAGTAAACAACGAAATGTCCCAAGAATGCATATATTATGATTGCGTGCACAATGTCTAATTTGCATAAAAACAGACATTGAATTCCCTAGAGGCCCTGTGAAGCCTCGCAATGCACATTCAAATTTTAATGCTGTGACAGCCATGTTTTGAAACAGCCAATCAAAAAAATCGAATTTTCTTACTTGACCAGATCTCGCCTTCGGCTTCGCCCACCCGTGAGATCTGGGAACGAGATTAGCTCTGTGTTCCAAGAGCACTAAAGTTCAGGTACAAATCGGATGCCATGTGAAAGGAGTTCAATGGCTTTCTCCATTGTCTGAGTGTTGTTTTTACCATTTTGTCTGCAACCTCTAAACAAACTAACCTCTAAACTAACAAACTAAGATTGTAAATTCTAATGTTCCTCCTCACAGTAATGGTGTTTCTGAGCTGCATAGAAATTACCAGTTCAAGGTTAAATTTTGTTTTCAGTTTGATCAAACAGGCAAGCTCACAAGAGGGCTCCGTTCCGCATTGTGCAAATGGATTACAGACTTCCTCCGATTCAACTCCTGTAGCTACATGTACTATGGTGATAGCATAAAGATTCAATCCGCTATGAATATTGATTACAACAATGTTTCAGAAAAAATCAAACACACACAATAATTCCAAGCTAATAATTAGAACATTTTTTTCTGAGCAGACTCATTGATTTGTTCAGCTTTGCAAAGAAATGCTGCAACACTTGAACGTTTTGGCACCTTGTTTGTTATGTCATATGATCAATTTTTATTCCCTTTTTATCTCTTTTCTATTTTTTCTTTCTTTCTTGATTTTATGACAGTTATTGCTTGAGTTTTTCTGCACATTTTTTTTCTCAAAAAGAAAGTGCAATCCAACAGGAAAAAATGCAGGGATTACATTCTCCAGATCAAAAGAAGTCCCTATGAAAAAATTCTGTATGTTTTGAGCAATTTTTAATTTTGACCAAAATTGTCACTCTTGCTTTTTTTCCTTCATGCCCTTCAATTATTCTACATGTACTTGGGCTTGCTGGATATCAAATGTATCATTAGTAACCAACTCAGTGCTTCACTGGTTATCTCTCATTTGATATCCAGCGCGCCCTTGTGGAATGATGATTAATATTATTGTTAAATAACCTGGGGCCCGTTTCTTGAAAGTCCCGATAACTTTTCGGACCCAGAAAGATATTTTATGAGTGCAACGTTTACCTTAAAGATTCAGAATTTGTTCGTTTTGAAAGCTAAGCAGTAAAATTGTAAGTTGACGAGACAAATGAATCTGGTTTGCGGGCTGAAAGCCACACCACCATTTCTATAGATTTTGATTTTAAGTTATAGCTCCAGGCCTGAAAGTTACCAGACTTTTGAGAAACAGGCTCCTGATACCAAACAGGTGGCTCTATAACTGGTAGGATTGCGAGTGGGATTTTCTGGTACATCATTACAGTGACTTGATGAATCACCAGTGACTGAAAAGCTGCTGAGCTGGCTCAGGAGTGTACTTGGAGACATAGCCCTGTATTTTGTAGTTTAACCATAAGTTATAGGAAACGTGGATTTTGAGTCCTCACCACACAAGCAGACAGCAATCAAATATGTCAACACTTCAATAAGACTATCACCTTACCGTCATTTCTGCTGTCCTGTGTTTTTGATTTCTGTATCACCTTCTGCATATATCCCTGTTTCTCCTCGATTTTTCGGTGAGTTCGATGTAGATGCTTATCCACCACTGAAAAACTGCTCAGTCCCAGTTCTTCAGAGCTCACCAAAAACCCCTAAGACAGACTGGGTAGGCCCTCTTTGCCAGGTTATGGTTACGGGCTCGCAAGAAGATTGTACTACGAACATCCGTATATGTAAGGTCGTCGTGCAACGGATTAAAACTTGCAATTCAAATTTGGTTCTGTCAGGGGACTGGAAAAAGCTTTTTGCTCTTACCAGCTAAAGACAAATTTGAAAAACAATAGCGATTGTCTTTTTGGCCCCATGATTAGTCAGTGGCACAAATCTCGTAGCAACAGCCCAAGGCCTTCCCATCCAGTCAATTTTAGGGTTTCAGGCAGCCTAGTACCCAGGCATTCTCTTCTCGCTCACACGACTTGGTGCACCAAGTCAAGTTGTGAGCGAGAAGAAAACACCTGGGTACTAGCTTGGGTTTTACGAGGTTTTCAAGAGGCAGTGTAAAATGGACTGAGTGGTTTTTCAAAAATGCCAGGCAAATGATAGGCATCTACCATCAAACTCACCGAAGAATCGATGTAGAAATCAAAGACACGGGACAGGAGAACTGACAGTAAGGTGATAGTTTCATTGAAATGTTGACATTTTTCATCACTGTCTGCTTGAAACAACGTTCGGTGAGAAAATAATTTACATGGAAGCTCACAAAAGTTTTCCCACATATGGTGGGAAGATCCCATTATGTGGTTGGGCACCTCTTGCATGGGAAGCATGCCTCGAGCCAATGTCATTAAAATGCCAACAACACAACACATAAAAATAGATCTAGAGGGTATGCTAACTAAATGCAGTGTATTTAGTGTACCTACAGCAGGGGTACAAACTATGGTGCTAGTCAACCTATTGAATGGTTCTGGTGTTCATACATGCGTCACCACATTTTTGTTTTGTTTTGTTTTGTTTTTTTTTTTGTTTTTGGTTTACAACCTCTTCCCTGCACACACAATTCCCCACCCTTTATACCCACTTTTTCCATATTTCTGTTTTGCCTTGTTTTGCTTTGCATTTTTTTTTTCAAAAATAAAAAATTGCTTCCAACCTAAAGAACGAAAAAATCTTTAATATTGGTACTGTAAAAATAGAAGACCTAGATAGAACACCTGAGTCACAAGAAGATCATATGCAAACATTCTTTATTTTGTAGATCATTCACCTCAAAAAAAGTCAACAGAATTTATTCCTGTATTCAATATTTACTCTGCAACAAATGCATAAACAAGACTTCGTGTACTACCAGTTAAGCCAAATTTTACATAGTTATTATACCTAATCGTACCTTTTTGGTACGCTTCGGAAGCATATCAGGCGAGTTTGGTCGAGCCATGGTTCATATTTTGGCAGTCGAGCCAAGATACCCATGGCGAGACCAAACGAGCCTGATATGCTGCCGAAGTGTACCAAAAAAGGTGCGATTACGTATTTACCGTACCCAAATTCATCCTAAACCCAGCGTTATTTTTTCGTACACGCGAGCGCCAGCCAGTGTAACCGCGTCCAATTTTGGTGCGAAATTGTATTTTTTTTCTCCGTTAGCGTTAAACAAATTACTTTTTCGTTTAACAAATGTAATAGTTTTACGTTTCGTTGTTTTTCTGTTGTAATTTTCATCTCTGAAGTCTGCAAAAAAGTGCAAGTTTTAGAAACTGTCCACAATATCGTAGGATATCAGGTCAGTGACTTGATATCGTAGAAAATCATGACAGTAAACAAGGCTTCTGATTGGCTAATTCATGATTTGGGTATCGTAACTGCATTAATCTACCACATCTCCACACAAACTCAACCCACAGATCTTTTACCATTACCTCTAAATTTTATGACTGGTCCATTATAATATCTCTACTGACTTTTTACTTATTTTATTTTAATTTTGTTTTTTTTTTACACTGAGCTGGCAGTGTGCTGCTTTGCAGAGGTCACTCCCTCAGTCAACATATAACGTAACAACTTTTATGACTATTTTACCACTCACAACAACCACCCTTACGCACACACCCTATTTTACTCCTGCATTGATGCAAATCAATGTTCAATTGGGAACCTCCTAAAGGGATCCCATATTTCAACACCTAACAATGCCACATAGGTTGCTAGATATCTACCAACTATTTTTTTTATTATTTTTATTACGAAAGCTTTGAAAGGTTTGATTTGGTTCACTATTAAATTTGAAAGAGTTGACAAAAATGCAAACCTGAATTTATTCAACACATATAATTCTTTATATTTGAATACAGTCGACTCCCTCTCTAAAGCACTCACCCTCAGGAACAGCTGTTGGAGAGAATTTAGTTAAAGACAAACCAGTGTAATTCAGCTGGGACCAGCCATAATTATATCGTATATCCGCCTTAGAGAGGTGTCTGCTTAGTGCTTAGAGAGTTGACTATACCATCAAATATCATCTTCACTTGACCAGGTGTTTAAGAAGGTGAAATATCCTTGGCCCATTTTAATGGAAAACAGGCCTCTTAGAGCCCCCCCCCCCCCCATCATTGGCCAGAATAAAACAAAACATTAGCATTATGGATGTTTACAGAGAGGAGTCTGTGTAGTCCCATCGTAAATGTTCTAAACAACTCAATATTATTTTGTCTTGTTTATCTCAAGTTTACTAGAAAGGCGATAAGTCATTGAACACTAACTTATTTTTACCAATAAGCAGGAGAAAGACAGCTTTTTAATTTAAATACTTGTATTTTGACCTTGGGGTGGGGATATTTGTCACCGCATTATTGATAGGTACAGTTAATTGATGAGTATTCTGCTGCTTAAGGTAATTCCCTTCAATTGCATTGCACATCCTTTCTGCGCATCATTTTTTTTGCGTGATTAGTGCACGCACGAGCGCGCACACCTTCAGAACTTGTAGGTTTTCTATGAAAACTGAGCAGTTCAAAGAAATGACTAGTCGTTTTCTCCCAAACGAGCTCGGTGACCCCCATTTTTTAATACACAAATTCAAATGGCAAATCGTCGAGTACAATATATCGCGATTTTAAGAAAAGTTAAAAATTCTCCTTTGAGATACTTTTATTTAAATGCCGAAAAGAACATGTCTTTAGGTACAGCAGGGTCTGTATGCATGCGGCAAATTCTTTAATTTTTTTCAAATCCTTAATTCCTGTTCAACTAAAATAGTATACAGTACAAGATAAATGTCTGTTTTGTTGAACTGCTCCAATATTTCAAAACAAGCAATAACTTTTAAAAGGAATTATAGCTCTCATTTCTGATTACTAGGGTTTCTTAGGAAAACCTTGTGGGTCTTATAGTTGCTATCAATGGCTGTCTATGTTGTGCCAAAACAAGCTCGGTGACCCCTATTTTTTTATTTCATTTTTGAAATGTTCTAAACGTAATTACCAGTTGGGCCAAGTCTTAGAAAATTTCAAATATTCCTTCTATTTCGATGGAATCACCTTAAGTCTGTAAGTTGGCCCATTTGCATTCATTGTATCATGTTGTGACATCGCGAGCATGCAAGTGTGGTGGGAATTAGCACTAATGCAAGAAGGGTGGAGTCTGTTCCTCCAGAAAATGAAAACTTCTCATTGGCTTAAAGGTGATATGAACGTCTTACCATGGTCCATCAGCTCATAAGCAGTAATAAGGGTGAGGCTTACGGGGCTATTTTGTCTAATATCAAAAGCTGGTTTTCACATGTAACCCGTGGCAACCAATATATGAAAACAACCTACAGATAGTTCCCGTAGTCCTTAATGGCTACGGGAACTAACCACGGTAATTCGTCTTCTATTAACCATAAATCGCTTGATTGACAATATTCAAAACAGGTTATTCTAAGTTTTATGCTCGAGTGAATGAATTCTGCAGTGTGACCAACATCCAACTTGTAAACTCGAACTAGTGAAGGTAATTGCAGTGCAAAGTTTCCTGATGTTGGTTGGACAAGACCACAAAACCATAGTCCCTTTTTGAGATATGCCTGTCACGAGCTGCTTTCTTTTCAGTTCATCCATTTTCACACTTAGATGGTGCTAGCTGGAACGAAAATAAAAAACAAATTAATACAAGTTTGGATACCCCCTAAATGAGCACGTCCTTTACGGGAAAAAATTCAAGTTCGCGCTCATTGGAACGCACGATACGAAGTCAGATTTAGACACAAATCTGAGTGAACTGCCTCTGCATATAGATGGTTCAGATTGTTGTCTAAGATGGTTGGCTTCTTGATAGAATGGAAAATTAAAATTTCGATTGTAAAATAATCTGGATTTATATTGGGTAAGAGGTTTTCATTATTTGCTCAGTTAACCAAAACACGAATGATGTCTTATAAAAAACGTTACAAGTATGTCATTTTGGCAAGTTGAGGTGTTTAGGATCATACAAATGCAAGAGATTTTGTATGGGGAAAATAACACTTGCCCAGCTAACGGCCTGATGAAAAACCGTTTCTAGGGAATTTTTTTTTTAATATGGTGTCCTGTATCACTTTCCATACCAGTTGCCGAGGCGATTCAAAAGCCAAGAACTTGCTAACAATAGTTACTTTCTTTAACAGTGTTATGGAAGCATAGAGGGAAGAAAAGTATGGAGAACAACAAATGCATTAGTATACAGCTACGTAAGCAAACTCATTCTGGAAAGAAACCACATGAATGCAAACAGTGTGGAAAGTGTTTTAACCGAGCGGGAGGTTTGAAGAGTCATCTAAGGACCCATACTGGTGAGAAACCGTATGAATGTAAACAGTGTGGAAAGTGTTTTAACCGAGCGGGAAATTTGAAGACTCATGTAAGAACCCACACTGGAGAGAAACCATATGAATGCAAACGGTGTGGAAAGTGTTTTAACCGAGCGGGAGATTTGAAGAGACATCTAAGGACCCATACTGGAGAGAAACCGTATGAATGTAAACAGTGTGGAAAGTGTTTTAACCGAGCGGGAAATTTGAAGAGTCATGTAAGAACCCACACTGGAGAGAAACCGTATGAATGCAAACGGTGTGGAAAGTGTTTTAACCTAGCAGGAAATTTGAAGAGTCATGTAAGGACCCACACTGGAGAGAAACCATATGGATGCAAGCAATGTGGAAAGCGTTTTGCTAGAGCAGAAACTTTAAAGAGTCATGTAAGAACCCACACTGGAGAGAAAGCATATGAATGCGAACAATGTGGAAAGTGTTTTACAGTTAAAGCAAGCTTCGTGAGGCATTGCCAGACATCCTGTACTGAGTATAGTAACCAGAGAAAGGCAACAACAGCATTATCCATTCAACCTAACAGAGACCATGATTGCACATTCAGTTGTTGGATTTGTCAGGAGGAACTTGAAAGTCAGTCTCTGCTTCTAGAACACTATGACAATCATATGTCTAAGGCCAAACCCTTCGTTAATCGTTGTGTTGGGACTAGTTGTTTTGTTCAGCTTGTTTAGTTGTTTCATTCATTCGGTATCGTTTTAGAATAAACTAGGAGAATTATCTAAATCAAAAATAGAAGGCACGCAATGGGTGCTGACATGTATATTTTCTTCAAACATTATGAATAGGATTGGGTATTTGAATTACGTGTGGTTTGTTTCTCGGTTTTCAAATCCAATTTTAGTGTAGGAAAGCATTCGTTCATGTATGGCGCGTTGTCAGGGGCAAAATTAATTTGCAATTCCAAAGATTTTTTGTTCTTTCTTGGTTACGAGGACACGGTGAAATAATTTAAAAGAAAACTGCCGCGGCTTGTTATCGGAGGTAATTTTATAAGTACTAGCAACAGCAGATTCCCAAGAATTTGCAATGACTGGGTGGTTTTTCCCTCAAGAACTATTTGCGGTGGGCAAGCAAGCAGAGCTTTCGATAAACAATTCATAATACTGTTTACATCGAAATTCGTCGAGATTGATTGATCTATTTTCCATTCTTGGTTAATAGTTTATTCATTTGAGAATCGCCCTGTTCAGCAGATTTCTGTTTAAGAATACTTGGGATTGCTGAGATAATCTGATAGTACTGAAGAAAATTTGTCTCAATGTTATATTTTTCTCTAAATTGATTGAGAAAACCCCCAGTCTTCCCTCGTTTTTGTCCGCTCTTTCGCTCGCTTTAGTTTTCGCTCGCGCTCCACTATCTGAACGCCTGGAACAGGCTATATTGTTCCTTCACACATTTACTGGAGACTAAATGAACTTATCAAAAAAGTACGTTTGATTGACATCGGTGTTACCATAGCAACGATCAGCAACGTTCTCAACATCTAGACCTAAACTTTTAAAAAGACCTATTGTCTCTTATAGTCTAGGTGTAGATCGTCAAGACTGCAAACTTTGAAAAAATTCTATAAGAGCGTTTTCGAAAAAAATCGGGTTGAATATTTTCCAGTAAAAATTACAGATTTACGTTATTTTCTATTGTTTCATCGGTACCAGTGTTATCCTGACAGACGGAAACAATGTTTTCATCATATGTCATAGCTGTAGCATACAGCTACTTTTCCTGACGATTCTGTCCGGTTTGCTTCACTAGATTTCAAATGATGTAATCAGAAGTAATGTCTTAAATATGCTCATTTTACACAGAGAACCAACTTCTTTGTTACGGAAGCTTTCATTCAAAAACTAGTCCAAGAATTTTCTTTTAAATCTTGTGATCTCAAGTCTAACATGTATTGAACTATCTCTGTAAATTTCACCCTCATTGAATCATTTTAAGGGCACTGGTCTCAAAACTATTTATTGCCGCATCATCTGTTGACAGCCGGTTTATTTCAGGAGTTTCTCTTTTGTCTATATTCTACATATTTGTGTGCTTTGGAATCAACAAGTTTGCCATGCCTGCTTGCTACGCTTCGCTGGTGCCGGGGGGATCGTGAAAGTTCTGCTCTTAGTACAATGGCTGCAATTAACATAAGGTTTTCATTGTGATTGCATTAAAAACAGAATTTTCATGATCCCTCCGGCACCAGCGAACTAAACAAAGTATAATTGTTATTTTGCCCTCTATGAGCAGAAAATAACCAATTATAACAATTCAATAAGATGGGATTTCATTTTCATGAAGGAATTTTCAATTTTGTCATTGTGAACAGTCTATCAAGTGTCCTTGATACCACGCATTAGAACATTGTTTACGTTTGAGGAATTCATTTTCAATAGTAGCTGAAATAAATTTGATGTACAGTGCATTTCTAACAACGTAACAAAAAAAATTAAGCAGATATATGTGTAATACAGATGTCAAGTGTGTTTTGGCTGCGGACCGTTAGGGTGAAAATGGAGTGCAGTTTGGAACAATTAGGCTTATGTGTTCAAGTTTCTCGCTTGTTTCTTGAAAAATCACCAGAATCTGATTATCATTTTTCTTCCTTTGAAAAACGTCTTTCACTTTCTCTCTCAATAGGCCATTTCCGAATTGTCTTGTGCCTCTTTTTCAAAGCGAGGCGTCGTGTAAAACTTTTCATATGAAAATGAGTTTTATCTGCATGTGAATGAAAACTCATTTTCATAAGAAAGGCTATGCTCGAAGACTCGCTTTGAAAACGAGGTACAAGACAACTCGGAAATGGCCTGTTCATGTTCTAGGAGCATTTCGTGTACGAGAAATAGTTATAAATTTGCATCGCTGCACATTTTCACCCCCAAACCTTAAAAATCCCCATAACTTTGTCCCTTTTCACATTCATTTGTAAACACGCTACCCTGAGAAAGTGCAAGAACGGTATGATGAAATTTTCTCTAATTGAAAATGACATTCCAATATCAAATCAAATCAAATTTATTTTGACACGTAGCACCAATGAGTAGGCAAGTTCTCCGTTAAAACGTGTACGTGTTCATTAATAAATGTAAGAGAATAAAAGTAATCAATATATTAAAGCTAATCAAATAGTAATAAGTAATTACAAGCTGAAAACTAAAACTCTTAGAATTATTATTGATATTTACAATTAATAATTACAAATAAAATTTTAAATATGTCACACATTTTCAAGCACTAAGCCTTAAGCCATATGGGCTTTAAGAGATCGCTTAAAAGATACAATATCCTGTGACTCTCTTACACTTGGAGGTAACGCATTCCATAGTTTGCAGGCATAAATGTAAAAGATCTGTACATGCAATCTAACTTAAAGGAAGGTAATTCCCGCCTTGTACTACACCCACGGAGATTATATGGAACATTCTTAATTAAAATGAAAAAAAATTCACTGATATAAGACCCGCCCTGATTGTACAAACACTTGTTGAAGGGTCTCGTATGACACAGACTTCGGATAGGTTAAAATAGATCTTAGTATATAACAGTTAGTGTTCTCCATTTTACTAGCCTCGACGTTACCAACACCCAACAAAAGAGGAATACCATACTCTAGATGAGGGAGCACATACGCCTTACAGAGACGTACCATTGCGTCCTTTGAAATAAACTTGCGTAGTCTCCGCAAGGCCGATGCCTTTGCGAAAGCTTTCTTAAGCTGTTCTTTTATGTGAGTCTTAAAAGTTAGTTTTCTATCTCGAACCACCCCTAGGATCTTAAGTGTATCTTGCATCTCTAAATTCTTATCATTTAGATTGAATTTGTATTCACATAACGACGGCCTAATGAAAACAGCTTGCGTTTTTGCAGCATTAATCTGTAAATAATTCCTTCAAAATAGCACGCCAAGATCAGAATTTATAACATACTACAGGACCACTCGGCACTGGTGAGGTATCTTAGGCATATTCAGTAGTATCATCGGCATAAAGCCTCAAAGACGTATTAGATACAAATTAATTAAGATCATTTGCATACATATTAAACAACAGTGGGACAAGCAAGGAACGCTGTGGTACACAGGCCCCTATAGACCTTGCTTAAATCAACAGCCACTACAGCAACAGCTTCCTTCTGTCAAGACTTGCTCTCCAATCCTTGGTCATTTTCAGAAGCGCCGTACAACACGAATGACCTTTGAGATAACTAGATAGATTTGGTGAGAGGCTCCAGTAAAAGGCTTCATAAATTTGTTCAAACATCACCTTCTCAAATAATTTTGACAAGGCAGTCAAAACAGATACTGGACGATAGCAAGTCTTGTCCGATGCGCTTTTTTTCTTAAATACCGGAGCAATATTACTACTTTCCCATACTGTCGGCCATTGTCGATTGGTAATAAAATAGTTGATCAAACAGGTCAGCGGTTCCACAATGACAGGTTAAGATGAACGTAACAACCTCTGAGAGATTTGGTCAGAACTGACAGCCTTGCGAGGATTGAGATAATACAAGATTTCTCTTATGTATTTGACTCCTGGACGGGGGCAAGTTTTCTCAGCAATAATCTTGAGATTTGGTCTTCGACAAACCGTCTTCAGCCGCTTTAATAATTCTACGGCTTTGTTTAGAAGATTTTTGTTCTTCTTGAAAAGGGATAAGAGGAAGTCGAAGTTAACAAATTTAATTCGTCGGGTTTCCACAAATGTTTCTTTGTTGTATGACATCAGGTAAGCAAGACGCTGTCGGCTTCAAAAGTACTCTAGCTGATTCCAACGTGCAATTCCAGAACCCCCAAGCTTAAATGTGTAGTTTATTTTACCTAAGCCGTGTGACAAACCCACTCTCAACCTCCCTGTACAAAAACTGTGTTTAAACCTTATCTCGCTCCTTGTTGTTGCCTGATTCGGAAGTAATTTTGTGAATTTTCAAAGCCATATTTTAAATTACTGAACGAAATACTGTAATTCCAAGACACCCAACTCAAAAGCGCTGGAGAAAACTGAAAAAGTAGCATTTCTGAGATTTAAAGGTCAGTACAGCATTTTTAAACTCAGTCCGCATTTTATGCTCAGTCGGCGTGTTACACCCAGCCCGTGTTTTGTACCCAGTCTGCAGTCCGCAGTCCGCAGTCCGCAGTCCGCAGTCCGCAGTCCATATTTTATACTGACCGATCTTTTTATTCATGTTCACTCATTTGATACCCACATAACCCATCGCGCTAATACACCAGTCATTTGAAACCCCTGGACCCCCCCCCCCCCTCGGGTATGACCAGGGGCATTCACTTTTTATGCAAATGAAAGCCAGTGAACTCCCCGGTCCCCGGGGCAAAAGTGAATGGTGAACTCCCCCACCCCCATATGTCCAACATGCAGGGTACTCCCTTTTAAATGTCAACTCGTAACAAGGGATGACAAATATGATGATAGCTGTGAAATGAAAACGTTGATTTGGGAGCAGCTATGGCAACACTTGAAACCCCTCGATGGACAAGAAAAGGCGATTATTTCAACATCATCTTTCTATTTTACATCTTGATGTCACAAAATGCAAGATCACAACAAATTACAACTCATGTTTTAGCAATGCAGTCTTCTGAAGTTAGAATAACTCAAGCTTAACAAATGTACTTCTTGTTTTAAAATCTATCTCGATTGCAACGAGTTGCTCGTGGTAATGGAAGCGGTGGAAACTTTTCTGAAAGAGGCCACAGAATTGACCAATGAGCGCTAATTTGAGCGCTATATAGAAAAGTACAACGCAAAATTTGCAAAAGTTTACATCTGTCTACGAAATAAAACAATTTTGCTGGAAAACTATTCGGAAATAAGGAAATACTGTTCTGTTCCAATACTGTATAAAAAACAATCACTCGCTGATAACGCAAATGCTGTTATTGTAGAACACTTCACAGAAAGATCTTGGGTCTTACATTTAAGGTTTATAATTATCACAGGACGACCTCATTTTAAATCGAGTGTATTTAGCCGGTGAAGTTCTACGAAGGAATTGTCTTGAGAAATACTAGTTCTCATCCACATTTCAAGTTGCACTCATCGCTATAAGTACGCGGGGTCGGCTTGGTGTATTAGTCTGTATTTCTTTAGGCAAATCGGGCCCTGGACTCAAGGAGGTCCCAGGTAAATGTTATCAGTAGCCCCAAAGTCTACTCCTCCATGCTTTGTAAATAAATACTGTTAGGAGGGCCCAGATGGTGGGGGAGGGGGGGGGGGGAGCGTCGGCATAACAGCTGACAGTAAAACCTTAGGCCATTTAATAGCTCAAGGTGAAACAATTCGCTGTAACAGTTGAAATAAATAAAGGAATAAAATCTTACACAAAGATCCAGAAAATGGCCTTTTTCGCATGTTAACGGCAATTTCATCATCAGTAACATCACTTCTGTAGTTTCAGTTATCCATTTTCTTGTTTCACTTAGTATTTAGAATATGTTGTAACACTTAACTGTAATTTCATATTCAACAGTTAACAGTAAAAATTCAGGCTGTATAACACTTACAGTAACAAATAAATGGCCCATAACACCTTACAGTAAACCCCGTCTTGGTCATCTGTTAGGCTCCTACCGGTAGAAATTCTTTCACATCTCATATTCTACATGTCATTACCAGGGGTATCATTTAAGGTGGCTCCATACAGTTTCTCATCAGTTTCAACAGACAAATATACATAACTTTTTTGATGATTTTCAGGACATCGCTTTACATTTCACTAGGAAAAAGCTACAAAAGCAACTAGCCTAGCCTTTATACTTTTCAAAAAAGTCACAATTTCTGGGCCTGGCCCTTTTCCATGGCAACCACTGATATAGTTGTTTGGCTCATTTTATAAGCTTACCCAGTTTCTTTATGTCATTTCTTGGTTTTTACACGGTGAATTTTCGCTATTTTTGCTGTAAAGATGTTGTCGTTTGAGAAGTCTTAGCTGGCAAAGCTTTGAGAAATTTTGTACATAAGTTTTGCCAGAATAGTAAATTTTCGTTTTCGACGATTAATGCAGAAGTGCATGTACAAAAATTACTGTTACTTTAATATGACTGAAAAACACAAAAATTCTACAAATGTTCCAATTTTAAAAAAATTTCACCGACTGGAACACGCGCAATTAGCGTTTGAAAATGCCTCAAAATCCACCTTTTTTCTTCACGTTACCAAAATAAAAATTCTCCAAGTTACGGGGTTGCGCATGCTCATGATTCCTTTTGCGTGGACGAGAGTGGACAGCACGCCGGTAAGCGGTAGAACAGCTTTTCTTTCAAAAGAACAACATTTTTCTGGACAACTGCTTTCCTTTACTGTAAAGGATCCATGTGACCAAAAAATTCGCAAAAATAAAGAAAGAAACGAACAAACAAACAAAAAAGAAGAAAATTTATACCGATTTGCGATATAAAAACTCGAACGAAGCCGCCACTTTATTACCAGCAGAAAAAAATTTCCTTTGAAGTTTCCAGAACGGGGATCATTAAACCACTTTCAGTTTCATTTTTACCATTAACTGATTACAACCGTTCTTCAAGAAAAAATCTAAAGCGGTCATGTTTGCTCTTAGAACATCTTTTGGTACGCTACCCGAGAAAAGCAGGGAAGCTCGTTTATTTTATGTTGTAAGCTCAATATTTTGTCTGCCGAGACCCGCGTTGTTTCTTAGCGGCTACTTGCGTGTTTGTTAACTGCATGGAATAGCAAATAGTATATAAATACGCTTTCAATTTATATTTAAAGGCAGACGTTGGATAAAAGGGAACAAAAATGTCGACAAGAAATTATATGTTTTGAAAAAGACCACATTATTTTTCTGCAAGGTTCAACAAGTCAACAGAACGCCTGCGAAACGCCGACTGTTTTGGAACCGGCCGTCAACTCGATACTCATCCTTTATTTGTTCACTGAATCCCCTTGAATGCCGTCATTCTAGGCATAATTTTTCGTAAAAATAAAAATTGTATTTGAGCTGAGGTACAATTGAACTTTTTTCAATTTTCGGTTTTATTTTAGACCACTGAAGTTTTTGAAGTCGCACCTTGTCAACACAAGTGAAACTTAGATCAAAAGCTACTGGTGACTGATAAATAGACACTGAGATATAAGTGTCCTTTTGAGTTTCAACTTCTATCAAAATTCAATGACAACTGTTACCTCGTTACAAGTGTGTAATCTATTCATCGCTCAATAAAATTCACAAGTCAGCTGTATTTTGCTGAAACCGTATGAGAACGGCCGTAGAGACAACTTACCCGACAAAAATACACGGCTTGTTAGAGAGGCAAAAACTAAAGTACTTTTCCAAAGAATTACTTACACTTAGGCTCGATCCAAACAAACTTAAGCTTCTCATCCCAGAGATTCTCGACAGCTGACCTGGACAGCACTGATATTTCAAGTTGAGAACGGAGAGAAGTTCTTCACGCACAATTCTTGAATGCACGTAATAATTCGTGCAACGTATTCAGTCCTCTCTGTGTTGCTTGAACTTAAAGATCGCAATCAATCCAGTCCTATAATCGTAGAACAATCGCAGGACTGCAACTGTCAGCTACAAAAGCGATTAAACTAATGCATGGTTCAATTTTACCTGTTACCATCCCCCCCGGGCAACCCCGGGGACAAGTTCAGCCCCTCGGTCCCGGGGGTGGGGAATTGTTTGAAGCCGTCTTGTCCCGGGGGGAGGGGGGCGGGGTAAATCGAAAATAACTTCTTGTTGTTCTTGTGAAGTACGTCACTTCTCGGTTGACGCCGGACCGCGTGGAGAAGACTGCCTATTTCCACTGAGAATCGCTAGAATTTGCAGCAGACTGCGGGTTAGAGAAGAATTTTAAGACGACTTAAATAGACTCTAGATGAAAACGGATGCACGCGAACGGCTTTATATTAAACAGAGGTCTCAGTCCAGTGTTCATTCTTATGAAACAAGCTAAGAAGAACTCCTTTAAAATGCTGCCAGCAATTTGTTCAAGGGCTTCTTGTGCGTATGTGCTAGATTTAGAATAAATCACGTGGCGAAGACCATTTCTTTACCTGCTAGCCGTATGCCAGTGCGGTTAGAGGTTTTTCTTCAGTTTTCTTTTTCAAATATAGTGTTCATGTTTTTTTTACTTTATACATGTAGTGTCCTTCGTTCAAGAAACTCTAGAAAAGCGTTTAAGTTCTTATCAAAACGTCTGGTTTTGCTGTTGTACGGAAATCTATGCTTTGTACACAAAACAACGTATTTATGGTCGATGAAGAGTCCCGGGGGTGGGGAATTGTCTCTTTCTGCGTGCCCGGGGGTGGGGAATAGACCGCCAAATGAGAACAAAATTGCAAATCCCCGGGGGTATGCCCGGGGGGCACATGGTAACAGGTAGAATTGAACCATGCATAAAGGCTTTTCGTAATTTCACTGCCATGTGCTCGATAGGTTTTGAAAAGGTAAGCCATAAAGATGCCTCAATCAGACTTTGGAAAAGTTCGCCTGGGAGGTTGATTGGCACATGTCATCTGACTTGGACTGTCGCACTCCTCGCGCGCGCGCTTGTGCCAATTTAGTTCCCATTCTTCGCGCGCTGAAAAACTATATGGAGCCACCTTAAGATCCGTCGTATCGGTTTTTTTGTTTATAAATGAAATTGAATAATTATTTTCGCTAATAAAGGGCAAAATGACGATTATACTTTACTTTTTGTCCATCTTTCACCACCTCATCAACTAATCAGATGAAATAAGTTACATTAAAATGAAAAAAAAAACACATTTTTTAGGTTATTGTTAGTTTAGGACACATTCAGGACTAACCCCCAATCCAAGCTTTTTTTGGAGGAGGCTTGTAAGAGAAAATTATTCTCTAGTTTTTTGTCGCTTTTTCTGTCCCTTCTCCCGCTAAAGAAAAATTACAGAATGAGGGTAAACAGAGTTACTGGTTCTTCATTGCTATTGCTTTTTGAAAGTGCGTGCCTTTGGAGATGCCAAAATAGTAGCTCGTTCCAGGCTCTCAGAGGGTGCGAAAGCAAATGAAAAAAACAAACAAATAAAAACAAGAAAAAAGGAAAGTGAGTGGGAAACAGGAAGGGAACTAAGGGACGAGACAGAGAGACCGTGCATCTCCCTTACTGACCCTGTTACAGCAAATTCGTTTACGTTTTGGGTCAATTGGGTTAAAGGTATCAAAACGTCAAACGGCCAATTAACTGGAATGATTCTTGCATTTCGCACACTCGAGAACCTGTCCGACGAAAATAGCCTCAACTCCACGTCTGGAATTAGCGTGCGTAGCAGGCACTAAAAGAAGAGGGAGCGGGGGAATTAGCACTCAGTTCGCGGTTGTGAATAATGAACCCATTTCCTTCCCTCCAGGTCTGGAATTAGCCTGCGTGACAGGCACTAAAAGAAGAGGGAGTGGGGGAATTAGCGCTCAGTTCGCGCTTGTGAATAACGAAGTCATTTCCTTCCCTCCAGATCTGAAATTAGCCTGCGTGACAGGCGCTAAAAGAAGAGGGAGCGGGGGAATTAGCGCTCAGTTTGTACTTGGGAATAATGAACCCATTTCCTTCAGTAGTTATAGAGTTGGCGGTTCTGGCGCAGTTTTATAAAAACTTCGCTAAAACCGAACCAACTCTAACTACTTTCCATCGGATGGTAATCATTTTTATGGAGACATACATATAATAACAATAATATGGAGATATACATATAAGAACAATAATATGGAGATATATATTGTAAAATAATATGGAAATCTATATGTTTTTATTTCATGTGGAAACGAACGCATTTTCCATTGCGTGACATAATACAGGAAGTCTTAACATTCTCAGAAAAACAGGAAGTCTTAATCGGATAAAAAAATATCTCATATAATAGTATAGAATGAATTGTAATTCAGAAATTCACAATGAACTGAAAGAATCAGGAGATATTGTTTGTCCTTTTTGTGACCAGAAATTAGAAGTTTCCCTTGTAAAACCGAAAGATGATGTATGTTGCTGTGATCAGGATATAATTAATGATAACGGAATGCAAGTTTGTCGAAGTTGTGGCGTCGTACAAGGATATAATTATGTGAAAGAATATGTTAATTTTTACGATAATAGACATCGATTTGTAAGAAAAAGTGCTTACCAAAGAAAATACCACATCAATAATAATTTACTGAAAATCCAAGAAAAATATAACATTAAAATATCAAGCTGTCAGAAACATAAGATTGATGCTATATATGTTGAGATAGGTAAAATTGTCAATCAAGTAAATGGCAATCGAAAGAGAATGATAAGCGTTAATTTTATTATGAGAATGATATTAAAGATGATGGGAATACCTTACAAAAAAATTCCAATTAGTAAATCGAAAAAAACATTAGCTTTTTACGATCAATATTGGGCTAGTATTATGTCTCTTATTGGTGATAAGATAAAATCTATTATTGGATGAATACCTTATTATATTTCTTTTCAAATTTGTCAGTTAACGGACACATATCAATGATTATATCATCGAGAACTTTGACATAATCAAGAAATTCTTTGTCATTATACTCCAGTCCTCTCATAAAGGACCGTAAATCAGTTAAAACCTTTTCATACGTAGTGTACGCGAATTTACACATCTCAATCTTTCTTTTGTAATTTTTAGCCTCTGAATATGTTTTAAGCAAGAGGCCGGAACCAGATATTGTTCCGAGAACAATAGGGTTTAGCGTTACACCACCAACTACTGTCCCTGTTACTACCAATAAAACAGATCCAATATTACATGCAAGTTCTGCTTTTTTGAAATATTTAAAAGTCATTTTGAAAAGCCAGTATTTCTTATGGTAGAATTTATACAATGCTTTCAACTCAGATAATTGATCTTCCGTTAAATTTTCTGAAACATGGTTCCAATTGAATATGCTTTTACGTCTATCCATATATATTATATTATATTAATAGATAATTTTTATTCACTGGTGAAACTTATGACATCAGCTGGGAGACCTGAATTTGTGTCCAATTTTAAACCGGCTATCTCTTGAACCTCAATTGAGCTCACAGTGTAACTGTTCCAATTTGCATCTTTATTATTAGCGATGTGATTCACTGTGAAGGTCCCCCCATCTGTTACTCTTGTCTGTAATTAAAATTTATGAAGCTTTTGTTTGTCTACAACCTTGAAAAAAGAAGCGTTTGAGAGTGTGGCGATGTTTTCATAGTCTGGAGCCAGCTGAATACCAAAACCGGACCGGAATCAAAAAAATGGAGTTAGTTGTATTGACGTATTATATGGGTTTTTTCGACGTTGTTTGTCACTGGGTTTATAATATTGACAACCCAACGACACCAAAGATTGCCTCCGTATTGATCATTACTTACCTGTAGATATGTTACTAGTTTCACGACATTGCCAACAGTTGGTTGATTGAAATTCACATAATAGTTGGGTAGGTCTTGCCAAGGACCATCTGTTAACCATGCAATAGTGGAAACAATCTTATTTACATACTTAACGATTCTCATTCCATGGTTGTTGTGATCATAGTCGTACACTTCTGGATTGACAGTGTCTTGCCAATCTCTGACTCCATAAATGATGAGAAAAGCCTGTGGTGAGGATAATGTTGAGCTTCCATGTAGGTTGAAATAGATGTAATCAGGGGTATTCCTGCTCCCATTGTTGAATTGTACGAGAATCTTTACGTGATCTGAGAAGCTCTTTTGGATTGTTTTGTGAATATAAGCTGTGGTAGTCTGAGCGGATAGTTGGATGTTGGTATGTGACCCTAGCGGATAATATTCCAAGACCGATGTGAATTTGCCGATACTGAGAGGATATAGATTGAATCCGATTCTCGATTGATAATCATCGCTCTTAGGATTTTTTTGCAGTCCGACTTTGTAAGCTAATTTATTCTTGTGAGGGCTTTGTGCGAAATCAGAGATGCCAATAACCACTATATTACTCTCACTGGAGCTCTCATCTGCATCAAGGAGGTACTTAAATGCATTCTTTTTGTTGCTGGAATTGATATGAGATTGTGCCAACGTTTCGTCAATGTAGCTCTTACTAGCAGCATCTGTATTACTTGTTGGTGTTTTTAAATTGGTGATTTTATTGCTACCCATATCTAAATCATCAGTCATTGCTCTCGAACCGTCTATTTTCAAATATGTTGTTGTATCGATTTTTGCTATTTCACCGTCGCCGTATCGTTTGTTTGCAGCACTACTAATAAATTTCGGTGATCCGAGGTTGTGAATCTGTTTTTGATCGTTTGGTAGAGAACTGGGAAATGCTCTCGGATTCCTAAGAAGACCTCCTTTGTATTTATTCAAAAAGGCATCGTTAATATATCTTAGATTCACGATATCCGATCCATTATGTGATCCTGAATTGAAATTAGGGACCTGTACTCTACCCTGAAATGTTTGTGTTGTTGTCTTTGAAAGGTCTGCTTTATTTTTTACTGAATTGTCGACATACACCTTATTACTAGCGTGATTAGAAGCAGTTGGTGATTTCAGATTTACGATGTTTAAACCACCCATGTCAATATGTTGCTCCATTCGACCTCCTTCCTTCTTTGACAAGAATATCTCTCTTTGCGATTCATAACTGATAACCTTGTTGAGATTACCATGAACTGGATAATTGTCTTTTGGGACAATGAGTGACCCTGTCATCGTATCACCTGCTTTTAGCATGAATTGAGATGTATCCACACTTGGAATCTTGGCTATCTCTGAATCAAGATAAGATTTTGTAACCACGTCATTATTATTAGTTCCATTTTTTACATTAACCAGTTTTTTGTTTTGCATATCATAATCATTATTTGAATCTAATTTGAATCCAATGCCTGGTAAACCTCTTTGACCTTGTCCTTGAGAATCAACATGATTAAGAATACCGTTTGTATAACTCATATAATATTAGTTTAGTTTTTTTGGTCGAAATTTCGGGCTACCTTTTTTTTGACCTTATCAACATACAAAAAACTATATGGATCCTTAGTAGCTTTCTGATAATCTGATTTATTTATGTTCAGTTCTCGGCAAATCATCGATTGCTCGTTTATAGAAGGAAAATCAAAAACACAAAAATGTGAACTATTCAGTCTTATTGTTTTATCGGTTCCGTAATAGCTTTGACTCAAATATATACAACAACAATTTTTATTTCTTGAATTGGTGAAGTAGTCACGTATCCGTTCGTCATTTTTCTTACCTGTATTCAAATAGTCATCAAATATGATTAATTTTTGGTTTTCATCAGACAAATCTGTCAGAGGGATGATTTCATCGTTACTTGCTTCTATCACGTCATAACCGACATCTTTTGATATTGGTTCAAGAGATTTCAACAGATGCTTATATTTGCTTTGGGAGAGATTTCGAGCATAAAGGTATATCTTGTCAAAGTATAAGAGTCTGTAGATCATATCCAGCAGAAGGTTGGTCTTACCACCACCAGATGGAGCACAAATAAGCATCCTGAAACATCGGTTTGGCATGCAACTCTTTAATTGAACAAAATCGTTGTTTTCATCATCTTGAATGTCGTAATTTTGAATCTTCATATGATACTATGTTATACAATTTTATCGCATGGCGACACGCTATGCGACACGCTATGCGAGCGTTTTTATATATGATAACCCTAATTTTTCCAAACAAAATACGAAATTTTATGTAAACAAATGATATAATGAGTTTACTCAAATGGAAAGAAATGGCTGAGAAACGATCCGAGCTTGGTAAAAAGATTAACACAGTAAGAGAGACAATAAAACAAAAAACGATATCTGATCAAATGGGTGAAGTCGAGGCAGAGAAACTTTTCAAACCTATAACATCTGAGTTAAAGGAACTTACAGCCCCAAAAGCACCGTTGAGAAGATTACCAAAGAAAAAGCAACCTGTTCCAGATTATGGAATAGCTATTGATGATGAAGTGCCTGATTATGGATTGGAAGATCTATTTGGTGATCAAGTTCTACCATAAAATGACAAACAATTGGTTCCAAAACCTCCAAGTTATGAAGATGTCCTTAAGGATTAAGCATCAGGTGAAAAACAAATGTATATAGATCCAGCATTTATGTATGAACCTGAAGATCTTCCACCTGAATACGAAGAAAAAGGACCTGATTACGAAATTCTCGAGGAGGATAGAATAAATCAAATTTTGGATGATCTTGAAACACCTAATTATGATGATATTGAATTACAACTTCAACGAGAAGATATGAGTGATAAAAATAGGAAATCTTATGTTAAAAAAATCTTGAAATATGCTTCTTTTAAACGGCAACAACTCCAAGGGTATTCGAGTGATATCACTAAAAAATTAAGTAGTGGTTTAATCACTGAAGCTGCAGCTCAATATAAAAGAAAAGTTATTGAAGATACAAGAAAGGTTCTAAATGATTATATAAAATACAATGATCAAAAACTGAAAAATATTAAAGGGTCTGGTTTGAAGAAAAAAACAAAAAGAGGTGGACAGGTAATGTTTTTCAATAATCCGACAGAAATGATGAAAAAACTGGAACTGATTATCGGATCAAAGGTTGCTGGTAATAATAGCATAGAGCTAAGAAACACAGGTGTCGCTCTTCTCGACATCTTGTTGAGAAATTCAATACTCAATAAGTCACAATACAACAAAATATACAAAAACTATTTTAGTCTAAACTAATCATGTAAATGAATAGACAACTTGTATTATCCAGTCATACCGTCAAAGGTATAAGTGGTAATAAACCATCGGATTTCACAATCAAATACAGTAATCCGATAATACTAGATTCAAACATACAATATGAAATCGGCCTAGACCGAATCATTTCGATGTCATTCACTTGGTTTAACATTACGAAAGAACTCAATAATCAGAAAATAAGATATTCGACAGATAGTGGTGCTAATTGGACGGAAATTATATTCAACCCTGGAGTATGGAATTACATTGATTTTGACAATTTAATCAAAGAAAAACAAAAACAGGGACCTCATCAAACCCTCAATATCCAATCACTCTGGAGTTTAACGATACTATATTCAGGACAATAATAACACTAGCCTCAAATTACAGATTAGATCTTACTCAAAGTAATTTTAATGATCTTATTGGTTTCAATAAAAAGATTCTAACAAGTAGTGTAAATGTTGGAGATTACATTCCTAATCTCTCACAAGACAGAGAAATATTGAATGTTCATTGTGATTTGATAAGTGACAGTCTTGTCGATGGTGAAGAGTCAGATATTATATATAGTTTCAGTACCTCAACTCTCACCCCGAGTTATAGTTTCACACAAGAGCCAAGACGAGTACAGTTCAATCCTGTCAATAAAAATACGATTAATAAAATTCGGATTTATATTACCGACGGTAAACGAAGAATCATAGATCTTAATCATAGTGACACTTCATTCAGTTTGATTTTAAGAGAGAAGAGAGATTAATCTAACTAATAGTTATATATGTCGTCGTATGAATACAAGCGTATTTATCATCCAAAACTTGGACGATTTGTTTATGAACATAAAGGATCTGGGATCATTGTTGATAACATTTTCAAACCGGTTGGAAGGGTGTTAAGTAAAGTTCCAGAAATGGTTTTAAAACCTTTTGCCAAAAAAGCGCTTGAATCTGGTATTTCACATGCTGGAGACAAACTGGGAAAAAAAGCAGCTGAAAAAAGTGGAGAGCTTATTATGAGAAAATTACATGGTTCAACTAAACAATCAATGAATAAAACCATGAAACCAACCAAACCTACTAAACCAAAACAAGAAGAAGATTACAACACAATTCTGAATAGACTTATATCTGGTACTGGATTAAGACGATAAAATGTTATTAAAAAGTGAATTTTATCCAATTATAAATAGACTAATAAGTGGGAAATGGTTTATATAAAAAGTGAAATTTATCTAAACTACTCATATAAATGAGTTTCAGAACAAATGAAAATCTGCAACGATATGAATACGTTCGTTTCCATTTGGACAATGTCATTGAGCAACCTGCTAACAATCAATCACAGAAAAAGACGGGTTACAGATTCACAATCAACGATAGTTCGACTATGTTCGATTTTTTTAATGGGTATTTCGAAGTAACTAAAGAGCTTCAAAAAAAGGCAGATGGTACTGGATATGCTCAAGCAGATCGAATCACTATGATCAACGGATCTCAGTCACTTATTAGGCATATGGTTATTAAACCTTCAGGCAAAATCGTGTACGAGAGTGATAATTTGCATCGAATAACAAATGTCAAAAATCTTCTTGAATACAGCGAGGACTTCAGTCGATCCGTTGGAAAGAATTCATTCTGGTATCTTGATACTGATGGAACTACAGCAAATACAAATACTGGATTCGAGGCCCGTCGTATTTTAACCCAGGCTCATCAGAATAACGGCGGCGGAGGAGCTAAATCGATTAACGAGATGATACCGTTGAACCGATACAGTTTTTTCCAAGAATTAGAAAAAAAATGTTGCCCCCAATGCAGTTCACATTTGAACTTACACTTAACGGAGACAGTGAAATGATTCACATGGCAAATGGCACAGACGGTGGTCGTGTTGTAGTAAAGAGATTGTATCTTTGGCTCCCTAGATTAATCCCAAAAGACAGCATGTATAGTAATTTCGTTTCAGAGTTTCTTAAGCCAACAACCTGGACATATATGCGAGATCTCTACAATCAGTCAGCAAATACCAGAGCTATCCAGAATATGTTTCAAATCAGTCCAGCTATCGACAACGTTAAACACGTTTTTATATATCTCCAGCGGACAGACGGACCAAATAATGATGAAGCTGAAAGGTCTCCGTATGTATTCGACACTTTCAAGTTGAATGCTGCTGACGCTAATAGCTCTCTATCAAGCTGTCGTTTAGAGTATGGTAACAATACATTTTACCCAGAGCTGGAATATGATGCGGATAGTAAAGTAAGAGTATTTAACGATTTAATGTCATATGCATATAGAAAAAATGATTTTAATTCAGGGACACAATTGAATATAGCCAATTTCACCAGTTTGTACGGATTAATATATTTCGATTTGACATATCAAAAAGAGGTAGTGACAAGAGATCCTAAACAGTTGATTCTCCATTATCGTCTCAATGTAGCCCCGACAGCAAACGTCCGAGCTCATAGCATCGTATTTTACGAGAGTGAGGTTGTTGTTAAGACAATTGGAAACGAATTGATGATAGTATAATGAATAAGATTTTTAACATCGATAAAATTTTAATTGAATATGTTTTTTAAAACAGAATTTATCTAACATATAATATATGACACAACTATACGAAATAACAGTTAGATTATCGCCAAACCAGAAAAAGAATCTTAGTAACGCGTATCATAAAAGAGAAACAATAGTTCTAAGGCTCACAAAGGACTCTCTATCTGGGAATGACACACTTTATGTTCCATTAAACATTGTAAAAAGATTGGAAAAAAATCGGAAACTTAAGAAAGGGATGGACATTAAACTTTCTAAAACAAACATTCGAAAGCAAGTAGGTGGATCTCTTCTGTCTACAGTTCTGACGCTTGGAAGAACTTTTGGTCCAACATTAGCAAAAACTATCGGTTTGTCAGCTTTAGCTGGAGCAGCTAGTGAAGGAGCATCTCAGATTGTTAAGAAGATATCCGGAAAAGGTGTTCAAACCGGTGAGTTCCTCATACCACAAAATAAAATCGATCAGTTGATAACATATAAACATCTTTTGACCACCAAACAAAAGAAGGATATATTAAATGCTCTACAAACAGGTTCTGGTGTTCATATAAAACCAACAAAAGTACAAACGGGTGGGTTCTTAGGTACTCTTCTTGCATCAATTGGAGTCCCTTTAGCTATTGAGGCAATAAAGAAGATGATTGGTAAAGGTGCCCCTCAGATGGGACAGCCTAAACAAAGACCACCCAGATCTATACCAAAACCAACTACTGTTAACAATCAAGATGGTGGTTTGTTAGTCCCAATGTATAGAACTCCACCTTTTTATGGAAATTGGCCTGATCAAACATTAGGTATGGGAATTTTAAAAAAAAGCTCCAAAAAAAAAGCTCAGAAAAAGGGCAAAGGTCTACTATTACGCAAAAACTCACCATTCAAAAACGTCCCTCTTCTAAACATTCTATTGTAAAACCAAATTTTCATCAAAATATTCCTTTGTCAAATTATGATTTAATTGATTGGTGCAAATACTTGAATATACCAATTAATGATGTTCTGTCTCGAGATGAAACTGTCCCACATAATCATCAACAAGCATTATTCATTTACAATCTTGAACCGAGTTATATGTCAGGGAGCCATTGGGTTGCTACATATGTAAAGGACAAAGTCATTAATTACTTTGATAGCTTTGGTTTACCTCCCTTCCAAGAAATGGTCAATCATGCGAGAAAAAAGAATTTAACATTGCTTCATCAGAACAATCAAATACAAAATTTACTAACGACAACATGTGGATACTTCTGTTTATACTTTTTGAATGAGATGAATAAGGGCAAATCATATTTTGATCTGCTTCAGGTATTTGATATATATGATACAATGAAGAATGAGAGGTTTCTAGAACGGTATTTCAAAAATATCTAATCATATTATATATGAAATCTTATTGCGTGAAACAAAAGAAGGTCACAGAATGTGTACCTGGGAGTGAAAGATATGAAAAGGCTAAGAATGGGAGGCTTATGCTTAAATGCAAATGCTCTGAATGCGGAATCACTAAGACGAAATTCGTCAAACAGGCGGGAAACGGGTTAGCCCGTCGAAAGGGGCGGGCGTACTAGATACAGTAGCATCGACTGGTGCTGATTTATTGATTCACCATGGTATTCCTTGGCTTGGAAAAAAGGCAGTTGAAATGGGAAGATATTATGGATCAGAAGCCTTGAGAAACCCAAAACTGCAGAAAAAGGCTATCGATTATGCTCTGGATAAGTTGAATCCAATGATTCAAAATGTCGGAAGTCAAGCTCTTGATCAATTATCTACTAAAATCAGACCGAATAGAAAGTATAAAACTGACAGAAAGGATTTGGATCGTGCTGGTGTTGATATACATAAACTAATTGGGAAAATACCGAAACCAAAAGCTGGATGGACCCCTGGAAAATATAAGTACATGGGACCATATAACCCTCTTGAAAAACAGCTAGAATATGATAAAAACACTGGTGAGGTCACCAAGTGGCACGTACAACCTTACAATCAAGTGGATAAAATAGCGGCTTATCACGATATTTGTTATGATATGGGGAAAAACAAAGGTGAATGTGACAAGAAAATGGTTAAGTCATTGGATGAAATACCTTATGGACAGATGCCAAAATGGGGACAAACCGCTCGGTTCTTGATTAACACAAAGCAGAAACTAGGTCTCGGTGTAAAACAAAGGAAGCCAAAAAACGGGAAAGGCCGTCGAGTGAAGAAAACTGGCAAAAAGAATTAGCTGATGAGCTTCATAAACCGATAAAGCGAAACTTCACTCGACGGCGTGTTATTGTAAATCATATTGACGAGATATGGTGCTCTGATCTTGTTGAGATGCAACAGTTTAGTCGATGGAACGCTGGCTACAGATACCTTCTCATGGTTTTAGATATATTCTCTAAATACGGTTGGATCGTCCCATTAAAAGATAAAAAGGGTGAAACCGTTATGAATGCTTTTAAAACAATCCTTAAAGAAGGCAGAAAACCACAATATCTTTGGACAGACAAAGGCAAAGAGTATTACAACAAACATGTTAAGGAACTACTTGATAAGAATAAAATAACCTTGTACTCAACTGAGAATGAGGAAAAGTCGTCAGTTTGTGAAAGATGGAACAGAACAATTAAAACCAAGATGTGGAAGCAGTTTACTGTTCAAGGTAATACACAGTATTTAGACATGTTACCCAAATTAGTGAAAGAATACAATAATACAAAACATTCGAGCATAAAGATGACGCCGACAGAAGCCAGTAAAAAGAAGAATGAAGGGACTGTTTACTTTAATCTGTATGGTAATTTGGAGCAAGTATCATCTAAACCGAAATTCAAAATAGGTGATAACGTTAGAATAAGTAAGTATAAACGGAATGTGTTTGATAAGGGCTATACACCAAATTGGTCTGAGGAAGATTTTACAATTGATGAAATACAACATACGAATCCAATAACTTACAAACTAAAGGATCTCAGAGGTGAAGATATTCAAGGGAGTTTTTATGAACCTGAATTATTAAAAGCTAAACAGGAGGTATTCAGAATTGATAAGGTAATCCGCAGAGATTATAAGAAGAAACAAGCTTTAGTCAAATGGAAGGGATATAGTGATGACTTCAACAGTTGGATTCCGTTAAAGGACTTAAGAGATATATAAAGTGTTTTAAAGAGAATTATCTAACATATTATTATATCTAAATAGATACAGTATATACTGTTTATTTGCTTTTGGTAGCCAAAAATAATTGTTTCTGGCTATTATATAACCTTATTATATATGAATACCGTAACTGGCGAAAAAATTCAACTTATTAAAACATCGAACTATTAACGTATATGGTGCTAAGAACCTTGAATACTCCAACAGACTGAATAAAAAATACGTGGTCACTCTTAAAAATGGTAATAAAATTCATTTTGGAGATCCTCGATATGAAGATTATTTGACACATCTAGACAGGAAAAGACGTGCACAATACCGAAAAAGAGCATCCAAGATAAAAGACAAAGATGGTAACCTGACATACAAAAATAAGAATTCACCAAATTTCTGGAGCTACCATCTGTTGTGGTGAAATATAAAATAGTATAATTATATATATGGATACTGAAATACAAGAGTGGTATTGCGAAGTCTGTAAGAAATATAGTTTGAAGAGAGAAGACAAACATCTTCTCACTAGAATTCATGAAATCAATCAAGCACGTCTGGATCGTAAGGAGGCTTATGAAGATTATATGATGCGTCGATATTATATATTGATGGAAAATACTGGAGTTAGGCCTTTTTCGAAGTACTTGGAAAGAAGTGCGCTAGTCTATAGAATAATTAAAAAAGATTTTGAACTATTTTACAAAGACGAACATAAATATATTCATTACGATACTGATTCCGATTCTGATTCAGACTCTGATTCCGATTCTGATTCAGATGATGAAGATACTGAATACGAAGATTATGTAAAACGTCGATATGATGTATTGATGAAAAATGCTGGAGATATGCCTTTGTCGAAGTACTTGGAAAGAAGTGCGCGAGTCTATAGAATAATTAAAAAAGAATTTAATCAAAATTACAAAGTTACTGACTGAATTTAAACGCGCAAATAGTTATAAAGGAATAATAACATATAGCATTAATACATATGGATATGTTCACTTATGAAGGAAAAAAACTGAATATTATCAAAAAGGATGATGACATATGGTTCCGTGCTAAAACAGTTGCTAACATTTTGGAATATTCAAATTCACGAAAAGCGATTAATGATCATGTTGATGAAAAAGATAAATGTTCACTTAAGAGGCTCAACTCCAAGGGTAACGAATCGTTACCTTTAACTGGGAACATCAGAAACACGATTTATATAAATGAATCTGGATTGTACAGCCTCATATTGGGATCAAAAATGAATAAAGCTAAAGATTTCAAACGATGGGTTACTAAGGAAGTTTTACCATCAATCAGAAAAACCGGTAAGTATGAATTCAACAACAGGTCATACAAAATGCTGACATTTAATATCAAAACAGAATATGATTTACATAAAAAGGTAGTCAACTTTATTAGAAACAATTATCCTAAAGCAATCCTAATCCCAACATTAGGTGAAAACCAAATTAATGGTAACATGAGAATAAAATCATACAACATGGGTTATCAGAAGGGAGCTTGTGATCTATTCATTGGAAATATGCATTTGAAGTACTCAGGTTTTGCAATCGAATTTAAAACACCAACTGGTTATGGAAAGCTTTCAGAAGAACAGGAGATGATGCTACAAGAGTACGAAAACAACAATTACAAAATATTAGTCAGCAACGATTATGATGAGATCATTAAAGAAATCATACTTTATTTCCAGGGTGTAAGAATCAAATGCAAACATTGTTCCAGAAAATTCAAGTCAACAGAAACATTAGGCAATCATTTGAAATTCATACACAAACACTTATAAAGAGAAAAATAATATATAGATTATATATATGGAAAATCAAAATGTAAAGAGAGGTCGAGGTAGACCAAAAAAGTATTCAACTGAAGAAGAGAGAAAGGATGCTTTAAAACAACAAAAATCGAAGTACATGTTAAATAAAGAGTGGTATTGTGATACATGCAATACTGGTCGTAATTATACTCTTGCTGGTAAATGGTGTCATTTAAACACAAAAATACACAAGAAAAATGCCGATGAAAAATAATGTATATAGTTCAAAGGATCTGTTAATTGGATCATTTGAATTCTCGACCATTTAAAACGCGTGCCATAATCACTTAAAAGAATATCAATACTATAGTATATATGGAAATAAAAGAATATAATTATATAGAAATGAACAAAGCTAGTTTGAAGAAACTCAGCAAATCACAGCTTATCAAATTGCTTCTGAATCAAAAGAAAAGGAAGCCTGAAATCATCATAGCAGATGATACCAAACCAGTTCCAACACAAAGGACTTATAAACCAAGACCACCTGTACCAACACCTCGCAAGAGTGTCAAACAGATGGCTAAAGAATATGAAGAAAAACATCATTCTTCCACCTCCAGAATTCAGGGATAATTATAAACCAGTTCCAGCACCAATAACATACAAACCAAGGAGACCAATACCAACACCAAGAACCAAAATAGAACAAACAGACAAAGCCTTAAAAGGTTACACTAAGTCTTATGAAATCAGCATCAAAAACAATAAAGACCCCTTAGCTCAAATGCAAAACACGAGAAAGGCTATAGAACATCGTGTAATAGCTTTGTTGAATGAAATGAAAGGCTTGAAATACGTTGAAACATTGAAAGTCACTTTCGAAAAAAATTCAGGTGATGAAATAGTTGAAAAGTCAGCATATTTCAATAGTACACCTCAAACAATAATCAACCAAATGGAAATCGCTGATTCATTACAATCATCAAAACAACAGATACTGAATAAGATAGCTCAATGGATATCAGAAGGATCTGGTTGGACAATTAAATCAGTTGATAGTCATTATCTTAATATTGTAAAATACAAGCCTATGAGTGGATCATCCTATATCCAATTACCTTCTGAATTACGAAATGGTAAAAAAGGCTTGATTAATTTAAAAAACATGGATACTGAATGCTTCAGATGGTGCCACATTAGACATTTAAACCCACAAGACAAGGACCCTCAACGTATAAAAAAGACTGACAAACAATACATTGAAAAGTTAGATTATTCTGGTATTGAATTTCCGGTTAATGTTAAACAGTTCAACAAAATTGAGAAGCAAAATAAAATTAACATCAGTGTATTTGGATATGAAGAAAAGCAACCATTTCCCATTTATGTTTCCAAAGAAAAGTTTGAAGATCATATGGAACTACTGTTAATAACAAAAGACGAAAACAAGCATTATATCCTCATAAAAGATTTCAACACATTCATGTTCAATCAAACAAAACACGAACATAGGAAACACTTTTGTATGCACTGCCTGCAATGTTTCAGTTCCGACAGGGTATTAAATAATCATAAAGACAATTGCATTCAAGTGAACGGTACTCAAGCAATTAAAATGCCAACTAAAGATAACAACATACTGAAATTCAATAATTTTCATAAACAGCAACCAGTGCCATTTGTTATCTATGCTGATTTTGAGGCTATAACAGAGAAGATTCAAGGATGTCAACAGAATAATGAGTCATCATATACTGAAGCCTACCAGAAGCATACAGACTGTGGATATGGTTATAAAGTGGTTTGTTGTTATGATTAACAATTATTCTACGAGGGCGCGCTGGATATCGAATGATAGATAACCAACGAGGCGCGTAGCGCCGAGTTGGTTATAATCATTTGATATCCAGCAAGCCCGAGTGGAATAATTGTTTTATTAAAAACTTAACCACTATTAAAAAACAAAATCAAGAAAGAACGGTAAAAATGAGAAAAGAAATAAAAAGGAACAAGAATCGATCACATGACTGAACGAAAAAGGCGCCAAAATCTTGCGAAGTGTTGCAGCGTTTCATTGCAAAGCTGAATGAATCAATGAAAACTGCTCGAAAGTGAACAAAGTGGCACAAGTTTTGGAAAAAAATCTTCTAATTTTTGGCTCTGAAATATGGTACATGTTTGATTTTTCTCCTGAAACATTGTTGTAGTCATCGTTCAAAGCGGATTGAAGCTGTACAATTTCACCATGTTAGCTGCTGGAGTTGAAACGGAACAAATTTGTAATCTGTTCGCACAACGGAGCCATCATGTGTGTGTTTGATCGAACTGAAGACAGAACAAATTTGAACTTGAAGAGGTAATTTCTATGTATCTCAGAAGCAAGATTATTGTAGCGAGGAACATTAGAATTCACCATCATAGTTTGTTAAACGCAAAGCGCAAAATGCAGTTGTTCTCGGTTTAGAGGTTGCGGACGGCCGGAATGGTAAAAACAACATTCAAACAACTGGAAAAGCGATTTAACTACGTTTACATGGCATCCGATTTCTACCTGAGCATTTGGACCTGTTGGAATACAGAGCTACAACGAGCCGGCAGGTAAGCCAGTGTCAATTTTGCGTGTTAAAGCCGAAAAAAATCTCGCCTTTTCTTCCTTCAGGGTAGTTTGCAGCTGTATTTTTTTCCTAGTACTTGTTTAGACTACTTCATGATCTTCGCATCGACTCGCCATGAATGTGTGTTAGTTTTTATTAAATGCTTCCGCCTCATTTCACTGTGTTTTGTTTTATGTCTTGTCTTGATATTTTGAAGTGGAAAGCCTTCCTGATAAAACCTACCGTTTCCTCAATTTCAACATAGTTTGATTTCAATGACCGACGTGACGATCGATGAAAGAAATTTTAAATTGTAAACACAGCGCTTAATGCTTGAATTTCTATTTCTGCACAGTTTCTTCAAACAATTTTGACTTGTGTAAGACGACGCTGTTGATGATGCTTGTTGCTGAAGCTGTTGGAATTTCTGCTTAATTTAAATTCGCTGCCAAGTGATTTCTCTCGTCCATTTTTCTCGCCGGGTCGCTCGCGAGGAAAAAACGTTCAGCTCACTTTGTTGTTGAGTGTTCATTGACCATATTTGGTCGCAGCAGGTATATGAGCTGATAGCCTAGCTCCGTTCAGCCAATCAAAATGCTAGAAATCCAATATACCTAGTCCAGTTTTTAATAATGACAAATATACAAAACCAATACAAATATATAGAGGTGAAAAGGCTGTATACAAATTCATGGAAAATTTGTTAGAAGAAGTAAAATACTGTAAAAAAGTTATGAAGACATTTTTTAACAAACCATTAAAAATGACAAAAGAGGATGAAGAGAAATTTGAAAAAGCAAAAGAATGTCACATCTGCGATAAAAAATATATTGAAAAAGACATTCGAGTCAGAGATCATTGCCATATTACAGGCAAATACAGAGGCTCAGCACATCAAGACTGTAATCTGAAACTTAGAATAAATGCACAAGAAATAAAAATTCCTGTTATATTCCATAATCTGAGAGGTTATGACAGCCATTTTATAATGCAAGAAATTGGAGCTATTGTTAAGAATAATACATACACCAAAAACGGAAAAGAGATTAAAATGGACATAAATGCAATTCCAAACAATATAGAAAAATATATGGCGTTCATGCTTGGTAACCATCTAACATTCATTGACAGTTTCCAGTTTATGAGTTCTAGTCTTGATAAATTAGTTAGCAACTTACCAGCAGAAGCTTTTAAATATACAAGCAAAAAATTCAAAAAAGAAAAATTCGAATTGATGAGGAAAAAAGGTATTTATCCATACGATTTCATGGACAGTTTTGAAAAATTCGATAAAACAGAGTTGCCAACGAAAGAAGAATTTTACAGCATATTAAATAATGAGCACATAACAGATGAGGATTATCAACATGCTAAAAACGTGTGGAATACATTTAAATTACAAACGATGGGTGAATACCATAATCTATATCTTAAGTCTGATATCCTTCTATTAGCCGACGTGTTTGAAAACTTCCGTAAGACCTGTCTTCAGTATTACAAACTTGACCCCTGTCACTACTTCACATCTCCAGGATTATCTTGGGATGCTATGTTGAAGATGACTAATATCAAATTGGAACTAATGACAGACATAGACATGTTTCAATTCATTGAAAAAGGCATGCGTGGTGGTATATCTTATATTGCCAATCGATATGGAAAAGCAAACAATAAGTACATGAGAGAATACGACGAGAAGGCGCCCTCAAAGTATATTATGTACCTTGATGCTAATAATTTATACGGTTGGGCTATGAGTCAATGTCTCCCCACTGGTGGTTTCAAATGGTTGACGGAAAAGCAGATTAATAAAATCAACTTAGCAAAATACAAGGATGACTGCAAGAAGGGATTAATATTAGAAGTTGATCTAGAATACCCCAAAGAGTTACATGAAATTCATAACGACTACCCTCTAGGACCGGAAAAGGTTAAAGTAACTGATGATATGTTGTCTGGATATTGTAAGAACATACAGAAAAAGTTCAATATTTCCACGGGACTGGTACATAAACTAATCCCTACATTATGTGATAAAGAAAAATATGTTCTACACTATAGAAATCTGCAGTTGTATCTCGATCTCGGTTTGAAATTAAAGAAAGTCCATCGAGTATTAGAATTCAATCAGTCTCCATGGCTCAAGCAATACATAGACTTCAATACACAAAAACGTACTCAAGCGAAAAATACATTCGAAAAAGACTTCTTCAAATTGATGAATAACTCAGTGTTTGGAAAGACAATGGAGAACATAAGAAAGCGTGTCGATGTCAGACTTATTACAGATGAGAAGAAACTATTGAAGATGGCTTCTAAACCAACTTATGTAAGCAGTAAGATATTCAATGAAAATCTGGTAGCAGTGCATAAGATCAAAGAAACACTAACTCTAAACAGGCCGGCATATGTGGGTATGTGTATTCTTGATCTGAGCAAAACTCTAATGTATGATTTTCATTATAACTACATAAAAGAAAAGTATGGTAATAAGGCTAAACTACTATTCACTGACACAGACAGTCTGACATATGAGATCGAAGCTAAAGATGTGTACCAAGACTTTTGGAATGACAAAGATCGATTTGACAACAGCGACTATCCAGAAAACTCTCCGTATTTCGATAAGACAAACAAGAAGGTAATCGGTAAATTCAAGGATGAAGCAGCTGGAATACCAATCACAGAATTCGTCGGTTTGCGATCAAAAATGTATTCATATATGAAAGACAATCATAAAGGTGGAAAAACAGCCAAGGGAATCAAGAAGAACATAATAAAGAACAATATCAAACATGAAGATTATAAGAATGTATTAACCAATAACAAACAAATACATCATACCATGAAGACAATCAGAAGTATCAATCATCAACTAGGGAGTTACGAGCTCAATAAAGTGTCACTCAGCTGTTTCGATGATAAACGATATATAGCAAATGATGGAATCAACAGTTTCGCTTACGGACATTATGCAATCTGAAGATGTGACGGCCTCCATACAAGTTCCACAAGAACAGTCTACTTTTCTAAGAAATAACAAACTTCACCAATAAACTTTACCAACAAACTTTACTAACAAACTTCACCAATAAACTTTACCAACAAACTTTACTTTAAATACAAGTTCATCTGAAATCACATGACAATCATATGACCCAAAAAACCAATAGAAATCTGATGACTCATTTCTTTGGGAAAGTCTGCTTTTCTGAGAATTTCAAGACTTCCTATTTTCCGAGAATTTTAAGACTTCCTGTTGTATGAAGTCACGCAATGGAAAATGCGTTCGTTTCCACATGAAATAAAAACATATAGATTTCCATATTATTTTACAATATATATATCTCCATATTATTGTTCTTATATGTATATCTCCATATTATTGTTATTATATGTATGTCTCCATAAAAATGATTACCATCCGATGGAAAGTAGTTAGAGTTGGTTCGGTTTTAGCGAAGTTTTTATAAAACTGCGCCAGAACCGCCAACTCTATAACTACTTCCTTCCCTCCAGGTCTGGAATTAGCCTGCGTGACAGGCGCTAAAAGAAGAGGGAGCGGGGGAATTAGCGCTCAGTTCGCGCTTGTCAATAATGAACTCATTTCCTTCCCTACAGGTCTGAAATTATCCTGCGTGACCAGCACTAAAAGAAGAGGGAGCGGGGGAATTAGCGCTCAGTTTGCACTTGTGAATAATGAACCCATTTCCTTCCCTCCAGGTCTGGAATTAGCCTGCGTGACAGGCGCTAAGAGAAGAGGGAGCGGTGGGCGGGGAGGATTAGCGCTCAGTTCGTGCTTGTGAATAATGAACCGATTTCCTTCTATTTTCGGCGCCTGGCATGCAGGCTATTCTGAAATCCGCACAAATAAAGCTGGAGATGTTTCAAGAACAATGTCACATCACGGGTTTCTATAGTTAGCCGGTACCTGTTATCGAAAGCGAGGAATCTATGGTGTCAAGAATTTGCTTTCCATTTTATCGGTACGCCTTCCGGAGCAATCTCATACAGATGCACAAGAAACTGGAACATATGTTTGACTTGTAGCAATTTTGATTAGCGACTGGAATACTTGTACAATATGGCCATTTTAGGGGGCATTTTCATGAGGCTGGGACGAACTCAGACCGGCATGAGTTCGTAACAGCCTCCATACATTTCTTTTGTTGCGTTTAAATGAGACCAGTCTGAGACCATTTAACCTGCAAACCTGCCAAAACACATGGCCAGTCCATTTCAAAAGTTTTGTTTTTCGTCGCCACACGGAGGCAATTTGAAAGTGAAATACTCCACTTTGGAGAAACACGCCCCTAAGAAATGTCACACTTCGCCGGTAGCTGGTATTTTTTGCTGTGTTCAGAGAAAAGATCTGTGCGGCGAAAACGTTTAAACATCACGCATCAAATTTCCTTTTAAGGCAAAAAGCAGGGCTGTTCCCTGATTACTTCAGAACGGTAAACCAAAAAGAAACCTAGAACGTTGACAACCGAGACTAAGAATAAAGTGCCCTTACACTACGCTACACTGCAACGGATGCAAGTAAAATTCCAATATGGCCTTTTTTTAATTTCATATTCGAATGTTTTGAAAACGTTTTTTAGGTTGGGTAGCTAGCAAGTCATCTTGCCAACTGGAAAGATGGAAAACGAGGATATTCCGATTTGGCAGGGCCATTTTAGCGTTTATTTCAATTTCTACTAACCAAACACAGATTCAAAAATTTAGATTATTTACACAATAATGTTAAGTGTTATTCAAATACCCAATCGTCTTCATCATGTATTGTTTAAAGAAATATAAGGACCCAGTGCGTGCCTTTTCTTTCATTCATACAAACGATGCCAAATGAACAAAACAACTAAACGACATGCATAAAACAACTAGTCGCAACACAACGATTAACGGTTTGGCAAAAGTCGGTGGCCAAGAAAAATTACATAAGGAAAGCTCTTTACATTTGAGGGAGTGAAAAGGCTCAGCCTAGTCGACCTCATACGATCGTTATAGTGTTCTAGAAGCAGAGACTGACTTGCGAGTTCTTCCTGACAAATCCAACAGCTCAATGTACGATCATGGTCTTTGCTTTGTTGAATGGATAACGATGTTGTTGTGTTACTCTGGTTACTATACTCAGTACAGGATGTCTGCCAATGTCTCGCCAAGCTTGCTTTGCCGCAATGTTTGCAACAATACGGTTTCTCTCCCGTCTGGATTCTTTCATGTTCCCGCAACGTTCCTGCTCGAGAGACACTCTTGCCACATTGCTTGCATTCAAAGGGTTTCTAACCAGTGTGGGTTCTTAAATGTATCTTCAAATATCCTGCATGGGTAAAACACTTTCCACACTGTTTACATTCATATGGTTTCTCTCCAGTATGGGTTCTTAAATGTCTCTTCAAATGTCCTGCTTGGGTAAAACACTTTCCACACTGCTTGTATTCATATGGTTTCTCTCCAGTATGGGATCTTAAATGTCTCAAATTTGCTGCTTCGATAAAACACTTTGTTTGCATTCATGTAACCTCTCTCCTCCATAAAAAGCGCTTGCCACAATGTTTGCAATAATGGTTCTCTCCTGCGTCAGCAAAACGCTTTCCACACTGTTTGCACTCATGTGGTTTCTCTCCAGTATGGGTTCTTTAATATGTCTTCAAAGGTCCTGCTCGGTTGAAACACTTTCCACACTGTTTGCATTCATATGGTTTTTCTCCAGTGTGAATTCTTTCGTGTTTCCGCAATGTTCCTCCTGGGGTAAAACTTTTGCCACGCTGCTTGCGTTCATGTGGTTTTCCTCTGGAATTGGTTTGTCTGCGTAGTTACAATTTCCCTTTCATCTTTAAGTATTTGTTACACTATATTTTCCTTCCTTGTTTGCATTCCACAACACTGTTAAGGAAATTTACCAGTGTTGGCAAGTGCTGGCTTTTAAATCGCCTAGAAACTAATTTTCACCAGTACCCGTATGCTGGGCAAGAAATTTTTCCGTTATAAATGGCCGTTTTTATGCTAGAGACGTTAAAGTCGTCTAGACGTATTTAACGTTTCAGAAGTTAATGTCGTCTGGCACAAAAACGGGACGTATTAAAGTAGACGAACAAGTAGAAAAAAACCAAGATTTTCTAAGAAAAGGACGCGACTAAACTCGACACTAGACGCGACTAAACTCGGCGGCAAATCAAATAAAGTGTGCAAAACAACAAATCTATCTGCATGTAAACATGGCGGAGACCTTGCTTAACTGCTTTGCAGCTTCTGAAGACTTGTTTCTCGACGTCTTTGAAAAATAAAAGACATGGAAACGCAAATGTTTTTAAAAAGGCTAAATCAGTCAAGGAAGCGGCTTGTGGAAGAAGCACTTGGCTTGTGCGTCGTGGCCAACAAGAGAGAAAGGAAGGAAAGAAGTGGAGATGAACAGAGGGATTCTTCTTGGTGGAGAAACGGCTAACTAAATTAGAACGATAAAGTTCGTCTCGTTTTTATACTAGACGACGTTAACGTCTCAGACGTTAAAGTTGTCTGTTAAGTGCGACGTTCAGTCGCACTTAACAGAAGACATATTTCGGTAAATTGTGATCGTCGGGGTGAGTGTAGCCCCGAACGATAAAGTTCGTCTCGTTTTTAAAGTTCGTCTCGTTTTTATACTAGACGACGTTAACGTCTCAGACGTTAAAGTTGTCTGTTAAGTGCGACGTTCAGTCGCACTTAACAGAAGACATATTTCGGTAAATTGTGATCGTCGGATTGAGTGTAGCCCTGAGAAGGACTGTTTGAGGTGACATTGACTGACGTTTCGACATCCTGAGCGGAAGTCATCATCAGAGTCAGTGAACTGTGAATCGTCAGTAGATGTTATAAGTCTCTGGTCGTTGTCCTGATTGGTCGACGATCTCGTGGTGTTATTGGTCGTCTGTCAGTTAAGCCGTGATGTTATTGGCTGTGAAGACTGTTAAACGTGATTGGTGCGTTTCGATCCGTCTTTTGTTAGTCAAATAAGTCGGTTTGTCTATTGTTTGTCTGTCTTGTTATTGTCGGCAATCAGTCGTTTGTAAGGTGCAGGTAGCTGTTGGCAACGGTTCAGTGGTGTTTGTTCTAAGTTAGTAAACCAGCTTTCCAGAGTGATTCGTTGATAGTAGTCCGTACTGTAGGTAACGCATTCAGCAGAGTCCCAGTCGATTCTGTGGTTTGTTTTGAAATGGTGCTCAGCAATGTGATTGTTGATATCGCCATTTCTAGTCGCTCGTTTGTGTTCAGTCAGTCGGACGTTCAAAGTTCTGCCGGTATCACCAATATAAGTGACCTGGCAGTCGCAGCATTTGATTTTATAAACTGCTCCCCGTCTGTCGCTCGGTTCGTCTTTGTCTTTAACGTTCGTCAGTAGTTGTCGTAAAGTAGTGATAGGTTTGTGAGCAACGCGGATGTTGTAGGGTTGTAGGATTCGTGCGATAGTTTCAGAAGTCCCTTTGATGTAAGGTATGGTTGAAGTAGTGACAGGTGTCGCGTTAGTGTTCGTAGCGTTAGGTTCGGAGTTTCTGTAAGTGTTGTGTCTAATAAAGTCCCGATTGTAATTGTTCTTGTTGAAAACGTTGTCTAAGTACTTGATTTCGTCCGTTAAGCTCTCGGGTGAGTCACAAACTAGTTGCGCGCGTCTTGTCAGGGTCCGTATAGTCGTAGCTTTGTGAGAAGTTGGGTTGTAAGATGATTGGTCGAGTAGTCTGTCGGTATGTGTCGGTTTTCTGTAAATATCTTAAAATCGCGGCCACCTAGGAAGCTCAATGTACACTAAGAATGTTTTGCTATCATAAAAGATCTTTCAACTGAAAAGAGAAAGTGTTAAGTTTTATCTTTATTGAAATATTGGAGAAAATTGCAGGAATGACCAAATCAGCCCGTAAAAAATGAATCATGATTTACTTGAAAACGGTCGTACAGATTTTTCTCTAATTGTCTCTACAAGTTGTGTAGGTTGAGTAGTCCAAATAGCTTAAGTTTCGTCATAAAGTGTCTGACTAGTTTTCGAGATATTCGACATTATTTAAAATGAGGGGCTGCCATTACCTTTGCTATGGTGACAGCTGTTGCTAGGAAACCAATAAAAAAATAAACTTTCGTCATATGTTGAAAAGGTGTTATAGTATCAAGGAAATCGAAGGTTATCTTCTATGCGAAATTTTGATTTCAAAAGATACACTCCAAGGCCAAAGAACTGTTGCAAGCCTCCTTAAAGGCTCGTAACAGCTACCTTATTAATTGATCTCCTTATTAATGACTGATTTCTTCGTCTTTATACAATTAAAATCAACTTCCCGTTCAAATAAGCACTCATCTCTCTTCCTTCTCAAGAACTATGATGTATCGATGGCGCAATCCACTAATTGCATCATCATAATAGTGCCAATCCCTTCTCAGTCTTCCTAAGCCACCGTCCCTTGCCGCGCTAATAAGGTGCAAACACAGCTGTCGTTTCTCTCCTCTGCGAAATACAGGTTACTCAATGAGAAAACGTACAATCCACTTCGGAAACCGTCCCCCCATAAAACGCCAAGGGAAACTGCCTCTCACGCAGCACAATATTACACCGCTGCCATACAAAACGCAACTCACAGAAGCAGAATCGTGATATGCTCCTCACATTCACAAATCCTTCTTACTCCCACATTTTTACATCCCTCGAAATTTCAATCCCCATAACAAAACTCCTGCGCTAAAACAATTTTCACAATAACCACTAACTAGATAACACAGCCAATTTCGCGTTCAATCGTATAAGTTGCTTTACTCAGTTGGGCATGCTTCATACAAGACAAATACAGAAACCCCAAACTTAACAACCCTTTGCCGTTCATATCTTAAAAACTGTAAATTAAAAGACAAGAACACACGTAGGTAACATTCAGCAGACTAATAGCGGAGCCAGCGCGCTAGCGCGTCAGCGGAGCTCCATTGCTAAGGAAATTTGGTAATCTATCAAGCCAAAAAATTTTGGTAGTGACGTAGTAGTCACGTGACCGTCCGTCCGTACATCCGTACGTCCGCCCGTCCGCACCACAGGGCTATCAATACACTTCCTACACTGGATAGAATCCTGTGCTGAATCCCGTGTGTTTTCGGCGCGAAATCGCATGTTGACCCACGTTGTAGCAAAACAAGCAAAGACAACAAAAGTCAAAAACAAATTTGTTAGCGGAAAAAAAAAGTTTAAAAGAACACTCAGTTGTCTTTTTGGTGGAAGGGGAAAAGTTCAATCTAGGCGAAAGAAATTCGGCGATAAAGTTCAGGCAAAAAGTTCAAATTTGCCTCGTCGGTTCTGTTCAAACTCGGTCGGCACACCGCTTGAGTTCGCCGCTTTTCGCAGCGGTTTCGACGCCAAATATAGCAGAGCTAGTGCTTTTTGGTTTTTTCTGTCCACAACCATGGTTTTTACGGTGTTTCGAACACATTTTGCCAGGAAAAACACCAGCATTTTCATGCTGATAGGCAGCTTGTCACGAAGAAAGAAATAAGTATTAAAATTAACTACGAAAACAATTGCAAACGCCCATGGCCTAGTGGACTAGTTACCAGCATCTCACACCGACGAGCCGGGTTCGACACTCAGCGGGAGCAAGAATTTTTTTCTTTGTTTTTTTTTTTAATAAAACGACTTGGATGAGAGTATTTTCACAAATTAATAACTGCCAGCAAAAACAAAACAATAAAACAAAACAAAAAGCAAAGGCAAAAAACAGACAAAACAAAAAGGGGGCTCCGCTTTTAGGCTTGGCCAAATCTATATATTATGCGCATGCGTCTTATATAAGACATTACCGCTCTTGAGTACCCCTACCACAAGCTTTACAGCACTTTATTCGTATGTTAAGCCAACTGACCATGAAAAACACACCTGGTCCATTTTATAAACTGGCGGTTGCCTTTATGGCGACGGCCGGTTAACAAAATATAAATAATTCATCAATTCGATGCAATTCCAATGGCAATAGACCTTTGTAACGGGGCGGCCATGTTGAGTCCCCGGAAAATAAAAAGTGTTGTTTTTGCACGTCTAAAGTTAAAGTTGTTCACTGCGAGGCTAGACGTGCAAAATGTTTTGCTTTTATGCTAAATAGTAACTGCGTAAAAAAGGACTATTACAGACCGTCGACACCATCCACCACCCGTTCACTGTGGAAGCCAAATTCACGAGTTAAAAACGTCATCGGTTCTGCACGCACTGCATGCCTATGTTTAAGATATGGCTGTCACGGGTTGCTTTCCTTTTAGACCATCCATTTTCAGACTTAGATGGTGTAAGCTGGAACGAAAATGCAAAAACAAATCAGTACAAGTTTGTTTACTCCCTAAATGAACACGTCCTTTAGGGAAAAAAAACAAGTTTGCGCTCACTGGAACGCACGATACGAAATCAGATTCAGACACAAAATTAATCTATTCTAAATGAACTGCCTCTGGACGGTTCAGATTGTTGTCTAAGATTGGTTGGCATCATGATAGAATGGAAAATCGAAATTTCGATTAAAAAATAAGCTGGAATAATATTGGCAAAAAGGATAATAGTCTTCACTGATTGCCTCAGTTAACCAAGACGCCAATGATGTCTTATAAAACGTTACAAGTATGTCATTTTGGGAAGTTGAGGTGTTTGTATCATACAAATGCAAGAGATTTTACTTGGGAAAAATAACACTTGCCCAGCTAACGGCCTGATGAAAATTCGTTTCTAGGGAATTTTTTAAATATCATGTCCTGTCTCACTTACCATACCAGTTGTTACGGTGATTCAAAAGCCTTGAACTTGCTAACAATTGTTAATTACCCCGCCGTCAGGACGGGGTCTAGTAATACCCGGTTGTTGTTTTTTTTTTGGTGGTCACTTGCCCCAGACCTTCGCTCGGTCAAAACAATACTTCCCGGTAATTTTCGTTCGTTTAGAGTTTATTCGCCAGAATTTTCATGATAGTTGATGTAGAAAATTACTGGCGATTTAATGGCATAAAAACCCCTTCGATGAAAGCAAGAATGAAGGTGCTAGCGAGCTTTGAAGCTGGCATGAATTCGCCTAACTTGCCCTGGCACGTAAACATTACATCACTGAAACACAGAAGCCGATTCGGGGAAGACCCTTGCTTTCGCCAAGTTGAATAATTCAACAGTGAAATGGAAGCATTTTTTTTGGCAGTTTTGCTTTGCTTTGCCAAAATCTTTAAGGAAAGTTGTGTAGAAAGGTACAAGGAATTCAATGGACTTAACTTTTCTTCGACGAGAGCAAGGACAAATGTACTAGCGAGCTTTAGTTTGAAAGCTGGCATGAACTGGCGATCACTATGAACTTAGCAATACTATGATGTAAAGTGTATGTATGACTGCCAAGAAGTGAGCAATACTGCCCTCCCCCAGGCCACAGGCCTTAAGAGCCATTTTCTGAGAATATCGAGAATCAAAAGACACTCACAAAAAATCGATTTGTTTTTAATTTTGCCAAAACATCCCTTTGGGTAAGCTAATTCAAGAAAAAATAATCCAAAGTTCCAACGAGTTATTTAACGGACGAAAATTTAATAAGTTCGAAAAATGCATAAAATGGCGGTTTTAGGGTCTCTAAACGGCTCAAATTCTCACTCAACTTTAGGAAGCCGGTGAGAGCGTAAAAACGATTCTTTTAAAACGAAACAAACCACGAATATTATTTAACCTTTCTACTTTAAAACTGTGTAATAAATTTGCCAATGTTTGGTTTGGAACATTTTCAAGCGGCGTTTTTATCGAGCCGCTCTTAACCTTGTTTATCACAAGGTAAAATGAAGGCCAACTTCGGCCGCTTAGAACGGTATCTGGTATGTATCGTTTAATGATTAACACTACACAGAAAGAAAGCTCTATCACTGGAATTTTCACCAGGAAAGTTACAGCTTTGGGAATCAAAATAATACTTCCCCGTCAGTAAATTTTTACTGTTTAGTGATCTGAGCGGGTAGAATTATATGCAAATTACAGATTTAATTCCTGGAATACATACTGCTAACAATTACAAAGGTCGTTTAAGATAGGCTCACCATTAGTTACATATGCACGCACAATGTTTTTCCTGATCTTTGAAAGAAATTTCTGCTTTCTTGAGTCTTGCTGAGTCTTATTATTTTAAAACTAAGCAGATTTTTAACGGCATTTCAACAAGACAGGAATCCACTCATTCAACTTGACCAAGATAACAAGATAACAAGAAAACACAGAGTAACGACGTACTATGCCGCCTACCTTGCCAACCGAAAACGCAACAATACAACAGAAAAACACTCCAAACTGTAAACAAACGAATTTTCAGTTTCCTGATTGAGCGAAGATGTTTTAAGCTCATCGCCTGGAGGAATACGCGGAAAGACAGGTGACCTCTGCACTGACCCGTACGTGCCACACCACACTAACAGAGAGAGTCACGTATTCGATTTTTGTTATGGGATTTGGGATAAAAACTTGGTGGAAAGGTAAAAAGAAAAAAAACTTGCAACAGATAGCTAGTACTTTGTTGGATTACATTTAGGACAAGCTCCACACAGGAGTTTTCACGGTCACGACTCTCTCTATTAAGCGCGGTAATTCCGCAATGTACGTGCTGTTGTAATTTTACTACTAATTAAATTACAGCTCATGAAATAAAATAAATATTGCAGTAAGTTACATTCACAGTGTGTAAGTACTGATATATGGTGTCGTGTAGTTTTTCCACTCTTCTGGAGAGGGTTACTGTCTGTGGATTAAGCAGTTGTTACGCAGGCCACGTTGAAGTTGTTTCCCTAAAAGAATGCACAAGACACATCTCGCGGCATCTTCAATTGCACGGGACCAAGTGCAGATAAGGCGGTTGACAGTGAATTCAAGTTGTTGTTAGCCCGAGCAGGTAATGTTATTGCAATTTGTTCTGGAATTACTGTGTTCCATAATTTTGGCCACAGATACTTCATAGCACTTGGCGTCCCTTAATCTAGGCTCTGCAGAGTCGTGCTACTCCTGTGCCCTCCGGCTCCCGGGGGGGGGGGGAGGAGAAAGGGTCTTTTGACCAATGTTTGGGTGTAGGGGTGACGCTGCGGGTTTGACACCCTGGCCCTGTCTAGGACAGAGAAACGAAATGGAATGTCGATCGTACCGACGATACCCGGTTGGGGAAGATGCGCATAAAATATTAATTTACCATGTTTAGGGACAGAGACCAAAACCATATCCTGTCCAGCAGCACACCCCAGTATAGACCACATTAGGCAGTAACCCTTCCTTCCGGGGGGGGGAGGGGGGAGAGTGCCGTGCTTAGCCTTAACTCACTCAACTGTAGCACAATATTCATCGACGATAGCACGATGTGATTATTGAACTTCCCCTGATGTAATCTTACTTGGCTGCAGTTTGCGCGAGCGTGACGCGGAAGCCACGCGGGCCCATGTGAGAACTCGCCCACATGATACCGTTTCTCGCTTTGCTATTTGGTTTTTGCGTCATGAGGTTGGAAGCCTAGAGTTCAAAGTATATTTATCTTTGAGTTTTGGTTATTTAGACATTTTTTCAGTAGAAGAGTCTAAGCTTTCAACCCCATGACGCAAAAACCAAAAAGGGCTAGCTAAAATGGCAAAGCGAGAAAAGGTATCATGTGGGCGAGTTCTCGCATGGGCCTGCGTGGCTTCTGCGTCTCGCTCGCTCGAACTGCTACCAAGGAAGATTGCATTGAAGTTCAATTTTCGGCATCTGAAATTACATCGTGCTATCGTCATGCTAAACACGGCACCACTAGCCCCCTCCCCCCGCCCGGAAGGGAGGGTACTCCCTTATGTGGACTATACTGGGGTTTGCCGCTAGACAGGATACGGTTTTTGGTCTCTGTCCCTAAGCATGGTATATAATGTTATGCCCGCCTTCCCCAACCGGGTATGGTCAGTATGATCGACATTCCATTTCGTTTTTCTGTCCTAAACAGGGCCAGGGTGTCAAACCCGCAGCGTCACTCCTACACCCAGACATTGGTCAAAATAAAAATAAATAAATAAATATACTTTATTTCAGTAGGGTGCATAATTACAGTCACACTGTAGTCTCCCTTATGGCCCTACGTCCAGGTCGAATTGGAATTTGGAAATATTGGTTTTTATGGAGGGAGGAAAACTTGAGTACCCGGAGAAAAACCCTCGGAGCAAGGACGAGAACCAACAACAAACTCAACCCACATATGACACCGAGACCGATAATCGAACCCGGGCCACATTGGTGGAAGGCGAGTGCTCTCACCACTGCGCCATCCCTGCCACCCCCACCCCCCCGGGCGCCCGTGGGCACGGGAGTGGCGTGACTCTGCAGAACCTAGATTAAGGGACGCCGAGTGGCATGAAGTATCTGTGGCCAAAATTATGGAACACAGTAATTCCAGAACAAAATACAATAACATTACCTGCTTGGGCTAACAACAACTTGAATTTACTGTCAAGCGCCTTATCTGCACTTAGTCCGTGCAATTGAAGATGCCGCGAGATGTGTCTTGTGCATTCTTTTAGGTAAACAACTTCAACGTGGCCTGCGTAACAACTGCTTAATCCACAGACAGTAACCCTCTCCAGAAGAGTGGAAAAACTACAGGACGCCATCTATCAGTACTTACACACTGTGAATGTAACTTACTGCAATATTTATTTTATTTCACGAGCTGTAATTAAATTAGTAGTAAAATTACAACAGCACGTACATTGCGAAATTACCGTGATTTAAATAGAGTCGTGACCGTAAAAACTCCTGTGTGGAGGTTGTGCTAACTGTAATCCAACAAAGTACTAGCTATCTGTTGCAAGTTTTTTTTGTTAACTTTGCACCAAGTTTTTATCTCAAATCCCCCCCAAAAAAATCGAATACGTGACTCTCTCTGTTAGTGTGGTGTGACACGTGCGGGTCAGTGCAGAGGTCACCTGTTCCTCTAGGCGATGAGTTTAAAGTATCTTCGCTCAATCAGGAAACTGAAAATTCGTTTGTTTACAGTTTGGAGTGTTTTTCTGTTGTATTGCTGCGTTTTCGGTTGGCAAGGTAGGCGGCATAGTACGTCGTTTCTCTGTGATTTCGATGTTATCTTGGTTAAGTTGAATGAGTGGATTCCTGTCTTGTTGAAATGCCGTTAAAAATCTGCTTTGTTTTAACATAATAAGACTCAGCAAGGCTCAAGAAAGCAGAACTTTCTTTCAAAGATCAGGAAAAACATTGTGCGTGCATTTGTAACTAATGGTGAGCCTATCTTAAACGACCTTTGTAATTGTTAGCAGTATTCCCCCGTTAATAGAGATGGGTTTAATACCCAGGATAGGTTATCACTGAAAACACTGCTGGATATCCTAGACTGTCAACATTCGGGATTTAGACGGAAATCGGTGGTTTTTAACAATAGCTAAAAATAAAAAGTTGATTGTTCTTCGTAATGCGTATGTGCGTGCTCGAGACAACTCAGCGTGTGACTGACGAGGTTAATACGGAGTCGAATAGCCAACCTGGGTCTTTAGACGCTTTTGCCTCGATTTTGCCTTTGGTATTCCAACAACGTTCTGTTGAGGACTGCATCGTGAAACGGGATTGTCAACATTTTACACCATTGTGATTAGGAGAAAGAAGGTAAGTGTTTATATATATATAACTCCCCTATAAACCATATAATGAGAAATGATCGCATATAAATAGTCTATAGTTATATAGTCTGGGATAGGGTTACGGATTTTTGGTGTTTAGTCTAGTATAGGGTTGCAAAATGCACCTCAACTTGGTCTAGTTTAGGGTAAGGGTTTCAGAGTCCCAGCGGCACACCCCCGCCCAAAATTTTGCAGAGTACCCCCCCCCCCCCCCCCGGAGTATTCCAGGAATTAAATCTGTAATTTGCATATAATTCTACCAGCTCAGATCACTAAATAGTAAAATTACTGACGGGGAAGTATTTGATTCCCAAAGCTGTAACTTTCCTGGTGAAAAGTACAATGACAGAGCTTTCGTTCTGTGTAGTGTTAATCATTGAACGATACATACCAGATGCCGTTTTAAGGGGCCGAAGTTGGCCTTCATTTTACCTTGTGATAAACAAGGTTAAGAGCGGCTCGATAAAAACGCCGCTTGAAAATGTTCCAAACCAAACATTGGCAAATTTATTACACAGTTTTAAAGTAGAAAGGTTAAATAATGTTCGTGGTTTGTTTCGTTTTAAAAGAATTTTTTTTACGCTCTCACCGGCTTCCTAAAGTTGAGTGAGAATTTGAGCCGTTTAGAGACCCTAAAACCGCCATTTTATGCATTTTTCGAACTCTTTAAATTTTTGTCCGTTAAATAACTCGTTGGAACTTTGGATTATTTTTTCTTGAATTAGCTTACCCAAAGGGATGTTTTGGCAAAATAAAAATAAAAATTCGATTTTTTGTGAGTGTCTTTCGATTCTCGATATTCTCAGAAAATGGCTCTTAAAAGAAGAAATTAGAAATGAGAACCAAGATAAAAGAAAAATCTTTGACCCCGGCGGGATTTGAACCCACGACATCCTGATTAGAACACCGTTGCTCTACCAACTGAGCTACGAGGCCAGGCTGAGTCATGCTATGATCAGAATATTTCACCTCGTTTTATTGGTGATGCCTAAACAGACCTAAACACGGCACATGCAGTGCTGAAAAGGCAGAAAACTGGAAAGGCAAAACATTTTGCACTCATCATGGCCTTGCCCTTGACCCTGATCCTCGAGCCACACAGACCTCCAAAATCTCACGCTTTGACGAACACTAACTCAACGTCTCCCAATTTTCCGATTTGACTTCTCCCCTCAGGGGCAATCAGAATATCTTGAAATGGCCAAACAATTAAGCGAAACATTCCCTAGCGACCTCTAGCGAAAATTGTATAACAAAAGAGACCATTCAAAACACCGCACACACCTGAGCTTACGGGCTCAAAATAGTCTTGGATACCCAGGGTCTACCCAGTCCTCTGTCGAAGTAATTGTTTAACGGGGAACAGATCCGTACAGTTTCTTATATTAAGATCTATTTACGGCTTTAATGACTCATGTCATGTTTTTTAAGACATTCTCCCTTCTCCCTTTTCATGCTGGTTCTCCCATCTCCCTATTTTTTTCCATCCTTTCTCCCTCCTCCCCCTACTCTTTGGGCCGTTTCTCCCTCCTCCCTAAACCGTTCCTCTCCCCTCTAGAGAGGACTAGTTCTCTCTAGCCTAGTTCTCTCTAGAACGTGACATGACATGCTCGATCAACATAGTTGCGTGGCCTGTGCATCAGAGGTGGAAGGTTTTAGACGAAGATCAACGAAGAAGAAGAAATAATTAGTTACATTGGAGAAAGGGGAAGTCGCTAGCTCTAAAAATTTGCGATACCTTCGATAAGTCCGCCGTGAAAAATTCCCTGTGAGTGCATGAGCTATAAGCAACATGGAGTTCGAATCGAAAGTTGTTTCAAGGAAACAGCGCTGAAAGATGTCGAAGCTTCAATAATATTATCACGTTACCGTTAGTTCTGTTGTTCTGTGTCTTTGATTTCTACATCATCTTCTGCAAATATCCCTGTTTCTCCCCGATTCTCTGCTGAGTTCGATGGTAGATGCTTAAACCACCCGCCATTTTGAAATTCCCTCAGTCCCAGTTCTACCCAGCTAACTGGAAATAAACCTCTCCTGTGAAGCCACTGGGTAGGAAGCACTTGGGCCGTTGCTAGGAGATTTGTGCCATTAGCCAATCGTAGGGCCGAAAAGACAATTGCTATTGTTTTTCAAATTCGTCTTTAGCTGGTAAGAGCAAAAATAACTTTCCAGTCCCCTGCTAGCAAACATATGAGAGAAAAAGTCGACAAGGCAAGGCAAGGCAAGAGTCGGAAACGGAAATAAAATTTTCTTGTCGGGTCTTTTCTGGGAAACTTTTAGGGAACAGTATTATATTGCATTTGCCGAAATTCGGAGCAGCTGTTGTCTCCCGAAGAAGCTAGCAATCACAAAAACAACATACAACATACATGTATTTGTTTGGCCGAAAACAAAAAGCATTAATTTTACCATAGAACACAAGTTGAAGGTTACATTCCGGGGACGAAAACAGAAGAAGCATTATTTTATAGCCGAGCGCCAAAAGCGAATTTTTTGTTTCGTCTCGCTCTCCGCGCTTGGCTAAATAAACGCTTGTAAGGTCTTGTAATGCAGGCTATCTGAACAGACAGTTTCACTGAAACCATCTGTTCTTGCAACTGCTGATATTAGGTAGGTGAATTGTCTTAGCTGGGGCAATTGTTTTTCCTCCCTCGTAGTTAACCCGTCGTTTCTTCGCTACAATCGTTCCCGGGAAAGCGGCTCTCAAAAGACTTCCAAAATTGTTTTTGTTTATGTCTCTGGCAATGTTCCTCGACCTTAACATGAAAATAAAGTGTTTGTAGGCTTCGTCCACACTAATTCCATGATTTCCCGGCTGATCGGAACAGTTTTTCTTCTCGACAACGCAAAATAATTCTCGCAATATAAAATGGACGTTGAGGTTTTGATCAGCGAGTACACAGGCTCGATTCGTTTCGAAAACGGGAAATAAACCCGAAAGTAAATATCTTCTTCAAACTGTAAGCGTAAACTAAAGTTAATAATCAAATACGAAAGAACTGGCCACTGATGCGATCTGGTTTTCAACTAAAGATGAATTTAAGTTTCGCAATTTGATTCTACTTTTTGAATCTCCGAGAAAACCCCTGAAAGAAGAACCAAGATAGAACCTAATTTGAATTGCAAATTTTAATCCGTTGCACGACGACCTTCCATATATGGAAGTCCGTCGTGCAATGTTCTTACGAGCTCGTGACGATAGCCTGGCAAAGATAGCCCACCCACTCGCCTTAGGGGTTTTTGGTAAGCTGAGTAGAACTGGGACTGAGTGAATTTCAAAATGGCGGGCGATTTAAGCATCTACCATCGAACTCAGCCGCTGAGAGAATCGGGGAGAAATAGGGATACTTGCAGAAGATGATGTAGAAATCAAAGACATAGAACAACAGAACTAACGGTAAGGTGATAATTTTATTGGAGTCTCGACATCTTTCAGCGCTGTTTCCTTGAAACAACTTTCGATTCGAACTCCATGCTTCCTATAGCTCATGGTGAGTGTTTGTTTTCTTGCGGCCACGTTATAGTTTGCGATTTCCTCGCCTTCGTTTATTTATTATTTTATTTCATTTTTTCTGAAGCTCTCCTCAAAAATGTTTGTCGCCTGGCTGTTCATCTTCCCTGATTGGCCAGAAAAATATTTTTCTGGCCAATCACAAGAAGAGAATTCAAACGCTTCTGGAACTGGATCGGTAAGAGTAAGTGCCCAGGGGCTCTCCCGCTCTTGTTGTAAACTTTCGCCCATGAAAATCCCGTCGTCCCGACTAGCTGTCCCTGGGTCTCCGAAGATGAGGGAACCCCTGAGAACAAGTAAAAGTATACTTTAGGCGTCCTGACGGCGGGATAACACATAGGCGCGCAATGCGCGCAGAGCCAATGACGGCTCCTAGGACAGGTCTAGTAATACCCTCTTTTTTTTTACCCCGCCGTCAGGACGGGGTCTTGGACTCTCGACCTTTCCAAGACACGTGATGGCGTGATTTGGTGGGCGTGCGTCCTCGTTTAGGGCTTTTAACAAAGTGTACGGGTATTTTGACGGCATTTTTGCCATCCTGCTATGCCGTACTGATGAGCTCTAAGAAGAGCGAAACAGCTGTCTACGGCTGCAACCCTGCTCCGTTGAAGTTCCATTAGTGTCGTGTTGATGTCTTGCAGAGTCAAATCTTTCTACGTAGTCAGATCAGCCTTGCTTCTATGTTTGTCTAGTAATACCCGTTTTTACCCCGCTGTCAGGACGGGGTCTAGTAATACCCTTTTTTTTTTGGGTGGTCACTTGCCCCAGACCTTCGCTCGGCAAAACAATACTTGCTGGTAATTTTCGTTCGTTTAGAGTTTATTCGCCAGAATTTTCATGATAGTTGGTGTAGAAAATTACTGGCGATTTAATGGCATAAAAACCCTTTCGATGAAAGCAAGAACGAAGGTGTTAGCGAGCTTTGAAGCTGGCATGAATTCGCCTAACTTGCCCTGGCACGTGAACATTACATCACTGAAACACAGAAGCCGATTCGGGGAAGTCCCTTGCTTTCGCCAAGTTGAATAATTCAACAGTCAAATGCAAGCATTTTTTGGCAGTTTTGCTTTTCTTCGCCAAAATCTTTAAGGAAAGTTGTGAAGAAAAGTACAAGGAATTCAATGGACGTAACTTTTCTTCGACGAGAGCAAGGACGAATGTACTAGCGAGCTTTAGTTTGAAACCTGGCATGAACTCGCGATCGCCATGAACTTAGTAATATTATGATGTAAAGTGTATGTATGAGTGCCAAGGAGTGAGTAATATAGGCTCAGTCTCCAGCCGTGAGTGTCTCGATGCGCCCACGATTTTCGCCACCTTCACGGCTGGGTGCACGGGTTTGGTTATTGTTTAGACTGACCAATCAGAGACAAGCCCCCTGAAATTTGCGGGGCAGAATGCGCGACATAATTTAGCGGGATTTCGTCTTTCTCTTGAAATTTCACACTTTTAGAAGGACGTTTCAGGCATACTTTTCGCATTTCGCTTTTTTTAAGACGATAAAAAAAAACATAAAATTTAAGCAAATGACGTGTGGATTGTCTGCATAATTATTAAAATTGTAATGACGTCACGGACATGCAACCAAACCCGTGCGCCAGCCGTGAAGGTGGCGAGAATCGCGGGCGCATCGAGACACTCACGGCTGGAGACTGAGCCTATGAGCAATACTGCCCTCCATATTTTCCCCCCGGCCACAGGCCTTAAAAGAAGAAATTAGAAATGAGAACCAAGAAAAAAGAAAAATCTTTGAACCCCGCGGGATTTGAACGTACGACCTCCTGATTAGAACACCGTCGCTCTTCCAACTGAGCTACGAGGCCAGGCTGAGTCACGCTATGATCAAAATATTTCATCACGCTCTTCGTCACGCACGCTAAAACAGGGTGATTAGGCAGGTCATGTCTTGAGTTATATTATCATTGCAAACACGTAATCACCAACTTTTAAAATTTCCCCACTTCGGCTTGTATCTTTCGTGGCCGTAATATATTTTGGACCTCAAGGGCAGAGAGAACAACGGCGGGGTTAATGCCCCTGGGGCTTTTCTTGTTTCCTCAACGTAACAGTGTTGTGGAATTCGTACAGGGGAGGAAAGTATAGAGAGTGTAACAAACGCCTGAGGATGAAAGAAAAATTGCAGCTACGACACAACCATTCCGGAAAGAAATCACATAAATGCAAGCTATGTTTTACCCAAGGAGGAAATTTAGAGGTACATGAACGAACCCAGACTGGAGAGAGACTTTTTGAATGTAAACAATGTGGAAAGTGTTTTACCCAAGCAGGGACTTTAAATATTCATGCATTCTGGAGAAAAACCATATGAATGCAAACAGTGTGGAAAGTGTTTTGCTCGAGCAGGAACTTTGAAAAATCATGAACGAACCCATACTGGCGAGAAGCCTTTTGAATGCAAACAATGCGGAATGTGTTTTATCCGAGCAGGACATTTGAAGACACATATAATAACCCACACTGGAGAGAAACAACATGAATGGAAACAGTGTGGAAAGTGTTTTAACCGAGCAGAAACACTGCGGGAACATTTAAGAACCCACACTGGAGAGAAACCGTATGAATGCAAACAGAGTGGAAAGTGCTTTAGCCACGCAGGAACTTTGAAGATTCATGTAAGAACCCACAGTGGAGAGAAACCACATGAATGCAAACAGTGTGGAAAGTGTTTTAACCGAGTAGGAACATTGCAGGAACATTTAAGAACCCACACTGGAGAGAAACCGTATGAATGCAAACAGTGTAAAAAGTGTTTTGCTCAAGCAGGAGCTTTGAAGATCCATGCAAGAACCCACACTGGAGAGAAGCCACATGAATGCAAACAGTGTGGAACGTGTTTTACCCGAGTAGGAACATTGCGGCGACATTTAAGAACCCACACTGGAGAGAAACCATATGAATGCAAACAGTGTGGAAAGTGTTTTAACCGATTAGGAACATTGAAGATTCATGTTAGAACCCACACTGGAGAGAAACCACATCAATGCAAACAGTGTGGAAAGTGTTTTGCTCGAGCAGAAGCTTTGAAGATCCACGCACGAACCCACACTGGAGAGAAGCCATATGAATGCAAACAGTGTGGAAAGTGTTTTAACCGAGCAGGAACTTTAAAAATTCATGTAAGAACCCACACTGGAGAGAAACCACATGAATGCAAACATTGTAGAAAGTGTTTTGCTCAAGCAGGAAATTTGACGATTCATGTAACCCACACTGGAGAGAAACCGCATCAATGCAAACAATGTGGAAAATATTTTAAAGTGAAGGCAAGCTTGGTGAAGCATTGCCAGACATCCTGTACTGATGATCGCTCATTTAGCTGTTGGATTTGTCAGGAGTAACTTGGAAGTCAGTTTCTGCTTCTACAACACTATGACAATCATATGAGATAGGCAAGGTTAACCCTAACTTACCTTTTTGGATTTAAAGATCATTAAGAAATAAAGTAGGAGAGATATGCAAAGTAAGAAAAGAAAAGCCACGCATAGGTTGATCATATTTTTTTCACACATTACGAAGAAGATGGTGTACTTTTGAAAATACTGTTTGTACCTCGGTTTTTTAAAAAGTTAAAACTGAGATATTGGAAAATGAAATCAGAGGAAGGTCTTTTTATTACAACTTAAAGCAACGTTTTGAAAACAAAGGGCCATGTGTTAGTACAGGCTTACAAGTTAAATGTTTCAGTTTGGGGTTTTTGTTCCGTTTTCGTATTCGTGTCGTTTTCGTGTGGATGGTCGTGTTGACAGAGAACCTTAGTTAAACGGTCTTCACACGTCAAACTCGTGTTGGCAAATTCAAATTGGTGTGTGTGAACGACGTAACAACATGTTTGCAAGCTGTTGGCGAAAAGTTGGCTAGAATAGAGACAAGCTCTATTTTTCGCCAACAGTTTGCCAACATGTTTTTGTGTCGTTAACACACACCAATTTGAGTTTGCCAATACGAGTTGGCCAACGTTCGTTTGACGTGTGAAGGCCGCTTTACGTTTTCAACTGGATAAAAACACTAACTTTTGAAATACTCCAAGAGAAGAATGTTCTTCCCGCTAGTAACCAGCTGCATAAAGGACTGAAAGTAAAAAAATATAGAACTGTAAATGGGGTTTTTGTTCTCTTTCTTTGATCTTGCTGGTGGCGAGACTATTCTGTTAGCCGTTTTCACACTCTGGCATAGTAGACAGAAAGTGTAGTTTTGCAAGAAGTAATTGAGCCCCAGCATACACACGTCAGTGCTCTACAAACCGTACCGCGAAACTTAAAATCAAATTCTCAACGCCACAGATTCCTTGCTTTCGATAACAGGTACAGGCTAACTATAAAACGCGTAACGTCGGACAGGGTTCTGGTGAATTAACCGCGCGCGTGAAATGCAAAAATAATTCCAGCTCGTTGACAACACCCAAAATCCAGTTAACTGAAAGGGTACGTAAAATGGCCGTAATAGGAAAAGTAAAGAAAACTTTCTTTCTTTCTTTCTTTCTTTCTTCCTTCCTTCCTTCCTTCCTTCTTCTACGTTTCCCAAAATTCTAACTTCCAAATTTGAACATGTTCTAGCATGATTTTATCAATCAAATTTTCGCTGTTGTATCTGTTCAGTATAGAGAGTCATAAGATGCTTTGGCATGTTTTATTCATCCTTTAAGTGGCTTTTTAACTTACTTTTGTTTTTGTACACTGTTCCCATTTTTGCATTGAGAACGTTCCGATTAAGAGATGATTGTTCCTCTTTGGAGTGGTCCTTTTAGCATCAAAAGGAACAAATTGCCGTTGAAAATAGGAATAAAGTGTTCATTTAGAGCTAAAAAGAACCTTTTGTTCCGAATTTTTTAACATTGAAAGGAATTTTTTGTTCCTAAAAGAGTGGCCTAGGAACAGGTATTCCCAATGGTATTGTTCCTCTTTTATCATTTTGGTCCTTTTTAATCGCTTGAGGAACAATTGTTCCTATTAATGCGTTCCCTTTTAAAGTGGCTGTTCCTTTATGCTGACATGAGGAACTTTGGTTCCCAATTAATTACGTTCCTTTTTTTGTAAAGGAACGTTTGTTCCTTTCTAACATTGTTCCTGCTTTGAAAAATTGGTTCCTTTTTATTCACTTAAGAAACAATTGTTCCCATTAACGGTTCCGTTTTGAACGAAATGTTCCTTTTTATTGGCACGTGGAAAACTTTGTTCCTAACCACTAGTTCCTATTTATGTAAAATGGTTCCTATTTAGAAATGACAGTTCCTTTGTACATCTTGTTCAACAGAAACATTCTTCTTTTCTTGCCATCTATGATTTTGTCGCTTTTTAATTGGCAGAAACATTTGGTGTAGTAATTAACGTTTCAAACAGCACGAAGCAGAGTCAATGGCAGATTTTTAAAGACTTTTCGAGACCCTTATAGACTTGCTCGGGCAAGGTTGAATATATTCGCACCAACGCCATATATCACCTTAAATTTGTAAACTTACTTAAGAATAATAAAAAGGGACAAGCAGAGACATGCCTGAGCAAGCAGGGGCAAGTAGGGGCAAGTTGGGGCAAGCAGGGGCAGGTTGGGGCAGGTTGGGGCAAGTTTAAACTTGCACAATGCAGCCATTGTTTTTTTGTCGCCTTTGTGTTTTGTTCACTATTTATGAAGTGGAACAAATTGTGTGAATCACTCAGATGTCCGAAATGAACAAAAAAGGTAAGGTTGACTGGTCGAAAATTAATGGCTCATCACCAAAACCAAAACGGCTTCACTTGGAAAGAGAAGAAACAGATAGCTTGTATCACTGTCCAATACAGGCGTGTGATCACGATGGATTTAAACGTCAACGTGGCTGCAGGAAACATGTGAACACCAAACACAGTTGGCTCTTTTTCTTTGACGAAAAACCCGACATTTCAAGTACCAAAGAACTTTCCGATGATGATACATCGAGTGAAATCACAAAACAAACTGCCAGGGTAATACCTTCGTTTTCAGTTTCCAGCCAAATTGGCGAGTTATTCACGAAATGGTTGACTGGAAGTGGTGGGGGTTGCAAGAAAGATCGTGCAGCTCAGCAGATAGCAAAGAGATGCTTTAAACTTTTCAAATTTTGCTGCCAAGATGAAGAGGAATTGAGTTTTGAAGTGCTGGACTTTAGCCTGTGTTCTCATAGTCTGTTGTTCTATTGACTATTTGCAAGATGAATGCAAACTCGGAGACGGTGGCCGATTGGGCTAGATTGATGCCATCTCTGAATTGATCGACTTCAGAAAAATAAACGGCGCATCAGACAGTTCTTCGAAACTTATCCTCGACAGAGTTGTACCTCAAAAGAGCACGCAAGACAGTTGCAAAAATGATGAGATTGCAGTGGACACAAGATCTAGACATTGAAACGCTGGATGCTAGGGGGCACTGGGCAACCATGGAAGAACTGTTAAAAGTGGTGACTTTTCATTTACCGCGTTACGAAAACACCGTTAAGACGTGCAAAACAAGTCCAAGTCAAGTCAATCCCTCGCCCTATGACTTATCAGTACTTGACCGTGGACATGGTCAGAACAGCGAAGGAAAACGGGGGATTCATTGACCAGAAAAAGTTCAAGACCGCTAGCAAGTATGGGTTTGACTCCTTAATTTTGACCAATGCAAGCATGCAGGTGCTCGATAGCTACATCAATTTTGTAAGGCCATTGCTAAAACCTCAGTGCGAGTTCGTTCTGGTCACGAAAAACTGGAGGCCAACACAGCAAACTGGGCGACGTCATGAGTAAACTAGTCTTTGATGCAATCGGAAAGTACATTCATCCGACGCGCTATCGTCAAATTGTCGAAACGGAAAGCCTTAATCAGCTTACTAGTAAAGAACAAAGGATTTTGTCCGAAGATCAGAAACACAGCTCAGCCGTTGCCAAAGTTCACTACCAAAAGCAGGGGTCGCGCGAAGTTGCTGCGATGGCCCACGAGTGTCTACAAAAGCTACAAGGTACCAAGGGATCGAAAGTGGACAAGGAAGTCCACACGAGGTTTTGCTGTTCAACTTCAAGCTCGTCGCCATCAGTTGAAACTGCAGAAAGAACAATCATGCCTCCCAAAAAGGTTGTCTCCCCAGCTACGCCCTTGCGCATTCAACGGAGTCATCGTCGGATCTTAAAATTTACGGCCGACGAGGACAAATTTCTACAAGAAGGGATAGATAAACACGGATTTGGACAGTGGACGGCCATTTTGAGAGATCCCGATTTCACTTTTCAAGACGGAAAAACCGCAGACTCCCTAAGGAAAAGAGCGGGACTTAAAATGCCGCTTACTTAACAAAACAAAAACATTTTGAGAAAACAGACATCACACTCATCTCAGCTGAGAGATTCACGTTATTTAATTGAACATAATTTCAATAAACTACTTTAACATTCACTGAGGTGTATTAGGTCTACTACTGTTTATTTGCACTGAGCTTTTTTACTTCAGAAATAACTTCGAAGAAATAACTCCGAGTGAAAACATACATTGAACAAGATGCTAAATTGCAGGGCGTTCCTGCAACGAAAAGAAACAGGATATTTTCTTCTGCCCCTTAGAAGGCTGGTTTTGGGCTACGCGAGCTCTCTTTCTCGGGGGTTGGGCCGCAGGGAAAGGCGACGGCGGACGCGTGTAGGGAATATCAAATGAACGGGTGTAGGAGGGCGTTTTGGGCTTTGGTGTGATGAACATCCACTGGTCGTCTTCATCATCGTTGTTGTCGGCGCCTCTCTCGCTTCCCGGCGGGGTGAGCTCTATGGAAACACTGGGATGGTCCAAAGCGCTGTCGTTGTTGCTCATGTCACTGCCAGTAGCTAACTCCACTATCACGGGAAGGGGTGAAAACACGTCCCTGATGCAATCGACGTAGGCACTTTCCACCAGTCTGCGCTCCAAACACATCCTCTTTCTTTGTTGCACAGCTTCTTGAAGTCGGAGAGTTCCTTGGCCCTCGTGGAACAAACGCAGTTTGTTGCTGTTGATTTCCAAAAGGCTGTACAACACCGCTCGCTTTTCGCCATCTGTCGTCAGTTCCATACGCCAACTCTGCTCAGCCATCTACTTTTCCATGTCGAGAAGCCGGCGATTCGTGTAAACCTGCCTCGCCTTCTCTTCATTTTCGTGCAGCTGTTTCGACGCACGGAGTGACCGCCTATGTTCGAGGGCCTCCTCTTTTTTCCGTTCCAAGCTGGCGGGAAGTTGTTCGTCTGGATCTACGATGAGTTCGCGAGCTTCCGATTCTTCGACGACTCCCAGGTCGACAAGCATTCTGCGCTGATGTGCCAAGCGTCGATTGCACGCGGCGCTGTTCGTACTTTCCACGGATTTCAGCATGAAACTAATATGGCGATAACGCAACGACTCCGGTGAAGTTAGTGCAAGCGACGCCCTTAATGCGGCTGTGGTCTCATCTTCTTGGCCATTGGAATCATCAAGATCGTTGTCGTCGTGTAGATTTTCCTGTTCACCTTCAGGCCTTTTGCGTTGATCTACCAAAAGGTCGCCAAGGTTCACTGTTCTTAACACCTCCTTTTCGCTTTCCAGAAGAGTTCCGTCGTCGTTCTGCGTGTCTCGTTCTACTTCGCCAACATCGTCATCAGAACTTTCTTGTTCGTCGTCGCTACCGGCCCTTGCTTTTGACGCCGCCCAGACTATGCACTCCATAGGGTGGTTGCGCAGCCACTGTGTGGCCTTCTTTTTCGGACTTGGCAGACGTTTAAAATAGTAATATCTCAGCCTTCGGTCCATGGCTTGTCGTCTGGCTTGAATTGAAGTTTCCTGCTGCGCCGTCATAAACATGGGGCATCGGTTGAAGAAAGACCTTGCCGTCTTGTACTTGACGTCGCAGGCGGTGAAGCCACCCTGTGTCAGGATTTTCCAGTCATCGACGTCAAGCATTGTAGGAGATGCCTCGTCGACGAATATGACTTCTGTTTCTTTGCTGATCATTGACTTGTTAAACACTTTCTTTTTTGTGATGGTGGCTACATTGCTGTGGTGAATTACACCAAGTATGGGATAACCCTACAGCGTTAAATAAACGTAAACATAACCATATGAATGGCCTATGATTTGCAATTGCCTCCACTCCGCATTCCAGAAGGGCTCTGTGATCGGATTGGCTGGGGCACCATTTGGCGTGGTAATCGCAATCCAGTAGCTTATACATGGAAGCAATCTTTTATTTACGATAGAGGGATGATCTGATAACCAGCTATGACTCGACTTGCTTGAAACTTGGCTTGGTGTGATTGCATCGTCTTCGCTGTCAGCACACTGATCGCCATCATTTTCGGCACGGTCTCCACCTTTCTTGTTTCCTTTTCTCTTGGGGCCTTGCGTGCTCACAGCACTGAAGAAGAAGGCGACGCTTCTGATGCCTAGGGTAAAAGTTGAAAGTTTCTGGTTATTAATTTTATTGTCAATATTCCACAAAATCCATAAAATCCTTAAGATCCGCCCTGAGAGGCGAAAATCGATGTATCGTCGCTATGTATCTATGTTTCCGCAAAATCCGTAATGTCCGCCCTTGCAGGAGACTTCTTGATAGTAAATCATACGGGAATGGAAACTATATATCTGTTAAAAATAAACACAAACGGCCATTACCAACCTTGCAATGCTTTGTCGCAAGTATCTCTCGTTTTACAAACTTCATCCCAACCTTTTGCAGGCCATCGTCGATGTTACTAACACATCCAGCACTAACAACGCTGCACTTTTTGACAATGATTGGATTAAGATAACATAGAGCTGCGCCTTTGATTCTTTCGCTGTTCAGTTGGCGACATGGATGATTCGTCTTTCGCATCATCTCTCCACTAACTTGAGTCAAATCAGCGTTTCACTTTTATAGCTGACGAATTTGTGAATTTGATTTGAATAAATAACAGGGCGAGGGAATGTTTAAGTGCAAATGTATGCGTGCAACGAAAGGTATTATACTGTTGTGTGCCTTAAAACGTTGTAATCAAAGAATGTATCTTTTACGTTTGTTGAAGCCTTAAGTGTTTGACATGCAGTTATGAGAAAATAGAGTATTGACGCGGCTATTACATATTAACGAAGCATACACGATTACGTGAAATCCGTGAAATCCGTAAAATACACATCCCGAAGGGAATATTACTCATGATCTGGTGTGGTCTCACCAGAAACTGAATACGTAATAAACTTACATGGATTTACTTTCTCATGAAAGGGTGGTTTTTGCGGTTTTTACGCATTTCACGGAAAATTGAATATATAATGAATCAACGTCGATTTTCTTTCTCATCGAAGGGTGGATGATAAGGATTGTACGGAACTCCCGGAAAATTGAATATATAATAAAGTAACGCCGATTTTCTTTCTCATCGAAGGGTGGATGATAAGGATTGTACGGAACTCAAGGAAAATTGAATATATAATAAAGTAACGCCGATTTTCTTTCTCATCGTAGGGCGTATTTCACGGAATTTAAGGATTTTGGGGAGATTGTTTTCTAAAAACAAATAATAAAAAACATAAATTAAAAAATTAAAAAATAAAAATAATAAAAGTAAAAAAGAAAGAAGAAAAAATAAAAATGAAGAAATAATATGTTTTACTTTTTCTCTCTTTTTAACCTTTTTCACTTTTTCATTTTTTATTTTTAGTTTCTTTATTTTTATTTTTATTGTTTTTTATTTTTTATTAATTTATTTTTATTTCTTTTTAGAGTAAATTTCCCTCAAAATCCTTAAAATCCGTGAAATACACCCATCTATGAAAAAGAAAATAGATGCATCGTCATTATATATTCAATTTTCCGTGAGTTCCGTACAATCCTTATCATCCACCCTTCGATGAGAAAGAAAATCGACGTTGATTCGTTATGTATTCGATTTTCCGTGAAATGCGTAAAAACCATAAAAACCACACTTTGATGAGAAAGTAAATCCATGTATTTTTATTGCATATTCAGTTTCTGGTGAGACCACATCAGATCATGAACAATATTTCCTTCGGGGTGTGTATTTTACGGATTTCACGGATTTCACGTAATCGTGTATGTTTCGTTAATATGTAAGAGCCGCGCCAAATGCTCTATTTTCTCATAACTGCATGTCAAACACTGCAAGTTCTTGTTAAAGGGTTAAACATGCGGCTGTGTGTTTATCTGCTACAACCGTGTTAAATGCTCATATTTTCAAGGAATCTCCACCATATACTAACATAAAATTGGCATGCTGTGACTTTCGAAACAGAACCAATTAGAAGGATAAGTAATTTTTTGGAGTTGGAAAACACGGATTTCACGGATTTACTGGAAATGTTCCTTTTGTGGCCTTGAACTATGTTCCAATTAAGAAACACTCGAAGCCCCGTTTCCCGTTTCCAGTTTGTTGACGTAATATTTTAACTTAACCCGCATTCAAAGTCAAATAAAACTAAAACGTGGCTAAAAGTTTATGCTTGTCACTTCCTTCCTTTGAATCAATTCTTAATAACACAATCCAAAAGGCTTTTTAAGAGAACGAGTTTAACAAGTAAAAGGGAACGAGGACACTTGGGAAATGACCCTTCCTTCCTTCCTTCCTTCCTTCCTTCCTTTCTTTCTTTCTTTCTTCCTTCCTTCCTTCCTTCCTTCCTTCCTTCCTTCCTTCCTTTCTTTCTTTCTTTCTTTCTTTCTTTCTTTCTTTCTTGTGCTGCCACGTCCGGGTGGCGGCAAGAGTTTTCAAAGGTAGTTTCTCTTACCTCCCTCCTCGTCCCCTGCACTTTTCTAACCCAGTCCCCACCCCACCATGGTTTGTCAAGTCAAGTTTTCTTCATGGTTGTGATTTAGTTCTGGACTAAAGGGTACACAAAATACTTTCTTTATACCTCAGTTAAGTTTTTAATGTAATTTCTTTTAACTGATTAGTACAAGTAAACAAGGTGGGAAAAGTTGGAGGTGAAAATGAACGAATAAAACATTTTTTCCCTTGGCAAAAACTAATCTTAAATTAATTTATATAAACAGACAACATCATGCAATTTCATTCTCGAAAAGGAATTTCAAATTAGTCACTGCTGTCATTCCTTACTTCCGCATTGGTGAGGAAAACGTGTGAAGTAACAAAGTAGCGTTTTGTGATTTTCATTTTCATGTTGTGGCTAGTCTAGTGTCTTCATAACATCAATAACACAAACTGGGACATGGTTTACATTTATAATAGATTCGATATATAGCGCATTTGGAAGGAAAAAAAACTTCTACCGGGAATGTATACTACATAGTAAGTAAGTAAGTAAGTAAGTAAGTAGGTACTTTATTAAAATACTTTGCAGCTCATAGAGCTGAATTGCGTATTCTACATTCTATTCTAAAATTTAAAATTTATAATGTCTAAAATCTAAAAATAATAATAATAGTTATAAAATTTGATAATACTAATAATTATTTTTATAATATCTAAAAACTATAACGCTAATAATGATAGCATTAAAAACCTAGTTATTCACTTTTTGCATTCACCAGAGAGCATGACGCCATAATAAAACTGTTTTTAAATCTGTTTGTCTTACACCGTGGCAAGTTAAAGGTGCGCGCGTGCCTTAAATTGTACTTACAATCATATAAGGGTGGCAAAAGTTTCTTAAGTTTGTGGTCGCTGTCGTTACAGATATTCTCAAAGGTGTGCTTCCAAATATCGTTGTGATGCTTCGCTACAGTTGGAAGGTTCACTAGCGCTAGAGCATGCTGATACTCAATGCCGGGGCAGATGATTCGCATCGCCCTCCTCTGAACGCGCTCTAATTCGTGCGTTAAGTAAGCCGGCAGAGAATAATGGAAGACAGGTGCGGCATAATCAATAACGGAACGCACACATGTGACGTAGAAAAGACAGAGATCTTTCTGAGAAACTCGGGCTCTTTTAAGCTGGATAAGAAAATAGAGCCTTTTGGCTGCCTTCTTTATCACTTCTGTGATATGCGCGTTCCAAGATAGGTCGCTTGAAATGGTTACCCCTAAGAGTTTAGCGTCGCTAACAGCCTTTATACACTCTCCTCCGATAACTACAGGAGGGAACTCGCGACTGACTGCGGCGAACGAAATACGTAGCTCTTTACATTTGTCAATATTTAACCTGACTCTATTCCTGTTGGACCATTCAGCTACCTCGTCAGCTATAATTTGAGCATTACTCACTTGTCCTTTCTTAACTACCTCAGATGCCGTTGTGTCATCTACATATTTCCAAAGTGAAGCGTTACTGATTGCTAGATCGTTAATCATGATTAAAAACAACCATGGACCTAGTTTGGTCCCTTGAGGCACGCCGGAAGGAACTGTGCTCCACTCTGATACACAGCCTTCGGTGAGTTTGATTCTCTGCGAGCGGCACAAAAGGAAATCAATGATCCAATTAGTAATGCTTGGTGGAATAGAAAGCGCACATAGTTTTCTCACTAAAATGCTATGGTCTATTAAATCAAACGCTTTCTTATAATCATAATCAAATAACATTCTGTATTATTTTTAAAAGTTCAATTGTAGACACGTCACTGAGAGGAAGAAGTACCAAATGAAGTGCAGGAATTGTATATCATGCAAACATTATCACGATGTTCATGAAAAATAAGTAGGAATCCTGTGATAATTGTTAATGAAACTCCCTAAATAAAAACGATGTTCTAATACGTGTTATTTCATCTTGTGAAGACAGCATGGAGTATTCACAACATTGAAAAAAATTCCCCAAACGCTATTGAACATGTTGAATGTCGTTTCAAGCATTTTCCCCACTTCTGAAAGAAGACAATGATAAAATGAAGATTCCTTCGCAAAGATGAAATTCCTTAAAGTGCACCTAACCCCCCCCCCAATTTTTTCCCTTTCAAATAAATCCTGTTATCATTTGGAGCATTTTGTCACAAAATGTTTTTGATTTAGTTTAATCCCTGATTTTCTGTGCGCGGTTGAAGTACGGAAAATCGTTCGAAAATAGACACCATTTTGGTTCAGGGTCGAGCAGTGGGGGCATGGGACTAGTCACCTTGTGACGTCAAATCAAGAACCCGCAGTCTCGCGCTTTCTCTATCGGAGCTATATTTCTCTGGAGCTTTCGAAGATGAACAGAAAACTGTCGACCGTTCGTATAGCTCCGAGACATAGTAACCAAAGAAACGAATCACAAGACGTATCACTACAAAAATACAGCACTTTTTGACGACGAGCGATCAGAGGCTAAGAGACGAAATGAGTGGATTTTGTAAAGCAATAGCGAGCAAAGCGGCAGCCTTCCAAGCACTCGATACTATGTTCGATGCATTTTAAGCAAAGATTTGTTGTCGCAGAAGAAGGTATGAATGAATGAACAACTTTAGCATCTGATCAAACGATAGCTTTTTGTGTATTTCCAATGATTCAACGGCCGATTAACCACAGAATACCCGCGATACGAGGTACGCAGAAAATTATTACCTTTACGAATTATTCAAGTTGGCTACACGGCAAGCGCTAACGATAATTACATGTAAGCGGTGTCCAAAACAGCGAAGGGTTAAAATTAAAGACCGTATTTATAGAAAGTCCTCCTGCAGCAGAACCGAACGCGCTTTCTCCACAATAACAAACCATTGCCATTACTCCTTATTCTAGTCTATGAACGTGCCTCGCTATGAGAATTTTATCTCGAGCCAAATCGCTCAACAAAATAGCACTGGCTACGGGAGGGACATTCCCAAAGCACATTCGATTCCAGTGGTAATAGTACCGTCAGTGCTATTTTGTTGAGCGAACGCGGTCGCTAAGCTTAAGTATTCAAATCCAGTAGCCTACCCGTCGGTGTTACGGTTCATGGCGGAGCGAAACGGTCAAATTTAGGTAGATAAATGTGGGATTCTCGGGCAGTTGCGATGGATTATGAGAGCCAGCGCTCAATATACAGAAAACCACGTAATCCATGGTTCAGCTGATCGCAATTTGGAGCGGGTCCGTCCATTATTCGGGAATTTATTGCGCTTCGCGTGAAGGTGGTTCGTTGGCCGGGTCACCAGCCTTTAATTCCTCTTTAGTGGAAGCTACCTCCGATTGAAAAAAAGCCACAAACTGTAATTTAAACCAGCCAGAACGAACAGGGGAGCATTGAGCTGAAGGTAGACAGGCTTTATTTCAAGATATCTCGATTCTTTTATCACCGGTTAGTCTGTAATAAATCTCTGCAAACCTTAGGCTTAACGGCTTATATAAGCAGCGACGCTAACAAGCGATTGCGTAAGAGAGCGGTGCAAGATTAACCGGAAATTAATTAAACAGGACACAATAAGCAGAAGTAGACAAGATTTATTTCGTGAAGTAAAGATTTATTTCGTGCTATTACATATATTTTCACCCTTTTTTATTTGTAAGTGAACTCCACATACAACGCGTCCGGGCTGCCTGTGGTATTGAGAGCTAAAATTCATCTACAAATCAGCAGAATCCGCTTAGCTCGTCTCAGTATATGCTTTGGATTACAACATTGGAATTTTAGTCATACAATGACTTTGTTCGAATTAGCTAGAAGGTGAGAAGGCTTCGATCAACAAACAAAGTCAGAGAAACACAGCTAAAAACTAAGCGGCGTGGAATTCTTGGTTCTTGATCTGGCGTCACAACTACGGCTTGCCCCAGGTTCCTCTTACTCGGACTTGAACCAGGCACAGAAAATCGAGAATTTAACCAAATCAAAAAATTTTTGCGAAGAAATGTTCCAGTTGATAACAGAATTTATTTAGCCAAAAAAAATTTTAGGGGTCAGGTGCACTTTAAGTGCTATTGAATGTTGAAAAGGGAAAAATTAAATGAAGACTAATTTTTGCTAATGAAGTCCAAAAAGGGTAAAAAGTTCTGTTTTGGAAGGTTAACACCCAGAAGTTTACTAATCCCCCTGAAGGAGACTCCGCTCCGAGTATGGGAAGACTTCACCCCGAGGTTCAAACCTTATTAAAATAGTATCCCTCCCATATACCCAGAACAAACATTACCCCTCATAATACCTCAAAAATAAGCGAAAATCAGTAGATTACCGCAGAATTTGCTCCCTGCCTCAAGCTTTCGTGTATTTTTGCGTTGCGATTCCCGCCAAAACTTTGCAAATACTTTCAGTACTTAGATTTAACTGCTACCTTATTCTCACTTAATTTTGCGATTTACATACTTGCGAAATTTAATACTCGCGAAATGTGGGACACGCGAAGATTAAAATCGCGAAATTTAATACTATATAGTATTAATAAAACAATGAAGTTCAAGCTGTTGCTTTATTACTGTTATTACTGTTATTCCAACATTTCTCAGCTTCATATTTAGGAGTTTTTTGTTTGATTTTGTCCATCAGTTATCTTCCACTGCATCAATCTAGCTGTCCCGAACTGTCCTCTGCCGCTATCGGGTATTTAGACTGTGGAATCCCTTATGCTTTGTCATGCTTAGCTTGTTTTGTTTGCTACTGTTTACGATGACGTTTTTATTAATTATGTCGTGACAGTTCTGAGGTCAAAGTTACGTATTGAAGAATAGAAAAAAATCGCGAAATTTAATACACTACTATTCTAATTTCCTCTCAAAATCGCGAAATTTAATACTCGCGAAATATGGCTCTTGATTGTTCGCGAAATTTAGTACTCGCGAAATTTAGTGATAATAAGGTATCTCTTTCAGTTTAAGCCTGATGAATTTCGGCAATAAAGCCATAGATTATCCTACCCTTACGTGTACTGCAAGCGCAGAAATAGCCGCACCTCTTTTGGGCGGACCCTCCCCATATAGCCCTATATAGAGAGACCCCGCTTCTCCTTGGGTAGCCTAGCTAAGATATTGGCTCACAAATTGGTGCTGAAGTTGCGACATACAAAACAGAACATGTCAAAGAATTTCAGCCGGTAAGACCTTAGCCGGGCGGTCATTAGTGTACAATGCGTGGCTATTGAAGACAGGGGCGAGGATTTGAACCCGGTACCTGCGCCCGATTTCCCTAAAGAAATTTATTTGTGATTGACCCTTATTCATGATTAGTGTAACTTTCAAACGTGCATAAGAACTTTTCTTTCTCTGAAAAATTCCCTTGGGACCCATTGGTGATGATATTGTCACAGCGCTGGTCATCTTGGAAGGCCCTGTTAGGGGAGGGGGAGTCTGAGTTATCCATGCACAGGACGAAATTGCACGTTTCCGTATTTCTGAAACATGACGGAAACATGGAACTCTATGTTTCCGTCACGTTTACGTGCTGCGGAAACGTGAAAATCCAATTCTACGTGATAATTTCACGTTTCCGTCATGTTTCCGGAACGGAAATGTTGATTCATGTTTCCGTCATGTTTATGTCAGCGGATTTGTACTGTTGCTTGTTTCCGTTACGTTTCTGCAAACGGATTTCCGCTGTCGTTTGTTTCCGTTACGTTTCTGCAAACGGATTTCCAATGTGTTTGTTGCATCTGATGGTTCTATACACCTTATTCCAAAATGGCAGCAAATACATTATTCATTTGTCTTCATCTTAACTGACCCTCAATGCCTCGATCGCATCTGGAGAATTCAAAAGAACCATTGGCTTAAAACGGGGCACTGAGGGCCAGGTAAGGTATATGAACTTTTTGAGTGAATCGAAACCTATTTCTTTATTTTTGAGACAGGTTTTGTGAGTGAAATGAAATGGCACTTGTCACATGATGTTTATCATCACGTATGGAAGATATCATTTCTTTTCCAGAGCGTTTTCAGTTGATTTGTTGTGATGCTTGATAAGCATGTATATCATGCACATTTAAAGGTATTATCAGAACGCAATGCTGCCTGCTTGCGCGTGCACATCACTGCAAACATGCCAACAGTAATCAAGGCACATCGAAAACCTGCTGCGTAATCGCTAAATATTCACTGGTTATCTCAAATATACCTTGAGTCATTTCCCTCATATGCAATGGTTGACCTGCAGGTTGGGCGACTTGAGCTGGCTAGGTCACTTGCGTTTGTTAAGTAATTGGTCATTTGATGCAGTTTGGTCATTCTAGCCGGTTGGGTGATTTGATGCAACTGGGTCATTTGAGCCAGTTGAGTCATTTGAGCTGGTTGGGTCATTTGAGCTGGTAGGGTCATTGGAGCCAGTTGGGTAATTTGAGCTGGTAGGGTCATTGGAGCCAGTTGGGTCATTTGAGCCGGTTGGGTAATTTTAGCCAGTTGGGTCATTTGAGCTGTTTGGGTGGTTTGATGCAATTAGGTCATTTTAGCCAGTTAAGTCATTTGAGCTGGTTGAGTGATTTGATGCAATAAGGTTAATTGAGCCATTTGGGTCGGTTGGGTCATTTGAGCCAGTTGGGTCATTTGAGTCAGTTCGCTCATTTGAGCTGGTTGGGTGATTTGATGCAATTGGGTCATTTGAGCCAGTTGGGTTATTTGAGCTGGTTGGGTCATTAGTGACAGTTTGGTCATTTGAGCCGATTGGGTCATTTAAGTCGGTTGGTTCATTTGAGCCGGTTGGGTGATTTGATGCCATTGGGCCATTTGGGTGATTTGCGCCAGCTTGGTAACTTGATTCAGTTGGGTCATTTGAGCTAGTTGGGTCATTTGAGCCGGTTGGGTCATTTTAGCCAGTTCAGTCATTTGAGCCAGTTGGGTCATTTGAGCTGGTTGGGTAGTTTGAGTCACCTGGCTAATTTGAGCCAGTTGGGTGATTTGATGCAACTGGGTCATTTGAGACTGTTGACTCATTTGGGCCAGTTATGTCATTTGAATCACATCATGTCATTTGATTTGATTGATTTAAATGGTAATGAACTCCCTTCCCTCTCTAATAGAATATGGTATCACTAAAAGGCAAAATGTCACACAACTTTTTCAATTCAGGTAATAACTTGCTTTTATTTATTCTATCAGTCTTGCATCTAAAAAGCACAAAAATAAGGAAATGATTAAATTGCGATGATAGAGCAGTTTTCAGTTGAGTGTCGTAAAACCAAAACCAAAGTAATTACTCTGGCCAATCACAAAGGACACAGACAATCCAGTGAACCAATCAAAACCCGAAGCAAATACATGTAGCTGTCACGAAGCGCGGGAAAACGTGCGCGAGCGAGTCACGATTGGTTTTGGTTTTACTCCTGATTGGCTGAGAAGGTGGCGCGAGATTTTTAAGCCAATCACTAAGCGTAGTAATGCAAAACCAAAGTAAACGCAATTCACTTTCGACACTCAAGTGAAAACCGCTCTATGTTTAACACTTCAATAAACTTAGTGACGTGACCCATAGCCAACTGGAGTCTGATAACATGCAATTTCCTGGAAAAGGCACACCTGCTCCTTGTGCATTGTGGAGGTTTTATACAACACTCAAGAAGTTCAAACTTTTTGGAAGCAATTATTTTACTACATTCGTACAACTCAATGAATTAATGCACTTGGGCATGATCAATTAGCTTAATACCCCGAAGTAACTTTTACTGGGTGAGTGACAGAAAAACTCTTAAATTTCATTTACTGTATTTATTCGATTAAATGCCTTCCTCAAATAAACGCTGCACATTAGGGCAGGAATATTAATAACCGCCGCCCTTGAATACACACTGCATCTTGATGCCGTGTTTATTCCAACAATAGAGTCAAAAAGCATATTCAGTAATAATCAAGTTTCACGAAGCCTCAAAAATATTTTTTTTGATTGCTACAATGTTTTAAGATATTGAAAATGACTTCTCAGACAAGCACTATCACATTTTGTTTGTTTTTAAAATTCAAATGTTCAGTCACCATGCTATTGTTAACAACAAATAAATCGAATTTTAAATAAACGCCGCCCTCGATTATCGATGATCCTAGGTAAATTTTGGAAATAATCCCTATAAGGTCAAGTTTGTAAACAAATATATCCCTAAAATGAAGTTGCATTTTATATCCCTAGAATAAAGTCTGTAATATTTAAGTTAAGTGGCCAGTAATCCGTACACCTTTCTTTAGAAACCCCTAATAATCCTTCATCCTTTACTCCTAACAGTCAGGGCCTCATCTTGGCTGATTCCCAGTAACGGCTGCAAGTTGAGAAAATTTTACAAATGGATATGCGACGCATTTTCTTTATCGTATGCCAATATAGTTGTTACTAATCTTGCCTTTGGTTATTATTCTTAATTTGTTATATACGGTCCACAAGCGTGTTTTGACTTTGGCATGGGGAAAAGCCTAGCTTTCTGCTATTGATGATTGATTGGTATGTTATGATGAAATGAAATGAAAGGAATTTCGTTCCGGGAGGTTGTTTAATATTAATGCCTCTGACGTTTATTTCAATTTGCTACACGGCCTATCTGTAAAATGTTAGAAATTTTGTGTGGTCAATCGGTTTTTCTGAAAAGGGGAAATCTCCAAAAAATACCCTGAAAGAAAACAATGTGGCAAAAAGGCGCGTGAGCCTGGGGACTCTTGCGTGGGAACACTACCCTTAACCCATCGCGCCTCGCGCCAAAACAGAAAAACCAACATGGCGGCGACCGGTGGATTTTATAGCTGGAATGTTTGGAGCTGTTTCTGAAGAGCAAATATTTCTTCTCAAGCGAAGGTAAGACGGGTTTTAAGTGCCTTTTATGATATATCACATTCCGAGCAATTAGAGAATGCGGGGTACTCTGTGGCTCCTCAGTCGACGTACATGTCGACACATGCATATCAGTCGAGTGTGCATTTATACATATACTAGCAAGCTTAATTTTAGCGGCTTGGTGGCTCGTCAATTGACTGAGGGTTTGGTAGGACGAGGAAAGAAAGCTTAGGACCTACTTTATTCCGGGGGAATCTTATCGAATTGCTTGGTAATCGAACATAATCGAACCTCCAAATTTTGTTTTGAACACGGTAATCAATGATAATTATGTATGCTGGGTATGTCGTCAAAGTCTGCCAATGTACATGTGAAAAAGTGGGTTTGTCTCGGTGTAAAAACCTGACGAAGTTTTCCTTGTTTTTTAAGCTATTGTTTTGCATTACACCATGGTCAGGAGTACCTGACGGGGCCGCTCGACAAAAAACCCGCTCGACAGGCTGGAATGGAGCTTGCTGGGAAAGTTAAACATTAGATAGTTAACTGGCTGGGATGTTTCGTAAACACCCGGCTTGCAGGGAATTGATATTAAAACACTGTCTCTAGCTGGGGAAAAATAGCTTGTTTGTTTTTTCCTGGCTATTAGACTCTAAAAACAAATTGTGTTCTGACTACGAGCAGTCTCTCTTCCCGCTCAGGGATTGTCGATCAAAAAGAACAAGCGAGCGAGGGCGGAAATCACCTGCGGCACGGAAACGTGACGCACGTGATTAGCCGCTAACAAGCAAGCGAACGCGAATCACGTAGAGAGGGGCGTGTCGACAGCTACAGGTTAACATCAGCTGTCGATTTAAAAAAAGAGGTAATACGAAACTCTTATTTTGAATGAACAAATCGGTTGAGCTCGGTAAACGTTTACCTTTTCGTTTGAACTGGTTGTTTGATGGCGATCTCCGCGGCAATCCCCACCAAGTAGCAACGTTAGGGTGAGTAGTTTTTTTGGTGTGTATCAGTTTCGTTATTTTTCTTATTTTAGGCAAAATGTTTCATTCATCCACGCTACAAAACAGAACTCATTAGGTCCATTAGTCAACTCTGAGTCAATTGTAACGAGTATCGATTTCCGCCGCTCACTCGGGTCCTGCTTTCTTCCCCGAAAACCGACTGGCAATCGAGCCTACAGACCGCGTCGTGTAAGACACTTTGATCGTGTTTGTGACATAAATTTGCGGCACGGCTTCTACGTCTGTCTCGATTATTACTGACAAGATGCGCGGTTCAAAGTTGCAATCTGGAAAAAAGGTCATCGGAAGTGGCTGGCAAGTTATGACACCTCGCGGGTAAGATGGTTTGACTGTATAGTATTTTTTACCGTAAAAACAGCAATCTACTCTCGGTCAAAACTAAACACCTCCGAAGAATGTTCAGCGAAAGCACAGACTGCCTTAGACTTTCACAAAGTCCTTCGTCGACGCGCGGTTTAGGTAGGTCACGTACGAAGGACTTTTCCAGCTTGCAGCGCGCCAATTTTACCAACCCAAAAACGGGTCGGTGAATAAATTATATCTGCGACCAATCAGAATCGAGATCTCAAAGAAACAATCATTCAAATGTAAATGTCAAATGTCAAATGTTAACTCAGCTTTTCTCAGGGGACTATATTGAACATATTAAGTTGTTATATGTTTGGAAACGACAGGAAATCACTTGAATTGAAGCTAACCGAGAAAATGTTTTGTCACACTGGGCTACAGATTTTCAGCCATTCCCAGCTTAAATTAAGCTTAGTATGCTAACTTCAACGGAACTCTCCTCCTCTGATGAATCAAATAAATCTGCTTGTGTGGAGGTATCTCTTGTGAGAAGCATAAATTCTTGTTCGCTCGAGGTTTATTTTTGTGGGGCATCCTGCAGGAGAAGCGATCTTTTACTCGAGCTACCAGAGGCATCAGAAGAGTCTTTTCGTGCTGGTCCCGCTTTCTTTCTGGGCAGCTATCGCTTCATGACCTGTCTTCAAAGAGTTCGTAACAAGGTTCACTTTATTCACTATAGTCTCGTTCTTGTCGGCGCAATTTCTACATATTATGTTAATCGTCAATTCAGTTGGTGTGAACTGCCGTCCAGCGAGGATTTCTAGATCCAAGCAAGCCTTGTTTTTTTCTCCTACCTGAGCCGATCATTCTACGTTTGTAATCGTTGTTAATCACTTGTTGTTAATCACAAATTTGTTCTTTCGAGCATAGAGAAACGGCAACTCGCGTGATAGTTTTGGTTGAAGTTGACCCCGCGCTACTTTCAGCCATCACAAACAAGTGGTCTTGAGATTTGACACCCGCTAGTAAAGTCACGCGCTCACAGAAGGACCGCCCCCTTTTAAATTGATAATTCATGCCGTTTGTTTCTGGCGGGAAACGTGATTCAAAATCCTTCTAGCAGTCGCCCTCTCGCGACTTCGTCGCTCGCGCTCGTCGCTTCGCGACTCGCTTCACGTCGCTTCGCGACGCATTTCCTAAAAGAGGGCGACTTGGTGCAAGTCTAAGACTGCCTGTAATTCAACCGCTCAGTGCGGCTTTCGCTGCCGATTTTATCGCGTTTACTCTATTGAACACGAGGGAGATGAAACTTTTTGGGGTATCCAGTCTCTTGAGATGTGCATTTTTCCGAATAAGACTCGGCATTCCTGGCGTAATAGCATGTTCTACCTTTGCAAGTAACCTTAATGATTCAAGCTCTCCCGCCGGTTTTATGTCACTGTCACCGTTTTGTCACATTCTTTGTGGGGGGGGAGGGGGGGGGCTAGTTTACTGTCTTCTTCAAAACACATCTCAAAGTACAGTACTTTATTACCCTTTTTTGTTTCCTTCTGTAAAATTGCTAAACGTTGACGTCAGGAGGAATGAAAGTCTCTTATTTATTACAATTTTTGAAGTGTTAAATTTAAATGATTATATAACTACGAAATATTGCCCTTCGGAAATTTGAAATGTCGCTGCCGCAAAAAAGCATTTGAGTGAATAAGTAGTAAATCTGGTGGGTTTTAAACCATACTTTTAAAAGTACTTCATTTAGAAACATTTTCTAAAATGACTGATGTAGCCTTAAACATTTTGCCTTTTTACGCAGTCGTGAATCTTTTACGGTGATTGCCTTACGACAACTGACAATGGCTTTTGCTGCGAATCTTTGCGGCAGTCCTGTCGTGAATCTTTTACGGTGAATGCCTTACGACAACTGACACTGGCTTTTGCTGCGAATCTTTGCGGCAGTTCTGTCGCGAATCTTTTACGGTGAATGCCTTACGACAACTGACAATGGCTTTTGCTGCGAATCTTTGCGGCAGTTCTGTCGCGAATCTTTTACGGTGAATGCCTTACGACAACTGACACTGGCTTTTGCTGCGAATCTTTGCGGCAGTTCTGTCGCGAATCTTTTACGGTGAATGCCTTACGACAACTGACACTGGCTTTTGCTGCGAATCTTTGCGGCAGTTCTGTCGCGAATCTTTTACGGTGAATGCCTTACGACAACTGACAATGGCTTTTGCTGCGAATCTTTGCGGCAGTTCTGTCGCGAATCTTTTACGGTGAATGCCTTACGACAACTGACAGTGGCTTTTGCTGCGAATCTTTGCGGCAGTTCTGTCGCGAATCTTTTACGGTGAATGCCTTACGACAACTGACAGTGGCTTTTTCTGCGAATCTTTGCGGCAGTTCTGTCGCGAATCTTTTACGGTGAATGCCTTACGACAACTGACAGTGGCTTTTGCTGCGAATCTTTACGGAAGTTCTGTCGCGAAACAATTGACGATGGCTTTTGCTTCGAAAATTTGCAGCTACTGACGTGAAACTGTTGAGTTCGTTTTTATCGATTTTTTCCGTCCAGTTGATTGCACTTGTTAAGGTTGCACTTGAGTATTTTTTGTTTTGTTTTGATATTGATTTATTTGACATTCCTTGTAATCAGGAACTGATAATCATGACATACGCTGGCCAACTAAATCTGAGGTTCGTCAAATGAATCTGCCTTAGACTTTCTTTCTCCTTGTAAGTGTGCAGTGTATAAAACTTCAGGTTCTAACGGCCTTCCTTCACTATCGTTTAACTTGACACTTAATTACGACTTTTTAAGCGACACTTTTTCGAGCGATTATGAGAATTTGCATTGTGCAACTTGGGCCTCTAGCGGACTGCTTCAAAACGGTGAGTACCAATCTTTTGTTTCACCTTTGTTTGTTTGTTTATTGTTATGGGATATTAAGTGTTATCTGTGAAATGTGCAGAAAGTCTGTTTGTTTAATGTTAAATGAATTTAGTCACAATTATTGTTTTGAAGCACATTTTTTGTGTTCAATGTTCACGTGAGTAAAAAAGTCTTCCGTTTACACCGTTACTATGAAAATTGAAATTTTACTAGCTAAACTATTTCACGTTGGGTAGTGCACTTTGCTATGATACATTTTAGCTTTCCAACGACTGTAAACTCTCCAAAAATAAGAAATATATAAATAAAAACGGTGTAGCAACGAAGAGTGTAGCTCATAAATAAATGTACCGTTTCATTAAATTCGCCCCTCCCCCCCAAAAAAAGATGTCGTGCACCCCTCCCCTCCAAATGTAGTCGTTTTCGCAAAGTTTACTTCAAAAGTTCTCTGGCTCGCTAAGAAATGGTATACATGATCACTTGCTGGCAAACTGGAAATATTTCCTCTACGCTGGCTGGGTGTTTCTTTTTTTGGCGATTTTAACCTTGCTGGCTCGTTGACAAACCTCAAAATTGATGCTGGCTGGGATTTTTATTGATTAAAAGTCCTGCTCGCTGGCAGTGAAGAGCGGGTATTTTTTTCCCATCAAAGTTAAATATTAAACAAGATTGGCGCGGGGACTCGCAGGTGATGTTTAGTTCACTCTACAATCGATTTCCCCTAAAACAGTCGTTGGGTACTCCTGCATGGTTTAAAAATTAAAATGGTTGGCTTTCTTTGTCTTAGGCCATTTGTGCATACACACTTTAACAGGTTTTATGACAGTCACATGAAATCGGGTGCTTACTCTTTTACGTGTACATGTGTTTAATATGACCAATTTTCATTAAACGGTACAAACTGGTCTGAATCTGTGTCTGCATGGCACACAAGAACATCATATGCAAAGGGCTGATATACGCAACTTTCAAAATCCAGGCTACTCACATTTCATGTTTCTGTGCCAGATGTATTAGACTACAAGCACAAAAATCGCTGGCAGCATTCAAACTTGCATCTGTGTTGAGCTGCTAGCCTAGTGTAGCGAGCCGGAAAGAGAGACTACAGCCTAAGCTACAGCAGTTTAATTAATGCTTTACTCTCTCAATGCAACATTCCTATTGGCTCTTTCTCAGAGATCTGTCAACACTCCCTGGGGACTTTGCAGTAGGATCAGTGAAACTCCTGAAACAGGAGCAGAAGTAAGCAGTAGAAGCACTTTTGTCGGGATGTCATGTCATTGCTTCTGCCGACATCAGCACAGACCTCGATGAATACGAGTCTTTGGGTGATTTCGCCCTCAAACAGTGAAGAGATTTTCTGCCAAAACTTATTGCTTAAAGTCACTATAAGTAGGTTTTAAAATTGCATCTACAAACACAACAGAAACCTTTGACGGCTTTCGAGCGACGTTACATCCGGCCAAAAGCACGTTTTCCCCTGTGTTTACAATTGAGATTTCTGCGGTTTAGCAATGATATGGCAAAGTGACAGAAAGACAAGAGGAGTAATTGTTTTAGACATGCTTAATTGGCTTAAGAAAACATACAATGTAGGAAATTGACGTTTCAAAATCACTCGGCCATGAAGGGTCAACCGCTGTGGCTTAGTCTGTAGTCTCTCTTTCCGACTCACTACATTAGCCGCTCAACACAAGTGTTGCATTTCAACATAGCGGATGATTCAACTTGGCAAGCAATTTCTCTCTCTCTCTCTCTCTCTCTCTCTCTCTCTCTCTCTCTCTCTCTCTCTCTCTCTCTCTCTCTCTCTCTCTCTCTCTCTCTCTCTCTCTCTCTCTCTCTCTCTCTCTCTCTCGTTGTTCATATTATGCAACTATCCCTGAGCAGAAAGAGAGACTGCTCATAATCTAAATCTAATTTCAGTTAATGCAATTGGAAGCAAGCCATTTTGCATCACCTTGCAATCAAACCTATTTAAAGGTTTGACTGCATTGGATTACTGAAAATTTTCTTACCAGAGTTCAGTTGTATTTTATTGCCAAATCCAGGCAGACCCAATCATGCAACTGATTTTTATTGAGTTTCATGATTTAATATTCAATTTGGTTTAACTAGATACCTCAGAATAATGTTATACCATGCAATCCTGGGGATATAAGCGTTGGGTGTCTCCAACTTTGTTACGGCCTTTATTTTAGAAGTCAACCTTTGTTTTAGTCAAGTATCGCAACTTTATTTTAAAGGACATGTTGTATGGCTACATATTACAGTAAGGTATAACCGGGTATAAGTGACACCTGACTTCAGTTGATGAATCATCAGTGACTGTCAAGGTTCTAGGACACCTCAGGAGTGCACTTGGAGAAGTGGCCCTGTATTGTCTAGTTTTAAAGAGCCAGTGTCACCCAAAATGCTCTGCGCTCCAAGGTACATTTTTCACATATGAAAAATCCGCCATTTTCATGATTATTGTGAAGTCTGATTTGTTTCTTCTTCCATCGCAGCCGTTAGGGGTCCAAAAGCACTAGTGTGAATTTTGAGTTGAAATTTAAGGTGCCTCCATATAGTTTTTCAGCGCGCGAGGAATGGGAACTAAATTGGCACCAGCGCGCGCGTGAGGAGCGCGCCAGTCCAAGTCAGATGACATGTGCCAATCAACCTCCCAGGCCAACTTTTCCAAAGTCTGATTGAGGCATCTTTATGGCTTACCTTTTCAAAACCTGTCGAGCACATAGCAGTGAAATTATGAAAAGCCTTAAGTTTAATCGCTTTTGTAGCTGACAGTTGCAGTCCTACGATTGTTCTACGATTGTAGGACTGGATTGATTGCGATCTTTAAGTTCAAGCAACACAGAGAGGACTGAAAACGTTGCACAAATTATTACGCGCCTTCAAGAATTATGCGTGAAGAACTTCTTTCCGTTCTCAACTTGAAATATCAGTGCTGTCCAGGTCAGCTGTCGAGAATCTCTGAGATGAGAGGCTTACGTTTGTTTGGATCGAGCCTAAGTGTAGGTAATTTTTTGGAAACGTGCTTTAGTTTTTGTGTTTCTAACAAGCCGTCTACTTTTTTGTCGGGTAAGTTGTCTCTACGGCCGTTCTCATACGGTTTCAGCAAAATACAGCTGACAAGTGTGAATAGATTACACACTTGTAACGAGGTAACAGTTGTCATTGAATTTTGATAGAAGTTGAAACTCAAAAGGACACTTATATTTCAGTGTCTATTTATCAGTCACCAGTAGCTTTGGATCTAAGTTTCACTTGTGTTGACAATGTGCGACTTCAAAAACTTTTTTCTCCTTTCGCAACAGGAAATTTCTTCCCTGCTGATAACTCGTCTCGCCACCCTCATCCTGTTTTACTCTTCCAAACAATTATGGATCTACTGTTAAATGTTTCTCAATAGTAATGACAACCAGGCCAGGGGCCTCAGTGGGTGCATTTTAACTGCATGAAGTTCAATTTTTTGTTCAATAGACTTGCGGAAACCTATGGTAGCTAATGCTTTCTAATTACCCTGCAATAAAAACAACACTTTTGGTATTTTGGAAGTTCAACTTACAGCCCAATAGGCATATTGCGATGGTACTCAATTAACCATGGGATGTAACTAAATTTTTATGGTCTTTCATGTATCTCATTGAGTGTTACCAGGGGTGCTTTCCATTGGTCAGAGACCAGTGGAACTAACCAAGGGAAAATGGAGCGACGTTGTTCGATCCAAACAAAATTTCCAACCGGACCGAAGCGTTCCATTTGCGTTTCGACCGACATTTCAATTACTTCTCAGTGAAGTGGGTCTGGAAACGAGAATTTTGAAAATGGAACGGCAAGTTTTGGTCGGACCAAAGCAATTTCCACGAGGACTGAAACGTTCCATTTAAGTTTTGACGGAAATTTCCGGAAACTTTGACATAATGGAAAGCACCCCAGTTGTACAGTAAGTGACTGCCCAAATAATCTGATGTGGAAGTTTTAATCCTTAATGCTCCAATAGGGGTCAGCATTGAATTCTTTTCATCATTTCAGTGCATTGTAACACAGACAGGTCATGCGAATTAACGAAATGATCACAAAGGATGAATTGTCTTGATTAATAAACAGGTTCTCCCAAATAGTTAATGAAATGTATGCAGACCAGTAAGGAGAATTTGTATAATGATGCCAGCTTTACAGGGTCGGTGTATTGGCCTTTCCCAAAAGTTAATAAAGACAAACAACAAACAATTTGGCACTTAAAATTCTTCATTTCCTTTAGTCATGTGATTTTACATGGACCTCTAGATTGCCCGAGGGAGATCGGTGATCTCTGCATACAGTAGCTGAAAGTTCCCCCAATAACTCCCCCAATTCCCTCTGGAAAAAAAGTTCCTGTTGCGTTCACATTGTATCATTTCTGCTTTAAAAAATCTTGTCTAAATCGCTGTTTATGGTCTGAACATTACGCTTTCGAATATTATTACTCGATCGCGATTTCTGTGGCCTTCCTCCTGGAAATTTTCATTAACTAGAAAAATAGGCACCCAAAAGAATACAACGAAACTATTTATATACTTTTTCGAGCAAACAAAAAAGATAAAAGACGTATAGAGACAATCGCCGAGCTGCCTAAACTCGCTTGGTGGACAAAGTATTGTAACGATACCTGCTCCTTGATCCATTCACAGACTGAGTTTCCACGCAGGCGTTTGTCTATCTTGTGGCCATGCTAAAATTCGCATTTTCTTCGGCTTTGTGGACATATACCTTTGAAGCTTTCCTGCACGACACCTCTGTTGAGTGAGCAACGCAAATTTGGCGATTGATGAGGAAAACAAGCTCCGTGTAAGACGTGACGAAATGAGTCGGATGTATGGTGATCGCTGATTGGGCACAAAAAATAAATTTCTGCCCAATCAGAAGCAACAACGCAAATGTTTGTTGAACTAGTCTGTATAAAATCCATGGCTCCAGGGGCGATTTCGCCAGTCTTGTAAACTTTGGCTCGCACCGATTTGGCCGTTTTCATTAGGGCTTTGCCCGACTATCTGGGTCTGGGTCTCTGAGGATGGTTTTTCACATGCAACCTGTGGTAGCCAACATATGAAAACAATGTTGCTCTTTCAATCAAATCATTGCTGAACTGCAGGTACTAATCAGAGTGATTCCTCTTTCATTTGCCATGAAGCGTTTGCTTGCCAAGCTTAAAAAAGAGGCCATTCAAAGCTTTATGCTTTGGTCAACAAACTGTGCAACGTGACCAACATTCTCTGGTTATGCTTGTTGAACCAAACCTTAGGCCTTATCAAGAAATTACTGTGACGCGTGGTGTTCCTTCTAGTCAATCCGTTTTCAGATTTAGTTTGTGCCTGTTGCCACAATGAATGAACACGTGCTGTATGGGAGTAGATATAAGTTCGCTAAATGGAACGCACAATCCGAAATCAGATTCAGACACGAATCTGAATGGCCTTACTCCGTATAGTGATGGTGTAGATTGCTCTCTAAGTTTGTTTCACTTCTTGTTAGAATGGAAAATCGAAATTTCGATCGCAAAATAATCTGGATTTATGTTGGCTAAAAGGAACATGGACCTCGGTTAACCAAGACACCAAAGATGTCTCATAAAAAATACTACAAGTATGTCATTTTGGGAAGTTTTGGTGTTTTAAATATGTTTAGAAAAGTTATGGGGAGGATTTTCGAGCTGCACGATTTTTTTTCGTTAGCGTTTCCCTTGCATGAATATTTTTCCGTATGCAAGAACATTTTTTCTAACCTACTCGCTGTGGATGAATTTCTTTTCTCTCAATTTTCTCTTGCGTGAATTCTTTTGTACTTCGCACGCCCACCCCCCCCCCCCCCCTCATAACTTTTCTAATGGTCCATCCTTTAGAACCATACAAGTGTAAGAAATTTTGTATGGGAAAAATAACTCTTGCCCAGTAACGGCCTCTGATGAAAATTTTTTTCTAGGGGAAATTAGCCTGTTCCGGGCGTTCAGATAGTGGAGCGCAAGCGAAAAATATAGCGAACGAAAGAGCGGGAGACTGGGGAAAAGAGGAAGAGGGGGAAGAGAGCCAGAGAACACCCGCTGTGAAATTAATTTTAAAAAGCCCATGGTGGTGTACCAGAATCTTGTACTCTCCGATTGGCCAAATTTGACACTTCTTGTCACCACCAAAGTGTTGGTGACGCAGACAAGAAATGCGATATGATATAGTGTGCCCGTGCGAACGTCATTCTCCACCGAGTCACGCACGGTTTGAATATGTGTTACGGCAAGCGCTTTAAAGAGCTCCTGACCAGAAATATCGAGAATCCGACGACAGAAGCAGAATTTTGTATTTCATTTTATTTCACCAAAAATACCCCTTTGGTAAACTATTTTCAAAAATCATATTTAAAAGTTCCTCCGCTTTTTGGTTTTTCCAAAAATTAGAAAAGTTCAAAATACGGCTAGAAGCTTGCTTGCGCCCCCTGGAAACAAGGGAAAATCGTGCATTTTTAGCAAGCTCGTACGCAACAGTGGAAGTCGTTACAGTTTTACCACTTGGCTCATAAGTACATCATTCTTTCCTCTATCTAAAAATATAAAAATCGGAGAGAAATTTGCATTTTTAGTCTGCTTGGTGACCTGTTGAAGATACTAACCTTGAAGGGTTCAAAGTCAAAGCAAAATTTGGGTCAACTTCAGAGGCTTATAACTGACCTAGCATATATTTTTCAGACCAAAAATATACATCAAGGGTAAGCTCAATCATTCTTTTTCACTCTCTGAAAGTGTCAGTTTTGGCCCGCTAAACGCAACGCGTTGAGAAAAAAGTGTGCAGGATATTTTGAGCATTTCAGTAGAACGGCCGCTGTACTGTCACGCGAGCCACATCGGTTGCACTACAGCAGTCATGAAACAAGGTTTCACTAGCTCATTGTTTTGAATAGGCTAATAAAGTAAAAATACATGCTTTTCACTTCGAGGTAACTATGTTACTATGGCTCAGGGGCAACCACGGGTTTACTTTTCTACTATGCAAAATTTATTTTTAATGTAACAATGTTATTTGATTGATCCAAACTGATAAACCAAAGATACTCTCACCTTAGACATCATCTTGTGAATCTCTTGGTTCAGGTTATCACTCCTTTTACCAGACTTATTGGCTGCATTAGTCATGACAATTTGTAGATTGAAAAAGCAAAAGTTACAGAACCTTTTTCAAATCTTGCCAAACTATGAACTCCGTATTTAAATTAGAATAAGTGTGTGACATGAAATCTGAGCTTTTCCTGATAGGCACGATACAGGATAGTGTGACGCAGTGACTACCTAAATGGGCTTAAACCAGGAGCCTTTCTTAAACATGAATATTAGTTTTCGGGTGCATAGCTGTTTTGAATATATATATACCAGGTGAAATTTCTGTAATGAGGGAAGGGATCCTAGGGCTCATTTGTAGTTTCAAATATTTTAGGGTAGGACCATTTATTTTAGAGAGGGTGGTTGGAAAAAACCAAAATATTCGCTAAGCTTTTGCGGAAGAAAGACCACAAAAACACCAGGGAGAGGAAATTCAAGCAAATCTTTTAGTTACAGAAAAAAAAGGAATAAATAACTCATAATCATAATAACTCTGCAGAAAAATGCAAAAATTTAATGATACGTCTCTTATTGTCTTTGATCGGTTTTAAATGGACGTGTGAGTGCTATTTTAAGTCTCGTGGGACACATTTAGTTAACAAAAGCACCACCACAAGAACAACTTGGAAAACATTTCTTCTAGTATGCTGATGTAGGCTACTTTCCTTCTAAGTTTCAAAGCGCTCGCAGTCAAACTGAAAAAGTCCACGTTTCCGGTTGCCGTTCTTAGCCATGGCGCAGATGTCGTACTTGTCGTACACGATGAGATGTTCCAGTTGAAACCTTGAGAGGATATCGTGTTTTGCGGTACTGGAAGTGGTTTATTTTTCAAAGGCAGGGAAATCGTTTGCCGCTAGGTCCCAAAAGAACACAGTGGCTAATGCTGGGCCGTCAAACACTTCCAATCGGAACCTGGCGATCCGGCTTATTTCCGCCCACGGTACTGATCTGCGTCCACTTTACTTCTTGATGAATGGCCAATATTGAACTTTTTTTTCGAGCTAGACTTTTATATTGTTGAAGCAGGAAGCTTTCTTTGTTTCTTCTCTTAAGGCCCAACCCTCTCCCAAACTTACGAACAACGTCTGAGGCTATGTTCACACAGAACAGCTTACAAATGGTTCTGGACCAGACCACCAGGTCTGTTCACGTGGTTTCATTTCTGAGCATCTGTTCACACGGGATCGGTACAGAAGCGGTCCGGCACCAGTCCACTGCTGGACCAACGTGAGAAAATCAGCTGCTTGTACCAATAAGTTGTCCACTGGGAGACCAAAATGGGTGAAAGACGATCGAAGAAGGCTGAATCTATCGATTGAAAGCAGCCAAAGGCCTTTGGCCGGATAATAAATTACCCCATCCCTGCCGATTACAAAACACACAAAGCTTTAACCTTCTCCATTTAGCTTTTAACCTTTTCGAGCTTTAAATCCAGAATTACAATAAGTAATGCGGCAGTTATGCTATCGCAGACAGAAGTTCGGTCTCTCTTTAAATTTCTAGGTGAGTTTAATCAAAAACACAACACTGAGCACGATAAATTTAACTAGTGCTCAAGCCTAAGCTAAATTACGCTGTTGGAACCAAAACGAACCGGTCAAGGTGTTCACACAGTATCAGTGCAATATGGGACCGGCATTTTGACGGCACGGATAGCAGGTTCTGTGTGAACAGAAGACCTATCCGGGCCGGAACCATTTGGAAATCGATCCGCGTGAACAAGGCCTAAGGATTCAGAGGGCTCTTGAGATTTCAGCACAGGTATTATTCCACACTTCCTACGACGGTGCAAGGCCTAGCAACGATTCGGAAAAGATATATATAATTTTCTCCAATTAGCTACTTTCTCTACTTTCTTCTTGCGACAGAAATAGCTTTGCCTCGCCTTGTTTTTTGCAGCAGTATTTCTACAAAAGCTTTCCAGAAACCTTTCTTATTTTGCCAGCCATCCCCTCTAAAATAAATGGTCCGACCCTAAAATATCTGAATCTGCAAATGACCCCTAGCATCCCCCCCTCATAAAAATAAAATAAAATAAAATAAACCAATTTGACTCCAGCAAGACAAGATATCCTCTCAAGGTTTCAACTGGAACATCTCATCGTGTACGACAAGTACGACACCTGCGCCATGGCAAAAGCGGCAACCGGAAACTTGGACTTTTTCAGTTTCACTGCGAGCACTTTGACTTGTAACTCCTTTGAAACTTAGAAGAAAAATACCCTACATCAGCATACTAGAAGAAATGTTTTCAAGTTGTTCTTGTGGTAGCGCTCCTGTTAACTGAATGTGTCCCACGAGACTTAAAATAGCACTCACACGTCCATTTGAAACCGATCAAAGACAATAAGAGACGTATCATTAAATTTTACAATTTTCTGCATAGTTATTATGATTATGATTTATTTAATAGTTTTTTTGTAGCTAAAAGCTTTGCTTGAATTTTCTTCCTCTGGTGTTTTTGCCGTCTTTCTTCCACAAAAGCCTTGCGGGAATATTTCGGTGTAAATGATCCGACCTAAAATATTTGAAATTGCAAATGACCCTTACGATCATACATTTACATTTACACCCTTTTTTCTCGACGCGTCTCGTTTAGCGGGCCAAAACCGACACTTTCAGAGAGTGAAAAAGAATGATTGAGCTTACACTTGATGTATATTTTTGGTCTCAAAAGTATATGTTAGGTCAGTTATAAGCCTCTGAAGTTGACCCAAATTTTGCTTTGACTTCGAACCCTTCAAGGTTAGTATCTTCAACAGGTCACCAAGCAGACTAAAAATGCAAATTTCTCTCCGATTTTTATATTTTTAGATAGAAGAAAGAATGATGTACTTATGAGCCAAATGGGAAAACGGGAACGATTTCCATTGTTGCGTACGAGCTTGCTAAAAATGCACGATTTTCCCTTGTTTCCAGGGGGGCGCAAGCGAGCTTCTAGTCGCATTTCGAACTTATCTAAAGTTTGGAAAAACCAAAAAGCGGAGGACTTTTTAAATATGATTTTTGAAAATAGTTTACCAAAGGGGTAGTTTTGGTGAAATAAAATAAAATATGAAATTTTGCTTCTGTCGTGGGATTCTCGATATTTCTGGTCAGGAGCTCTTAAGATTTTGCACATGTGGATACTTCACGTATAGTTAAAAAAGATGGTCTTCAAAACGTGTTTCTGAGAAGAGATCTCTTCGCCATTAGGAAATAGCTTGATCTTTCAAGTAGAAAGCATCAATTAGAGCGGTGGCTATCGCTGTCGGCGGGCTAAAGTGAGGACACGAGCTTTTTAAAATTAATGTCACAGGCGTTCCCTCGCCCTCTTCCCCAGTCTCCCATTGTTTTTTCCGCTTCCTATATTTTTGGAACGCCTGGAACAAACTAGGCAAAATATTCGTAAAACATAGTGTCCTGTATCACTTTCCATACCAATTGTTAAGGTGATTCAAAAGCCTTGAACTTGCTAACAATTGTTAATGTCTTTAATAGTGTTATGGAGTGCATACAAGGAAGGAAAGTATACCGTGTAATGAATGCCTTAGGATGAAAGGAAAAGTAAAGCCACGCAAAGTAACCTATTCCAGACTGAAACCACTTAAATGCAACGAGTGTGAAAGATATTTTACCCAAGCAGGAAATTTAGAGGCACATAAACGAACCCATACTGGACAGACACCTTTTGAATGCAAACAATGTGGAAAGTGTTTTACCCAAGCAGGAACTTTCAAGGTTCATGTAAGAACCAACACTGCAGAAAAACCATATGAATGCAAACAGTGTGGATAGTGTTTGGCTCGAGCAGGTCAGCTTTGCAAAATCATGAACGAACCCATTCTGGAGAGAAGCCTTTTGAATGCAAACGATGTGGAATGTGCTTTATCCAAGCAGGGCATTTGAAGACACATTTGACAATCCACACTAGAGAGAAACCATATGAATGAAAACAGTGTGGAAAGTCCTTCGCCGAAGCAGGAAATTTGCGAAGACATGAAAGGACTCACACCGGAGAGAAACCACATCAATGCAAACATTGTGGAAAGTGTTTTGCTAAAGCAGGAAATTTGAAGGTTCATGTAAGAACCCACACTGGAGAGAAACCATCTCCATGCACACAGTGTGGAAAGTGTTTTACATAAGCGGGAAAGTTGAACAGACATGTAAGAACCCACACTGGACAGAAAGTGTATGAATGCAATCGGTGTGGAAAGTGTTTTAACCGAACAGATAGTTTGAACATCCATGTAAAAACCCACACTGGAGAGAAACCACATGAAAGAACTCATACCGGAGAGAAACCACATGAATGCAAACAGTGTGGAAAGTGCTTCGCCGTAGCAGGAAATTTGGGAAGACATGAAAGAACCCATACTGGTGAGAAACCACATGAATGCAAACAATGTGGAAAGTGCTTCGCCGTAGCAGGAAATTTGCGAATACATGAAAGAACTCATACTGGTGAGAAACCACATGAATGCAAACAATGTGGAAAGTGCTTCGCCGTAGCAGGAAATTTGCGAGGACACGAAAGAACTCATACTGGAGAGAAACCACATGAATGCATACAACGCGGAACGTGTTTCACCTTAGCCGGAGATTTGCGAAGACATGAAAGAACTCATACCGGAGAGAAACCACATGAATGCAAACATTGTGGAAAGTGTTTTGCTGGAGCAGGAAATGTGAAGATTCATGTAAGAACCCACACTGGGGAGAAACCACATGAATGCAAACAGTGTGGAAAGTGTTTTGCTCAAGCAGGAAATTTGAAGATTCATGTTAAAACCCACGTTGGAGAGAAACCACATCAGTGCAAACAATGTGGAAAATATTTTAAAGTGAAAGCAAGCTTGGTGAAGCATTGCCAGAGATCCTGTACTGATGATCGCACATTTAGCTGTTGGATTTGTCAGAAGGAACTTCGAAGTCAGTCTCTGCTTCTAGCACACTATGACAATCACATGAGATAGGCAAGGATAACCTTAACAGAACAGGCTTTTTTAGATTTAATGGTCGTTAGGAAATAGGGCTGGGGAGTCATCCAAAGCAAAAGAAAAGGCACGCATTGGGTGTTTGTATTTTCTTCACACATTACGAAGAAGATGGGGTACTTTTGAAAAATATGGTTTGTACCTTAGTTTCCAAAAAAAGGTAAAAAAGAAATGTTCAGAAATGAAATCAGGGGAAGGTCATTCTATTACAACTTAAAGCAAAGTTTTGAAAACGAATGGCAATGTGTTAATACAGGCTTACAGGTTAAATGTTGGGTAGTTTGTTCCGTTTTCGCGTGGACGGTCGTGTTGACGGAGAACCTTTGTTACGTTTTCAACTGACTGGGGTATTTTTTGAAATACCCCGAGGGAAGAATGTTCTACCTGGTAGTAACCAGCTGTATAAAGGACCAAAGGTAAGAAAAATATAGTACTGCAAATAGGGTTGTTGTTCTCTTATATCTTGCTGGCGGCGCGGCTATTCTGTTAGCCTTCTTCACACTCTGACATAGCAGATAGAAAGTGTAGTTTTGCAGAAGTTTTGCAAGAAAGGGATTTTCATTACAATTGATCGTTAAACTTCACGATATTGTACAAGCCATAGAAGGACATCTTGAGTAACTATTGAGTTGTGATGTTTTAAATAATCGCTAATTAGTTTTTTATTTCAATAATATTGATACGTATATCTGTAAAACATAGGTTATTTCATATTTGAATAAGTGCTTTGCAAATAAGAGCTTTTGTAACAGAAGACCACGTGGTTGATTATAGCAAAAATTTTTCCTGTGATCTTCATTATTATTATAATGATTATCATAGTTTTTTCTTTAAAATAGGCAATACCATCTGTAAATAGGAATGGCAATTAAGTTGTTATTGTTGTTGTTTCCAGACATTCAATTACACTGTCTAATTAGAATAAATCCAAAAGTACACCTTTTGCTGTTCATTACGACAAAACACGCATTCATTTGCGTTAAATGGCGACCTTTCAGGCAGATTGTCTGGTCCCCCTGTGCTTAAGCTCTGCACAGAAACATCGACATTGTGACCGCAGCTAAAAGCACGCAATGGTACCGCTTCGTGCAGACCTATCTGCCAAGATGTTTGAATAGAGAGATTATTGTAGTTAGCCTGTACCCGTTATCGAAAGCAATAATCGTTCAATAATCTCTCTTCACATGGGAATGTTCGTTTTTTGGCGCTAATGAATGTATCTTCGCGCTACTGGTCGCCGTTTCACGCAAATGAATGCATATTTTCTCGTTATGAACAGCAAAAGGTGTTGTTGACTTCACATGAAAAGAATGTTTCTCTCATAAGAAGGAATAAAGCCCCAGCATACACGTCAGTGCCCCGCAAAACGTACCGGGAAACTTAAAATCAAATTTTCGACGCCACAGATTCCTTGCTTTCGATAACAGGTACAGGCTAACTATAAAACGTGTAACGTCAGATTGGTCTTGAAAAACCGCGAGCATTTTCGCCGCAGAACGCTAGACTATTTTCGTCGGACATGGTTCTGGTAAACAAACCGCGCGGGTGAAATGCGTGAAACATTCCAGCTCGTTGACAGTTTGATATTGACTCTGCACGAGCGATACAGATTTTGGTACATTTCTTTGTAGTCCTCTGCAAAACAACAACGTGAAATGACCACATTAAAAGTTTTATGTAGAACGTGAACACACGACAGTGAATTTTCTTTATTCTACCTGAACTGTAACGCCGTCCTTACAGAGTCAGCTCCCGGATCGGTCGGCTACATTAGACAGATTGAACGAGTTGAAACTATTGCGGAGAAGTTTGAAATATTTGCTAGTCATTTTTAAAGTGACGTTTTCCTTGGGTTGCCCTCGTTGTTGCTTAAGGACGTTCGCGCTCATTGTTTGTGCGCATCCTTACTGCGCACGTAATTCACGTCGCAACGTCATGCCCCGTCATGCATCGGGCGCGCGCGCTGAGTAAGAAATATAGACAGATACAGTGGTGGTGGGTATTTTTGTATGTATAAACGTGCTTAACTCCCTTAAATACACGGTGACCCCATTCTTCTTTTCGATTAATCACATCCTTTACTGGTTCTCTGCATTTTATCCAAAAACAAAAAAATTCTGAACGTGAGAAGATTTAATTTTATTGTTATTTCTACTCAAATACGATCGATAACAGGTATGTGTCTTTCAATTATCCTTCGGTGAGGTTAATTTTACCTGAAGAAACGATATTACAAGCAAAAATTACTAAATAGGCCTATTTGCGATGAAATGAATAAATAAGCATTGTCTAGAGTCCTCCACGTAACTTATTTTAATCCTTGTAGCAAGAAAGCCGATTTCGCCTTCCATAACCAAAACTTCTAAAAACACAGCATTTCCAACACGCTTTATTTCCGAAACGAGCACGGTGACCCCACCAATTTTTTTGCTTTTCTGACATGAGTTGGTCATTATCTAAGGTCAGCAAAAGTTTGGAAAAAATCTGAACGTGGAAAGATTTGGGAGCGAACGTCCTTAAGCTCCCTACTAGGGAGCTTAAGCAGTCACGAAGGTGACGGCTTACGAAAACGTCAGAAAACAAAAGCTCTGGTTAGCAAAACAATGACTCTGCACGTGCGTTATACTTTTTGGTACATTTCTTTGCCGTTCTGTGTACAACTACAACGTGAAATGACCAAATTCAAAGTTTTAGATAGAACGTGAGCACACGACGTTGAATTTTCGTTTTTCTCCCTGAACTGTAGCGCCGTCCTTACAAATTCAGCTCCTGGATAGTTCGGCTACATTAGTACAGATAAAGCGAGTCGGAATGATCGCGAAGAAGTTTAAAAGATTGTGAGGTCATTATATATATTAAACTGACGTTTTCCTTCCGTCGCTGTCGTGTTTGCTTAAGCTCCCTAAATTTTGACACCCAAAATGCAATTAACTCAAAACGTACCAAAAATGACAGTAACTCGAGGGTAAGTAAAGAAAACTCCGTCTCTCTTCTTCCTTTCTTCAGTCCCCTTACCCTTTCCCACTCAGACTTCGCTTTTATTGATGGCGGTCTGTTTTTTCTTCCCTCGTTTGCTTCCCCGCTCTCTGAGAGCTTGGAACAGACTAAGTAATATTTGGGCTTCCTATTTATATTCACGACTACTAGACGGGAATGGGTGTTAGGGCCTTTTGTGACACAATATATTTTAGAAGTGAACCATTGTTTTAGTCAAGTAGTGTAACTTCATTTTATAGGAGGGTATAACCAGGAAAAACGTGATACTAAATAGGTAGGCCTATAACGGTTGGGCTTGCAAGTGGTATAGTATGTCAAAATTGTGACACCATGAATCACTATTGACTGACAAGTTGCTAGGACACCTCAGGAGTACACACGGAGAAGTGGCCCTGTATTGTCTAGTTTCAAGGCCACAAATTAAAGTTGTTAACATTTCCCTTATCAAGCCACTCAGTTAATCAACTTCCACCTAAGCAAGTTGCAATCAGTAAAGGGATGACCAATCAAAGCTCCTAAGAGCCAACTTTTAGTAGAATACAAATGTCCTGTGGCTTTGCGATTGCCAAGTGTTGAGTCAGTGGCTTCCTAAGATAAACAGAAAACAATATCTCCTACTGTAGATTCGCCAAATAGACAACAATCTCATGTTAACGTCTGGTATTTTGAGGAAAAGTAACACTCGTGGAAGTGGTTATATAAAGCAAAATAGGTGTTCGTCATGTGTTTTCATATATCATCTGACAGAATCATGCCTCTGAAGTCTTTACGTTTTCCACAAATTAATAAGGAAATAACAAAGTGTATTTTAGTGCTTTAAATGTTAAGTCATATAACTTTAACTCGAATTAAATAAACATAGGATTAATTTTACTTTGATGGTTATGAAGGTTATTCCTTTGGCTATGCATGGACACTTGACATTAAAGCAGTTTCCTTTTTTTTGCCTACATGCCAACACATTGTATTGGTTTTGATTGTTGATCGTTGTTCCGACTGCCCCCCCCCCCACCCCCCCACATTTTAGGTTTCTGTCTAATAGGAGAGCAGAGGCCAGAGGCTGTTGAAATGAAAGTAGCTAAATTGATACTTTTTGTCATAACAACTTTTATACTGTTGAGGGCTTTAGTAACGAGTTTTTGAACATCTGAAGATATATTTTTTGCTTTGTAGGCTTTTTGTTTAAAATATTATTACTATTTTCAATATTTTGACCAGCCAGGAACAAGACCTGACCGAGCTAAGATTTCTTTAGCAAGTGAATATGACCAACAACTGTCTGAAAATAATTTTGAGCACTGTATGTGATTGAAAATTTAACATAAAAGACTAAGATAAACCACATGATGTACATTTTGTGGCACATCTGTGACAGAACACATCAATCACTTATTGTTCAAAATTATCTTTGCTATTTTAAAAGTAGTCTTTCACATCAGAATCAACAGGTAACATTTGTGACTCAGTAATTACTAATACTTTCCTAGTTTTTGGAGAAATGCATTCACTTGTCTGCAACTATTCTGACTTTCAGTCTCCTTTTCCATTCTTCTGATCTGTCATACTCTTTGACCCTTCTCTGAGTTCTTACGGCTTTAAAATCATCCCACTACTCGCAGCGAACTGACGTTTCCTACTGTCAACCAGCAGTAGTAATTAATGCTTCTGAATTATTTCATTTATTACTTTGAGTCACATACTATGTTTCTTAATTGTTGGTTTGCATGTTATGTCATCACCGCCATGTTGGTGTACCTTCTACCTTGTACCTATCTACTTTGAGCCAAGGTGGCGCCTCAGGCCTCTACGTTCGTTGTTTAAGGACGTTCGCGCGAAAAACTTCTACAACACAGATTTTTTTCATACTTTGACTACAGTCAGATAATGAGTTACCTGTGTCAGAAATGCAATAAAACTGGGGGATCACCAACTTCGTTTTCGAAATAAAGCGCGTGGTAAACTACCCCAATTTTAACACACCTGTCCTCCTAACTCGACATGGCCTCAGTGCTTGTTAGTTGAAAAATATTAAAAATGATTTGCTGTAGACCCACTTTCTTAGTCAAATTTTATTTAAGTGGGTCTGTCAAGTAAATAAATTGAACTGCTGTCATTGTTTTAGTTCAATTCAACCTCTAAGATGGACTTTTGCGAACACCGTGCAGCTACAGTAATAGCAGAATTCGATGATGCGAGGGCGGAATAGTTGAAAAAAATCAAACTTCTACAACACAGATTTTCTTTAATTTTTCCCAAAACGTAGATAATCGACAAAGAAAGTGATCTATCGAAAGAAAATATGTGGGTCACCGAAGATTTAAGAGAGTTAAACCCGTGCCTAGATATTAAAGTGCCCACTAATGCTATAAATCTCCACATTTCTTCAACAGCGCGCGCGCTCAATGCATGACGTAGCCTGACATCGCGAAGCGAATTGCGTGCGCAGTAAGGATGCGCAGAAACAATTAGCGCCAACGTCCTTAATGACCCTTGTCTTGTGGTGCAGTATACATCTCACTCCAGGACTGCCACCCTGCTCTGCACCTCTCCCTTTCACTATTCATGGCCCATTTGTCTTTGGCCTTCCCCTCTTTCTCTTTCCCTCTGGGGCCCATGTCAGGGTTACCATTGAGAAACTCTTTATCATTAGCCCCGTTTGTTGTGGTACACAACCATTTGTGCCACGCCATTGGCATTTGATTCTCTAGAGATTGGTTGCAAACTATCAGTAGCTCTGTTCTCTCTTATTCACACCATTAGCTGGTAGTTAGTCCTTTTGTAAGTATCAAGAAATTGACTTCTTCACGCCATTTCCTGAATGAGAGTCTGTAAAAACAGAATAAAACCAACTGTAGTAAAATTAGTACAATCAAACCTGGGTATCAGGCCTTCCCTAGTGAAGAAAAGGAAAAAACGGAGGTGGAGGGAGGCGACCAAACCAATCTTTCTTTCCATTTTTCTCTAATTTTATGGATTGGAATCACGTAAAAACTCTTTCCCCGATCTATTCTCTTTAGTTGAAACGCTTAATTTTTCTCTCTTTCTAAAAAGATGTTTACTGCACGAAGAAGTGATTAATCTAATCGTCTCGACAGGAAATACTATTATTTAATAAAGAAATATGAGCCTGTACTTTAAATTTGTAAACAAATCATGCAAAATGGAAATACGCAAGTAATAGTTAAAAATTAATCAGAAATCATTGCATGGCTCCCCTAAATCAAAACAGTTACTAAAATGTCTATGACATCACTCCACTTGACGTCTGGCTTTTCTATGGCTCCTCGGCTGGGAATCCCCGGTCTTTCTGCTCATTAATTGACATGAGGAGTACTAAACTGTGAATAGGTCTTTCCAGGTAGGAAAAACCGGGTCCGTTCCTTTTACCATTTGCGTCTTGAGATTGCTCTGCTACCCCCCACCATCACCTTCCGTACGTATCCGTCTTCGTCGGGGTAGGTGGCGACTACACGGGCCAGCTTCCAGAAATTTCTAGGTGAGTTGTCGTTTTTCAAGATCACAACATCTCCTTCTTCGAGGTTTCTATGTGGTGCGGTCCACTTCTATCGAACCTGAAGGTTCTGTAAATAACCCTTTTTCCAACGCTGCCAAAATTCGTCTGAGAGGTGTTGGACACGACGCCACCGTTTTCTCGAGTAAATATCAGCTCTTTGAAAGTTTCCAGGTGGTGCTAGGACAACAGAGGATTTCATCGTTAGCGGATGGTTTGGCGGCAGCACGACCAAAGAATCTGGATCTGTCAGGTCGTCGGAAGTGAGTGGACGGCTGTTTACTATCGCTTCTACTTCAGTCACCAGTGTTGTCAAGGATTCGTCGTCTTATTGCTTTCCATTATTGTTCTGTAGTAATCCCGACAGTACACTCCTTAGAGCTAGTGCGAAACTGTCTTTCCCAAACCCCTCCCATATGACTGGAATGTGGGACGTTCATCTTCCAGGTAATCCAGTCGCAGCTGTCCTTCAGAAGTTCTCTTCGAATATCGTTATTGTCCATCTCCATGAGGGCTGCCTCCAATTCATGTTTTGCGCCCACGAAGTTAGTACCTCGGTCTGATCTTAGTAGTCGGACGGGTCCACGGCGGCATACAAAACGACGGTAAGCATTCAAGAAGGAGTCCGTGGTCAAGGAGGCTGCAGTTTCTAGGTGGATAGCACGCAAAGAGAAGCAGGTAAATAGCACTCCGTAACGTTTTAACTCCTTTCGCTCTTCCCTGATGTAAAAGGGACCAAAATAGTCAACTCCGCTGTAGGTAAAAGGAGCGGCTTGCTCAAATCGGTCTGCTGGGAGATTGGCCATTTTCTGCTGTTGAGGTACCGCTCTCAACTTTCTACAAGTAACACATTTAGAAACGTGATGACCAACGGGGGAACTGCCATTTAATATCCAGAATCCGGATGCACTGATTTCGGCGTGTGTCCTGGATGGGCTGTCCGCTGGTGGAAGTGACGAATTACCAGGTCTGTCACGTGTGATCTCTTTGGCAATATGGCGGGATGCTTTACGACATATGGCACTCCAGCTTCAAGAATTCGTCCACCAACTCGTAGGATGCCATCTTTGTCTAGGAATGGGTCTAGGCGGTGTATGGGAATTGATCTCCTGGTCACCTTTTTTACTTTGCCATTCAAATCACTACGCTGCTGCTTGACTTCTAACGCTTTCATTTCTTCTGGAAAGGCTCGGCATTGGACTGTTTTGATCAGCAACAGCTCGGCCTTTTGGAGGTCTTCCACGGTCACTACAATACGCGGTGACAACTTGACGTGCTGCTTTCTTCCGCTATCTTGGTGCTGTAGATCCTTGTCATCATGCTGCACAGAAGGACCTTTATCTTTCGTTGCACGGAATTTCATTCTTTCAATAAACAGCAGGCAAATTGCGAGATATATCCAAGGACAACCTTGCTGTCGGTCCAGAACGTCTCAGGGGTGTTATCATATTTCAGTTCTTTCTGCAGGAAATCGCTAATCTTCGTCGATACCACAGCGGCGGTGAGCTCCAAGTGCGGCACGGTAACAGGCTTTAATGGGGTGACTCGAGACTTCGCCATGAGCAGAGAGCAGTGCACCTGAGATAGGAGCACTGTCCATAACCATTAACACTTGCATCTGAGAAATTGTGCAACTCGACCGATATTGGTTCACCAAAGTTATCAGGCTTGTAGCAGCGACGTATTTTCAACTCTGCTAGAGTATGCAGCTCGCTTCTCCACTTCTCCCATCAGCTTCGAATACTGTCAGGCACTGTTTCATCCCAGTCGGTCTGGTTCTTGCAAAGATCTTGAAGAATTCTTTTACCCGTCAACAGAAAAGGGGCTGCTAGTCCTTACGCGTCTTAAATGGAACTGACGGAAGCAAGGATCCCTCTTCTAGTCAACGGTCTGTCTTGAAGTTCCATTCGAAATTGAAGATCGTCTGACTGCACACACCATTGTACACCTATAGCCCTTTCGATGGGAAGAACATCTCTGGCAAGATCTAACTCCTTGACACCCTTTGCTCGCTGGTCTTTGGGAACGGCTTCAATTACTTCTTTGCTGTTAGATATGAACTTATGGAGGTTGAATCCGTCTTTAGCAAGCAAGCTCTTCGTACTCTGGATCAGGGCTATGGCTTGAGGGGCTGTCTTAACCAATTTCAAGCCATCGTCGACGTAGAAATCCTTTCTAACAAATTCTGCGGGTTCGCTGCCAAACATTTTCTCAAAGTCGTCTGCTGTTCTTTTCAGGGCGAAGTTTGAGCACCCGGATGATGACACAGCACCGAATAGGTGAACTCTCATTCTAAACTCGGTTGGTTGGCTGTCTAAGTTGCCATTGCCCCACCAAAGAAATGTAAGGAGATTCCGGTACTCTTGATCAACGTACACCTGATGAAACATTCCCTCGACATCGCAAATAAACGCAACAGGTTCTTTACGGAAACGACAGAGGACTCCTGTGAGGATGTTGGTCAGATCAGGTCCCTGTAGAAGGTGCCTTTTGAGTGACTCTCCGTCGAACTCCGCACTAGCATCAAGCACAACTCGGATCTTGTCCGGCTTTTGTGGGTGGTACACCCCATGGTGTGGTATATACCAGACACGACCGTTGCTGAGGTGGAGTTCTTCGGATGGGACCTTCTCAGCCTGTCCTTTTCCGATCATCTCCTTCATGAACGTCTCATAGTGTTCTCGATACTTGCTGTCTCTCTTGAGCCTTTGCTTGAGTCTCTGAAGGAGACTTAACGCTAGTTGCCGATTGTTTGGTAGATTTAGCACTTCTTCCTTTAATGGCAATGGAATTTCGTAGTGGCCATCATTTGGGTGCCGGATATTTGTCTCCAGGGCGTTGAGTAATTTTCTGTCATGGAACGAGAGTGTCCGTTCTGCCTTGGCTGTTTCACTAAAATCAAGCTCAAACATCTTGCTGACTTGTGCAGGACCACACACTTCCTTCGCTCGAGTCTTCATTACCAGATGACTTACGGTCTTGCTTAACCTGTCTCCAACCTCTCATGATACTATGCGATTACGGGAACAGTGACTGTTGTTCTGGCTGTCTACAGTTAGCGAGTTCGTAATTCCGATAATGCCCCATCCTAGAATCGTTCTCATGGCGTACGGATCGTCTTCAGAACCTGGAATGACCTCCCTTGGCTTGATCTCTCGCGCAGTTTGATCCTATAAGGAGCGATACGTCCACATTTCCTCGATAAGGCATTCGTCGATCGGCAATTCGTTCAAGATGAGGCCAACCAAGCACCGATTCTGGCTTAGGAATCTGACTTCGCTTGACAGGGATGTCTTCTCTTGAGTATGTTCCGCGCAAGGAAACGTCTAACTCCTCCCTGAAACCACGTACTACGAGGCCGCTGACTTTCTGACAGGTTACTACGTTCTCTCCTAAAACTGTTGATAATTTCAATTGCACATCTGGACCTCTGACGGCAAATCGTTTGACGACGTCATCTCTAATAAAACAGGCATCCGATTGGTCGTCTAGGAGGGCGTAGACTAGTTCCTCCTTCCCCATGTTATCTTTGTGTTGCAACCAGACAGAGACAATTAACGAGTGGGAGTTGCAACAGTTTATGTTTGTTCTTCGGATCATGGGTGTTAATTCGGTGTGAGGTTGCTTCTGTTGATGCACTCGCTGGGGGCACTGCCGGTTTGGTGTTGTGCTGAGGTGTCATTGGCGCATCCAAGTGCAGGGACGTCGGATGGAAGCCCTTACAGGTGCTGCAAATCTTTCTACCGCGGCAATCCTTCTTCATATATCCGTACTTTAAGCACCCTAAGCACAGACCATTGGACCTCACAACTTCCATTCTTTCTTGCTCGGAACATCTTATTGAACCTTTCACAGACGTCCAAATTGTGGCTGTTCCTGCAAAGTGGACAGCGCTCTGATGACGGCTTCCTGTTTTCCTTCTTGTCATTGTAACCGCCTTTAGTTTCTTCAGAACCCGCTCTCGAAGGCTCCGGCACACGGTGATCTGTTTTTATTGTTCCCGCTGAATCTGAACTTTCTTTGTGGTTCTTCTTTCTTTTCGCCTTCTTCGTTCGCTCTTAATAACGTTGCTGGGTTACTGATGATTCTGTCTTCTTTCTTTAAGAACTCGCAAACAACTGAGAAGGGTGGAGAGGCTACTTCATGCGTAGTCCTTCCGCTTGCACCACTGGAATTTTGTTCTTCCTAGCCGACCCAGCGATCTACCTCTCGGTTCCAACGTTCAGCAAGGTTGCGTGGTAACTTGCGCAGCATTCTGTGGTTTTTCTCAGGATCGTTGAAAGCCTTTAGGTACATAATTTCCTTCATGGCTGCCTGGCAGTGAAGTAGAAAGTCGGAGAACTTTCGCAAACTTGCTCCGTCGTTAGGCTGAATTTTCGGCCAGTCGTTTATCTTCTTGCGATACGCATCGGCTACGAGGAATGGATTTCCAAATCTGTCCTTTAAAATGTTTCTCGCTTCGCAGTAGGCTTCAGCACTTTCCAGTGTAAGTAGTCCGCTAATTGCATCTTTCGCGTCTCCAGCGGTGTATTTTCCCAGATAGTACAGTCGCTCTGAGGTGTTGTCAGTTCGCCTCTCAATTATAGCGTCGAATGCAAACAGTGTGGAAAGTGTTTTAACCGAGCAGGAACATTGCGGGAACATGTAGAACCCACACTGGAGAGAAACCACATGAATGAAAATAATGAATGAATGCAAATAATACTGGTGCGCTGCACCGGTATTCGCAGAGGTCAGGGTTCGAATCCCGGCAAGCCTGATTTTTTTCAGGCTTCTTTTCGCAACTGCATAAGTTGCGTTAATAACTGCAAGGATCTTTACATTTATTTCTTCATTCCGCAGTTCAAATATATGAATTTCATTTATTCATACTTTCATCTTCATCTTTCCCGGGTAGATTACGAACCAATTTAATGACCAGCTCCCAGTTGGCTTGTTAGCTCAATTGGTTAGCGCTGCACCGGTATTCGCAGAGGTCAGGGTTCGAATCCCGGCAAGCCTGATTTTTTCAGGCTTTCTTTTCGCAACTGCATACGTTGCGTTAATAACTGCGAGGATGTTCTTTACATTTCTTCATTCCGCAGTTCAAATATATGAATTTCATATATTCATAATTTCAGTGTGAAAAGCGTTTTGCTGAAGCAGGAACTTTGCAGAAACATGAAAGAACCCACACTGGAGAGAAACCATATGAATGCAAACAGCGTGGAAAGCGTTTTGCTGCAGCAGGGACTTTGCGGAAACATGAAAGAACCCATACTGGAGAGAAACCACATCAATGCAAACAGTGTTGAAAATATTTTAAAGTGAAAGCAAGCTTGGCGAAGCATTGCCAGACATCCTGTATTGAGTATAGTAACTAGAGTAATACAACAACAGCATTATCCACTTAACTAACAGAGACCATGATCGCACATTCAGCTGTTGGATTTGTCAGGCGGAACTTCGAAATCAGTCTCTGCTTCTAGAACACTATGACAATCATATGAGATAGGCAAGGTTAACCCTAACAGGCCATTTTAGATTTTAAGATCGTTAAGAAATAAAGAAGCAGAGACATCCAAAGCACGAGAAATGGCACGCATTGGTTTTTGTGTTTTCTTCAAACATTTCGAAGAAGATGGGGTACTTTTGAAAAATATGGTTTGTACCTCAGTTTCCGACAAAAGTTAATCCTATTCTGCCTGGGCTGTTTTTGAGTTTCTGAGCCTGGCGGGGAGGGGGGGGGGGGAGCGCACAAAGTGCCCCTTTATAGAATTCGAAAAGTATTAACGCTCTTGTGATGAAACTTAGCACGTTTATAGCAAGTCATTAGCTTAACAGATTGGGCTTATGAGGTGTCAATTATGACGTGTCGTGATGTCACAATGACGTCACAAACCAGCCACTTTGAATTTTGAGGCCGCCACCTTGAATCCCGACCTGCAGTCATACAGCTGACAATGACGACATCGAAAAATATATGAATTTGTTCTAAGAAAAGCACTTAATCAAAAAAAGCACACAAAAGTAAAAGATTCCCTTCTTTTTACAAACGAAGGGGAAAAAACTGAAAAAAAGACGGAAAAACACAGAAAATAGTCAAAATACACTTCTGAGTAGACAGTTGCTATGGAAATGTCAATCATAATAGACACGTCATTGACACATGAAATTTTTCTCTGATAACTTTAAGGAAAGGTCACAAGACTTGGTAATAATTCGTTCAGCCGTTTAAAAGTTATAATTTGTTAAAGTCAGCGTGGGCACAATGTGCCCCCCCCCCCAGGCTAAATAGGGTTAAAAAAAATTCGAAAATGAATCAGAGGAAGGTCATTCTATAACAACTTAAAGCAAAGTTTTGAAGACGAATGGCCATGTGTTAGTACAGGCTTACAGGTTCAATGTTTGGGTTGTTTGTTTCATTTTCGTTTCGTGTCGTTTGCTACGTTTTCAACTGGATAAAAACACTAATTTTTGAAATACCCCAAGGTTGGAATTTTCTTCCCGCTAGTAACTAGCTGTATAAAAGACTAAAGGTAAGAAAAATGTATAACTGTAAATGGGGTTGTTGTTCTCTTTCTTATATCTTGCTGGCAGCGAGGCTATTCTGTTAGTCTTTTTCGCACTCTGACATAGCAGAAATAATCGTTAAATAGTTTTCTAATTCAATAACATTGATACTTACAATAAGAACTGTTGTAACAGAAGACCACTTGGTTTATTATAGCAGAATTTAGTCATTAAAAAATAATTTTATAGTAGTCTTCATGTGATCTTCATTATTATTATAATGATTGTTATGTTTTTTTCTTTTAAAATAGGCAATACCATCTGTAACTAGGAATGCCAATAAAGTTGTTATTGTTGTTCTTTCCAGTCATTCGATTGCACTGTCTAATTAGAATAAATCTCAAAGTAGTTGATTTCACATGGAAAAAATGTTTCTCCGCTAAGAAGAAATAAACCCCCAGCATACACGCCTGTGCTCTGCAAACCGTACCGCGAAACTTAAAATCAAATTCTCAACGCCACAGATTTCTTCCTTTCGATAACAGGTACAAGCTAACTATAAAACGTGTAACGTCAGATTGTTCCTGAAAAACCGGGAGCAGTTTCGCCACAGAAGGCTAGACTATTTTCGTCGGAAAGAGCTCTGGTGAACTGACCGCGCGCGTGAAATGCGAGAATCATTCCAGCTCATTGACAGTTTGACATTTTGACACCCAAAATCCTGTTAACTGAAAACGCAACAAAAATAGCCGTAAAAGGGAAAGTAAAGAGAACTTTCTTTCTTTCTTTCTTTCTTTCTTTCTTTCTTTATCTTTGCACTGTAACTCAAAATGGTCATGAAAGTTTATGAAATGATCACCAGATATGAATTGTCTTGATGTTTAAACAACTTCTCCCAATTAGTAGTCAATGACATGAATGGAGACCACTAAGGAGAATTTGTATAAAGATGTCGGGGCTTAAGGGGTGAAATGTTTAGCCACTTCCTCGAATGAAAATGACATTTAGAGGTCCATTTTCGACGGAAAACAGTACACTCTTTGTGAGGGTAACACACTAAAACCTGTAAACTTGTTGGTCCCGAAGTAATAAAACGTAAAGAAAATAGGATGTTGAAGAATTTCAGTCACTGGGAGAGTAACCTGGTGAACATTAAACTACAAAACGTGGAGGAGTTGAAATTGGTCCACCGAAAGCAACTCCAGTTTCTGAATGGGTAGAGGATTTATTCCCCGGCCATCCTAAAACCCAGCGCCCGATTTCCCTAAAGAAATCAAGCCGTATTCACAATCATTAGCACAACTTCAAACGTACATTATTAACAATTATTAACCGAAGAGAAGCTGAAATGTGGTGAATATTTGCCACCATGAGGTAAATATTTACCACTCCTTACCGACAATGGGGCAAAGAGTGGTAGATGGTATACAGCAAAACAGTGGATAATCAGCACCAAATAGTTCCTTTTCGTCCAAGATATGAGGGAAAACGCGCGCGAAAACCGAAAAATTCCTTGAGGTGAATAGCAGATATTGTCCCTAGCCAATCAGAGTAACCAATCAGAGTGCACGAAAAACACTATCCACTGGTTTGGTATATACTAACAACTCAGTTTATTTCTCAGGACAACTCCCTCGTGGAACGCCCCTCCCGATTATATTGTCACACCACAGGGCTACCCAGCGGAGCCCATATGCAAAATACCCGCTCTGAAGGCAACATGGCGCTTGATGGGAACTTTGGCAGTGACAAAAAACCTGTTGGCAATTCACTTGTTTGCTCCATGACAGGTCTTGTTCAGTAATTAAACTTGGCCAGTGTAGACGTATCATGTCTTCTTTGCTCACTGCTGATTTTCTCAATATATACCTGGGACTTGAAAAATGTGTAAGTAGACTGCGAGTAGCTTCTAATTTTGGCGATTCTGGCGAAGTACACAAGCGGGCGCGGAAATCGCCTCCCTCGAAATTTCGCCCATACGTGTGTATTTCGTCCGCCTCAAAATCGCTATCGCCGAAATTAGAGACTACTCGCATTCTAATGTGTAAGTTGATTGCTGGCAAAATCACCCATGCCTGGCGCGTGTAGTCGTTGTGAGTGCTGAGAACTAAACATTGGAGTAATGACACCATTAGTCTCCTACGCAGCTGTTCTTAGGGTCGTGGAGACTATGACATCATGCGCCTACATGAAAGGCTTAAGGACGGTGCCTCCTTTTGTTACTGCGTAAGTTCTGCGCATCTTGGGATATGACTATGTGGAAAAAGCAGATCTTAGCAAGGGCTGTCAGAACCCAAAAAGTAAATTGGGGGTAACCACTCATTTTTCAGAGATAATTGGGCTTAAATTTGGTAAGAAATTGCCACACAGTGTTTATATTTTAATGCTATTTTAGAATTATGGTTGCTTAATTAATTATCTCTGAAAAATGCGTGGTTACCCACAGTAGTACTGTAAGCTGGTTTGGGGTGGTTTACCTCGCTTTCATGTTCCAAAAAACCTCGCTTTCATGTTGGGTCTCGATGTGAGGTCGAGGCTGAGGGGAAATACGTCACGAGATCTTAGGTTTATTATTAATTATGATTGCATTGGTTTGTTTGTCGGTAACGGCGTCATTTTGGTTCATGTCTGAAGCGTGTAAGGGTGAAATTATGAAGCCACGTCGAAGACCTTTGCGAGGTTTGGATTCTTTTCAGAATATTTTTGGACGAGAAGCATTGCGTTTAATAACAAGACCCGAGAGATCACATTTGGCTCGATTGGCCGAGAGGATCAGAGAAAGAAGAGAAGAAACGTGGCGTGTGTTGAATAGAGATCGCGTGGCGGCTTTTATTGAATTGCTGACGCTTGTCTGGGTCGATGAAGAAAATTACATCCGTCACGCTTCAGAGAGAGGAACTTCGGATGAATCCCTCACAGCAACTTTGCTGAATCATGTGTTTCCATTTTGTTCACGACATTGCAACGACTTTTCAACGGTGGCAAAGTGGGCAAGACCGATGTTTATGAAAGACTTTGAAAAAATGAGAACGTGTTTGGATGTTAAATTTCCAGACTTGCGTGAAACATCGAGACATTGGCGTAAGGTTTGTCATTATTATGAGGGAATATGGAAAGACAATCAATAAGACATATAGCGTGACGTTTTCATGTTTATTATTTCACCCAAGTAGAACAATTACAAATGTTTATTAGCTTTATCTAACAATTGTTGTAAACGCACACGTTTTTTGTCACTGAATTTTTCTTTTCGTCGACTATGAATTAAATGCATGTATTTTTTCAGTCGTTTTCGTTTTGATTGAAAAGGAGAAGATCTCACAGTTATGTCTTCCTCCGAAACAAGAGGTTCAAATCGGAGTAAATAAAAAGTGTTATTGCTCATGACAGGAGTGTAGGTTTTGACTTGGTTTGAAAAACGAACACGCTTCATGTTTTACAAATGAAGTCCTTCCAGCTCTAGTCTTACTTGCTCAATGTTTTCGGGTAGACAGAATGTTCTCTGGAACAAGTTCTTGATTGCTGCCCTTGTTGCAGGAGTAATGTCTCGCGAACCAACCACAGCACTGCTTTGATGAAGGGTGGGTAGTCGAAGAGTGCCCCAGGGTTTAAATGATGTCACTTTTTTGAGACAGGAGTTTTCGATGTTGTAGGTATTTTCTGACCGATACCACTGATTGGTGTTGGTGTCAAACAGGAAGACTTCTTTACCCTGATCTATGGCTAATTGCACAGTCCACCCAGTTCCTCCTTCCACTCTTTTTTTGTCTGCACACAGTTTTCCAAAGGCAAAGACGGTATGGGCTTTTCGGGCAATGTGGTAATTGCGCTGCAAGAGGGAGAGAGTGTAAAAGTGAGTTGGAACACGTTTACACAACTTGTGAGCAGCAGCACCTATGGCAGGATCGGCTTGCATCAGCACTTCGACAGAAGCAGGTGAAGTGAACTTGGCACGGGGATGATTGGGAGGAACGATCACTTCGATTTGCATGCCATATTCCTTGGCCATTTCCTCGGCTAGGGTGTCTGTTCCGTCTGCACCCCCCGTATACAATACATGTCCACGACCAATAGTCAATTGCATTTCTTATTCATGAGTCATCATGTTTGGAGGCATTTTACCTGAGTTCTCTCTCTCTCTCTCTCTTCTTCGTCTTTTTTGAGAATGAAGAAACAAGTTAAGAAAACACCGAATTTATGGACAAAATGATCAAGTGAAACAACCAATCAGAAAAACAGTTTTCTTATATAGGCAAAGCGTGGGGTATTGAGGAACCAATGAAAAAACATATTAACTGACCAATTGGAAACAGTTTTTTCTTATATGGTTAATGTGAGAGGTATTTTCTGACCAATGAAAAAACAGAACGAAAGGAACCAATCGCGATTAAGTATGTCCTTATATGGATATTTGATGAAGTTTTGAAAACCAATCAGAATTAAAAGTGATTGTATAAAGGACGACTAAGTTGAAGGGAAAAATCACAGTTGAGAAGAGAAGTTTCAGAAAGATGGCTGAAGTCGAATTTGTTGGCGAAGTGCCTTCCAGAAAGAGAAAAGGTGGTTCTCACACAGACAGGAACAAGAAGAAGAAGAGAGAGCCCACGATTGAAATTCTTGAGAGCCCGATCGCCCCTGTTGAAGTTCAGTCACCTGCTGAAGATGAAACGGCTGCGGCTGTTCAAGAGTTGTTGAACGAATTGAACCAAATTCAAGTTGAAGATTATTCAACTCCTTTGGAAAACGTGGCTGCTTTTACGTTCGACAACAACAGCTCTGAAGAAAAAGAGAAAGTCGCTGATGAGAAGAAGAATGAAATGTCTCTCGATGAGCGTTTCAAGAAGGCAGTGAAGTCTGTGGAGGTCTTTGACACCGTGGAAGATTTTGAGAAATACCTTGATGGTGAAAAGAGAAAAGCGCTCAAATCTCGAATGATGTGCAAAAAACTAGAATCAGAGGATTCCGATGTGGACTACGGCAACGTGTCCCCGGTGCCTGGTGTGATTCCAAAGTTGAACTCAAACCTCAAACCCAAAAAAACAAAAGAGGACGACGGATTGGCAAGAATGGTGAGACTGAGTACCATGTTCCAAAGCCCGGGATTTCTGAAGGACAAACCCTCCCCAAAAGTGCAACCCCCACCCAACAAGACTGACTACATGGTTTGTCTGCGACACGACGTGCGTTTGGAGAAACGAGTGTCCAAAGGGGGATGGCATTACGTGAAATGTCCCAGACAACCCTGCCTCCTCTTTTGCCCTGAAGATAGTGCTGAAGAGTACATGAGACAAGTGTACAGGAATGTCCACCCCACCATTTGCGATAAGTGGGAAACCCTGGTCTGCTTCTGTCGTCAACCCGTTACCATTCGTCAAAGTAGTTCAGAGAAGAACCCTGGACGATTGTACGTTGGTTGTTCCAGTTCTGGAAAAAAGTGCAAGTTCTTCAATTGGACCGATCTCCCCCTGACTGAAAAGTACCTGAAATGGTTTGACGAAGAAAAAGATCTCCCTCAAGTCAATGGAAACACATGGGGGGAACAGTTTACAGAGAAAGATCTGCAGTTGTTGAGAGCCATCAAAGAAAAAGACCGAGTGGTCGATAATGTGGTATCACCATCAGTACTGTCACCACCAGCACTTCCACCACCCAAGTACTCAGATAGAGAAGACGTGTGGAGGCGAACCCTTGCTTCTGCACGATGGGGAGGACGATCAGACTATGCTGCCTGATTGACATGAACTGATTTGAATTGTTTTATTATTTTGAATGTATCTTTTAAAAGTGTGTGTAATGAGAATAAAGATCATTTTGAACGAAAAAATGGAAAGTGTTTTCATGCGTGTTGCATGGGACTGTTTGTGGGAATGGGGAGGATCTCTTGTGCAATGGGTTTGTCACAAGTCCCTTTGTCAGTGTTTGTACGAAAGACAAGAAGAAGAAAATAGGATACCCATTCCCGATTATGTTGACGAGACACACCCGCTCCAAGTTTTTGAAGAAACCCATGTCGAATTGAATTTGTACCGTTGGACGGTATTTGTGTTGTGGTTGCAACATCATCCTGACGTTTGGCGCTGGTATCGAATCATTCAAAAGACGCACCCCTCTCGTATTCCTTAAATACCTACCCTGTTGAATGAGCTATGGCACCTCGAAAGAAGAAGTCCGTGAAAAAAGTATCCGTGGCACAAGCATTGCTCAAGCGTTATCACGATCCAAAAGCGAAGGGTAGTTTGGGAGGAATTCAACGATTTGCCAAGGCATGGGGAGTACCGTTGAAAGTGGCACAGAATCTATTGAAGCGGGATTTAGCTTACACCCTGCATAAACCACGCCGACGTCGTTTTCCAACGGTACCCGTTGTGGTGGGTGGGTTTGACGACCAATGGGTTGCAGATTTGGTGGAGGTTCAGTCTTTGGCTAAGTACAACCGCGGTATTCGTTATTTGTTGACCGTGGTTGACGTGCTGTCAAAATTTGCTTGGGTTCATCCTTTGAAAGACAAGACTGGAGCGAAAGTGGTGGAAGCCTTTGAAGAAATTGTGAGTCAAGGACGTCAACCTAACAGACTTCAAACAGACAAGGGAAAGGAATTTTACAATCGTTCGTTTGAAAATCGGACGAAAGACCGAGGAATCCAACACTTCTCTACCAGGGGGGATGCTAAAGCCAGTGTGGTTGAAAGGTTTAACAGAACGTTGAAACAGAGGTTATATCGCTATTTCACGTCAGCTAACACGCTACGATTTGACGGTGCTCTTCAAGACTTGGTGGATGGGTACAATGCTACACCTCATCGAAGTATTGGCATGGCTCCTAACAAAGTGACTTGGAAGAATGAAGAAAAGGTGTGGAAACGACTGTATGGCAAGCGATTGAAAGCCAAAAAGAAACGTTCTTTGTTGAAAGTGGGAGAGCGCGTTCGTTTGAACAAGATTCATCGCACCTTTGGTAAAGGGTATTTGCCGGGATGGACCGAAGAGGTGTTTGTGGTTCATCGAGTTATTGAGGGGAGTGTACCAACCTATAAGATTCGCGAGTGGGACGATACACCGGTGAAAGGAACATTTTACCACGAAGATTTGCAAAAAGTGCATGTGTCTGACGAAGCGCTCTTTCGCATCGAAAAGGTACTTAAGCGCCAAAAAGGTCAAATGTTAGTAAAGTGGAAAGGGTGGCCCGACAAGTACAATAGTTGGATTTCCAGTGCGAGCGTGAGTAAGCTTTGAAGAAGATGTCGTTTTACGTTACTTTACCCAGTCATTCAAACCGGGGTGAATTTCCCCACAACCAAGCCAATTCCTTCAAGATTCGTTTACCTCAACCGTTACGGTTACCCGGGGGTTCATGGCAAGTGGGGTTGAGTGCCATTTCCTTACCGGATACCCGCGTGAATTTGTACGAGTTGGTCAACAAAGACGGCTACGTCATGTCGACGTCCTGGGAGATCACCTATCCCAAACCCGATGGAAGCAGTGGGGAAATGGCAGCGCGCATAGGCACGACGCAAACCGTCATCCAAGACGTCCAAGATTTGGATTGGGTGGTGGATGGCGTGAGTTTCATGAAAGCCACGATTGCCCACTTGGAACAACGACGCCACGAAACGGCGATTCAAGGAGGTCGGTTTACCAACGATCAAGGCAAACACACCTACGTCAAGTTCAAGTGGGAAGGCGAGGATCTGCTCATCGACAACACCCATGTCTGCCATTGTGGCAACAGCACACCTGCCCTTACCATCTACACCAAGTTAGCGCTCAAGATGGGGTGGTTACGTAAAATTGGCAGTGGGTTGACATTGGGCCCGAACTTACAGCAAGAATTCCTGGGGGATCAAATACCCGACATGACCAAGAACGGGGCTTGGAACGATGTGAACGACGAACACAGCAAGCCTGTCTTTTGGGTAGTGCGTTCGTTTTTACCGGATTATTTACAATTGAGCATGAGTTGTCATTGGCGTTTCACCAACTTGAATGTGGCGTTTCGGGCGGTGGTGGGAGAGCCCACGCGATCGTTGCACGTGTACTCGGACGTGGCAGGCAGTACGATTGTGGGCAATCGCGTGACCGATTTGTTGCGTGAAATCCAGTACAAGCGGCAAGGACGTGGCACCATGTACTTTGAACCGTTGCACATTCAATACCTACCTCTTCGTAACGAAGTCGTGGAAATTATTCATGTTCAAGTAGCTGAAACGATTGGTACCGGAGGAGACTTGGTCAAGTTTGGTGACGGCCATACCATTGTCACGTTGCACTTCAAAAAAGGATAAAAAAGGAGACTTTACAGAATTGCTTTTAATCATGTCTGTTAAAAAGCGAAGAACGACCAAACGGAGGACGAAAGGGCCCAAAAAACGAACCACCAAAAGATCAACAGTGCGAAGGGGACGGAGACAACATCCGCAACGAGTGCCCGTGCCAGATTTTGTTGTTGACGATCAAGTGGGTGAAGGAATTGCAAGCGTGATAGCAGGACTTCCCAAAGCCGCTTGGAGTATTACCAAAGGGTTGGAAAAACTCGCCAAAAAGAATGCGAGAAAATCTCATTTGAAACGTATGGAGGAGATTCGAAGTGGAAAACGAAAACGCTATGCAGGAGAATCTTTCACATGTAACATAATGTGAGTATAAAAAGAGAACACCAGAGTGGAAAAACAATCATCACAAAAACAACATGCGGGGTGGAAGTTTGACACGTTTTCGTACAGATGAGGCCTATGGTCAAGAGGGGTCCGGCTTATTGAAAGGCATCTTGCAGGGAGGCTTACAAGGTCTTACAAAAAGTCGTAACCCTTTAAAAGTGCCAACAAACACTTTGAATGGTCTTGCAGCAGGATTGAAACGAGGTGTGAAACGAAAAGCCGAAGAAGCTCTGAAAAAGGAAATAAGTAATCGAGCAAAACAAGTGTTGAAACGGAAGGACGTTAATAAAGCCCTGAAAGTTGCTGCTGCTTTGTTTCCAAAACACGCCAAAAGAGCTCGAGACATTTTTGGTGTGTAAAAATGCAACCGATTCCTTCGAGGGTTCGACGCGTTCGAAGTGAAAGAGGACTGCCTCAACGTGGTGGATTTGTACCATTGTGGAAAATTTTGAAAATGCCTCGACAGCGAGGGGGATGGATAAGTCAAGACGTAAGTCGACCTCCTGGCTACGACTTCTCAAGATTGCTCGCACGGGGAAAGTATAAAAACCGTTCCCAACGTAGAAGAGGTACTAGTAGTCAACGAAAAAGACCGAGAAGAAGAAGACAACGGCGCTGAAAAAATGACTGAAAATACCATAGCGACTCACAACATGTCTGAGGGAACGACGAATGGTGCTCTCAATCTGTTCAAGGTTCCAAAAACAGACATCAGTACGGTTGCCTATCGAATGGTTACCATTCAACCAACGACGACAGGCATTAACCCCATGGAATTTGTCATTCCTGGGTTGGATGGTTTTACCGATTTGGGAAGGAGTTACTTCACCATGGAATTGGCATTGAAAAAAGACGATGGGGGAAATTTGGTTGATGCTGAAAAATTGTGGCCTGCCAACAATTTGGCCCACACCATTATCAAACAAATCGATTTGCACTTGAATGGAACTTTGATCAGCCCACAATCGGACACGTACCACTACAAGGCCTACTTTGAATCTCTTCTCAACTTTGACCGAGCCGATGGTAAAACCATCTTGAGACCAAGTGGATGGTACAATGCATTGGATTCTCCCCCCCCGAGTGGACAGCCAACAACACCAACAAGACAGGACCTCATCAACATTACACTGATTTGCCCCAGAATCAGAAAAACACTCTGGATGCCATGATTGCTGAAACTGCTGAGTATGCTGGAGGAAAGATCTTTGGTTTTCAAACCGCATTTGGAAGTCTTTCACACTGGCAAAGTGTTGGTGCCTGGAGTGGAAATAAAAATGAAATTTCATTTCAATAGCCCCAATCTCTTCATGAATGGAGTTGGTTTGGCAGCGCGTTTGAATGAAGCTGATATCAAAATTCGGTTTCACATGTGTCAACTGAGGTTGAATGAAACCGTTTTCATGAATCTGAGTGCCAAGAGGGAAGACGGTGAAGTTGCTGTTTATCCCACTGTTCGTAGTGAAATCAGAACCTTCAGCATGGATGGGGCCCTGACTCGCTTTGACATACCTAACCTGTTTCAAAACCGAGTGCCTGACAGAATGATTGTTGGTCTAGTGGACAGCCGTGCGTTCAATGGAGCAGTCACCCGAGATCCCTTCTGCTTTCAGAAATTTCAGTTGACTTCCATCAAGCAGATTGTGAAAGGGGAAGAATATCCCTATGAAACCCTCCAGCTGGTGGGCAACAACTCCTCCAAAGATCTGTTGGGATACTTTAGATTTCTGCTAGCCAGTGGTGTTGTGTGTAAAATGAAAGGAAACATGGTCGAACAAGATGACTGGGGGCAAGGCAAAGGATGCACTCTGTTCATGTTTGACAATGTAGCCAGTGGTTGTGCCGACAGTGCCAATCTCAACCCCAGACAAAGTGGAGACCTTCAACTGAAGCTCGAATTCCGAGCAGCACCAGGCAGCAATATAACTGTAATCGTCTACGGAGAATTTGAGAATCTCATTGAGATCGACAAGAACGGAGCTGTGCTGTACGACATCTACATACACTAAAAAAGATGGAGCATGTTGCCTTGACCGACCAACAGTTAACTTACTTGGCAAGAGAAGACCCAAAGTTGAAACCAAAGTTTTATGGTGTGGTGCCCTGTGATGGTTTACCCAAGTCGCCCGTCAAAGACATGACGAGACCCAAGGGCTATATTGTGAACACAGACCCTCACGACCAGCCCGGTCAGCACTGGATTGCTTTGTGGACTCAAGGAAATGTGTGTGAAGTGATGGACAGTTACGCCCTACCCTTGGACTTTTACCATCAAGCCGCTCCCTTGAAATACTGGGTGATGAAACATTGGAAGTACGTGATGAGCAACGGAAGGTCCCTTCAAGGAATTCACAGTAAAGCTTGCGGCCATTACGCCTTGATGTATTTGAAGTGTCGCGCTCGCGACATGAACTTGCAAGATTTTACAAACAATTTTTCAACCTATGATAGAGTGAACAATGATCACGAAGTAGGACAAATGATCAAAGAGCTAATTACTGATCAAGATGAAAAAGGGTGGGCAAAAGTGTGTTGTTGCACGCCTCTTCAAACTTGTCAATCACCACATGATCAAATGATTACTCCTTGAATAAAAAGAGTGAAATGTGAAAACACTGGCGTCATTTTCTTGAGTCATCATGCAGAGGTGCAAACCATTTCGTTTTCACACCCCTTCTTCCATTTTGGTCGTGGGACCTTCGGGATGCGGTAAAACCGTGTTTACACAAAACCTCCTTTTGGAGAACTCGGACTTGTTTGAAACACCCCCGTCTCAAGTTCATTACTGCTACGGTGCCTGGCAAGAGGGGTTTCGACCCATGAAAGATGAAGGTGTTGTTTTTCACGAGGGGATTCCAGACCGTCAGGAATTAGCGACATGGTTCCCGAAGGGAAGAGGTGTGTTGGTGTTGGACGATTTAATGGATGAAGGAAGTGGCGACAAGCGTGTTTTTTATCTCTTCACCAAACATTCCCATCATAAAAACATTACAGTGCTGTATTTGTGTCAGGACATGTTTCCCGTAGGGAAATATGCCAAAAGCATTTCCCGCAATGCTCATTACATCGTGGCATTCAAAGACCCCCGGGATCAATTGGGTGTACGAAATGTCTTGTTGCAATCGTTTCCCTCCGATTGGAAAGACTGTTTGGAAACCTTTCACATGGCAACATCCCGCCCTTTTGGGTACTTGGTTTTGGATTTGCACCCGGCCTCGTCGGATGAATTTAGGTTGTGGAGCAATCTGTTAAAAGGAGAGGGTTGGACAAGGAGTTATCACAAACAACCAAATGGAGTCACCGAGAAGAAGTAAGAGACTGCGAGGAGGTAGCCCCGACCCTTCGGTGCAAACCAATTCATCTCGACTTTCGACGTGAACAGCAAAATGGGTTCCAAGGAGCAACTTGTAGTGTCTCTGGTAAACGACCCACAGTCAACTTACAATGCCTCCAAACTGGAACCAGACCTATTGCAACGCATGGACTCGTTGTATGCCTTCTACCACAAACAATGGTGGTGTTACAAAAATATGTTGAATCATTTCAAATGTCGCAATGCTCTGTTCAACGGGTTGGCCTTGTTGCTGGTGGCCATTGGAACGATCGTGGGTCCCGTTCTGGAAAACGTCATACTGGTGACTTGTTTGGCTGCGGTTGGAACTGTTGTCAAAGGATGGAATGATTTCAAAAACTATCGTTTCAAAGAAGAGATGAGTCGATTTGCCTTCACCACCTATGCCAAAACTTTGATCGAGTTGCGTACGTTTGTGCGTGGTTTGCCACCAGAGGGTTTGGAAGGGTTTTTAGTCAAGATGCAAACCTTGGATGACACTATCATCGACTTTACACCCCCCTTGCCTAAACATTGTGTACAGAAGTATCTTCGTTTACATCGGTATCGATCAGTGAGCGGACAATGCTACGTTGATGGCCGATCTAGACCCTTGATGTCCAAAAGTCATTGGGAGGAAAAGGATAAAAAAAAGTGCTCCCATCCACCACTGCCACTTTCTACACCATGGTCGTCCGACGGGGCAAACAAAAAAGAGGAAAAAGAAGAAAAGGAAGAAGGGTACAAAGAGGTGGTGCTCTGATTCGACGCAAACCCCGAACAGTGGACAAAATTGCTGAGGGAATGAGCATGTTTCTAGCCGGACCGGCTCCTACGTTTGCCACAGCCTTTGGCAAATTGGGATCCCAAGCTTTAAAAGGCATCACTGACAATGTCAAATTTTACAAACGCCGAAAGCGTGGGAAATGATGAAACGCGTTAAGCGCCACTTGCCATTTTTGAAGTCCATATTACAAGAAGCCAATCGTTTGAAACGTCAAGATCTTTTGAAACATGCCAATGCAGATCAAATCAATGCCTTGAGCGAAGTGGTTTTGAACTTACTGAAAAACAAGATTCCCATCACACCACCCATCATGGCCAAACTACAACCTCATAAAAGCACCTTGAGAGAAGTTGGACGACGTAAAAATTCAGTCAAAAGACGACGAGAGTTATTGATAGGTCAACAAGGGAGCGGATTGTTTCGGGGTCTCAACAACGTACTATGCCAATGTACCAAATGAATCTAGTTGCTTGGGTGAAATTGTTGCAAGACGCGAACCGGGAGTCATCGAAATGGGAAGAGAATTCGTGGTATTGGAAACATAAATATGAAGAGCTGTATCGCGAATACATGCGCATTCTGGTATCTCAACTGTACGAAAGCTGTCGTGAAATAGAAGACGGAGAACTTTGTTCAAAGTGCCGAGAACTACCGGGATGGAAGAAGTCTACATGATTCCTAAAAATGAAATGGATAAATTAATCCAATACTACAAGGGAGAATTGACCGAGAATGCTCAGTTGACAAAAGCAGCCAAGTTGGCCGCGGAAAAACACGTGTTGTTGAATTCTGGGTTACCTCCACCTATTATCAATGCCAAAACGAAACCATTGAGTCAAGAGCTGATGAAGCTTACAAAACGCATTCGTCAATTTCCCGGTGGAGTTGGACCCGGTGGTCAAGGTGGGATTCCTGGTGAAGACGAGGAAGAACGCGATTTGGTAACAGGGCCTGTTGAACAATGGCTAAAGCAAATGATAAAAGGAACCCCCTCAACACCCAAACCCACAATTGCTTCACCGTCTAAAAAAGGCAAAGCTGCTTCAACAAGCCGAATTCCTGTTAGAGTAAAAGCGGAGGGCATTCAAAAAAGGTTATCCGATATTCGGGAAAGACGAAAAGCTTTGCTGGAATCCATTGACAACATTGGAAAAGGCAAAGGTAAAGGCAAGGGCAAAGGCAAAGGCAAAGGACCTAGTAGAGAACTTGAAAAGTTGAAACCCTTACCAGATTGGGAAGATTGGGCCAAAGGCAAAAAGTTGAGGCGCAAGTTGGATTACGACGATAGTGATTAAAAAAACATGGGAACAAGAAAGAGAAAAGCCCAACCACCGACCAGACGAAAGGGAATCAAACGAAAAAGAAGTCAAAAAGGATGGGGATTTGATATTCAGAAATGGCTTGCCAAAACAGGCATGGAATTTCATTGGCCTGGATACCAATACATGGGGCCCGGTACACATTTGGCCAAACGTTTGAAACGAGGAGATCCCGGCATCAACCGATTGGACAAGATTGCCAAGCAGCACGACATTGATTACAGCAAAGCGGGACACAATTTGGAAGCCAAATGGAAAGCAGACGCCAAAATGATCAAGGCCATTGACCGTCTACCCGGTAGAAAAACATTAACGGAGCGCATTGTCAAAAAAATAATGCAAGCCAAAAAACGTTTGAAAATGTAAACTCTTTTTTTTTTTTATTATTGTTGTCATTAAAAAGTATTTAAAACACATTCATGCCTCCTCAGCCATGTCTGCTTTAGTGGGATAAGGTATGGGTTTTTTCCCAGGATAACACTGTCACGGAGAAACCCAACGATGGGGCATCCACTCGAACTAGTTAAAGAACAACAAACAAACATTCATTTCAACACTTTATTGTAGTTGAATACAATGTTACAACAGTTGCACTCGCAATTCCTATCACTACAGTTACAACATCTACATTGGGCATACATTTTACAGCCAGTCAACTTTTCCCACTCAACCCCTTTACCTCTCCATCCACGCCTTTCTAAAACACTCCTAATTCCTATTCCTTTGATACCCACTCCTTGAATAATACCTTCATACTTTTTCCAAAAATTGGCTTCTTTAGAAATATGTTTCGGGGAACACATACAAATAGATATGCCAAATTCCATTTGTTGGTACACCTGAAAAAATTAATAAAACAAACTTTTCTTAACAGCATGTTTTCTTAATCTCAGCAACTTGGCGCGTCTCAAAGTTTGCAAAAACTTGACATAACAATGGGAACATTCAGTGCGATGCCAACTCACGGAAGAGGTCATCTGTAAATGAACCTGCGGAGGACAATTGAAGTGGACGCTCACAACCAAAACACAACTTCAACAGACGTTTCAAAATTAACATTTTTACTGAGAATGAAAAATTACGCTGAAATTTCAATTCACATCCCAAACAACAAAAACGGTGCCACTTTGGAGAACTCTCCATTTCGTCTTGCACCTGAAAAAATACATTTTTAAAGTTCGCAGTCAAACATTACATCATTTCATTCTCGAGGTCAGCCAATACTTAAAACAAGGCATCCATTTGTATGTGAACCTAAAAAGAACAAGTAGTGTCTTCTAAAAACGATCTTTATGTTTTAAACGTATAATAATGATGAATAAACCTAAACCTAAACCTTTAGGTGTCTAAACCTAAAGTAACACTGATGACACTTAGAGTAATGCCAATCGAGTAAGAAGTCCATCTGAACGTGGACCTGAAAACGATAAGAAACAAGTCCGTTTACTTTTCAAATACACTCTCATCATGCGTACAATAGCCATTTGTTTTTTCCACCGTTGAAATTTACTATAAAAATCAATTTCACATCGAACACAACTAAAGCGATGCCACTTTTCCTTCGTCATTTGGGTCATCACCTGAAAAGATCGTCACAATCCTTTTCAGTAATCGAGTAGATGCCAACAGGTGATATTTATTACACCAATGGCACCGACGGAAAAAAGACGACGACCACATTTCTGAAATCACCTACAAAGTCAATAAATTCGAATTAATGGATGGTGTGCACAACACAGCCAACACCACATCATCTCGGGTGTATTGTCTAAATGTTTTTCAAAGTGATATTGTTCACAATAAGAACACCAAATCATTGTCGCCGTCATTTCCATTTCTTCAATGACCTATTAAGAATCAAACAACAAATACGGTACGTGATCATTTCTTCCATGAAATCAAGAATGGCAAGTCAACCATTGGTAAAATAAATATGTCTCCACTCGTGGGCAGTGGGAATGGGAATGAATGTGATGACCGCAATCAAAAAGAGGTTCGAATCCATCAAAAAGTAGACGATTGGCACAGCATGAAAAGGCAAATTTAAGGTGGCGTAATGTTAGCGTAAAGCTGTCGTAAAGTTTGACTTTACACTAGTTTACGCCACATTTACATTTGGTAAAGGCGTCCTTTACGCTGCCTTTACGCTTTCGCGTAAAGCTAGAGTAATGGGACTTCTTTAAGGGGCCTTTAAGCTCGGCGTAAAGCTGGTATAAAATACAGATTTACGCCACGTTTACACATCCGCGTAAATATCGAGTACGTGCGTCTTTAAGCCAGATTTACATGCATTTTTGGCGTAAAGTCGACAGAATGTTTGGGTTCAGCTGCCTTAGGGAAATGGTCAGAACTACTGTACTCAGACAGGACCCACCATTCTGCAAAAAGACCGGGTCTCTTCATGTACCCCCCTTCCCCCACCTTAAAAGATGGTGTCTTGTTTGTATAGCCCCCACTCTATCAGGACTAGAAACTAAGAAAAAGGTTCAAACCTCCCTGTGCCATTTCTCCAGCAATGCAAGCTTCATGCACACCTAATATGAAAGTCTCAACTGAAATTTTGAGGCCAATAAATTTTATTCATTTGGCTAATCAAACAGGTGGTATCTTGCATCGGCCCCCTCCCCTACACAAGGTGGGTCCTCATCGAGTACACTTGGTATGACCACTTTCCTTATGGACACAATCAAGGACTCATATGTGGATTGAATTCCCACGAGATGAGAGACCCTCACGAAAATAAAGGAGAAAATAGATGTTTGGACGGCTGGAGACAATTTAGTTTTTCAATATAGATGTGTCTCGTTCAAAATCTGCTTTATTATAAAACCTCTCTACATATGTTATTAAACTATGTGATAAGGTCAACAGAAAAATAGAAAATTGTAAAATTTGTCCTTAAATCAGTTCAAAATAGTGTGATAGAAATATTCTGAAAACCGTGCTCTACTATTACTTGAAAATAAGTGTAAAAGAAAATACAAAATTGAAAGCCTTGTTATGATATATATCACTTGAAAATAGTGTTAACAGAAACACATGAATTGAAAAAATTAAATTTCCTTGTTTCTAAATCACTTTAAATTGAGACCCTTGCTCTATGCTCTAATATAACTTAAACTGTAACAAGAATAGAAGATTGAAAACCATGTTCGAGTACCATAATAAACTGGTGAAACATCTGCCAACAGACAGGCATTGTTCTTCTTTAGTAAAACCTTTTTATAACACTTGAAAACTGAAACTCGAAAACCTTGTTCTTATATTTGAAATTGAAAACCTTATTGTACAAAATACCAAATGTTAAAGTGTAACAGAATAATAGACATTTGAAAACCATGTTATTAAATCTCTTAAAATTGAAATACTTATTGTCACATCCTTTGAAACATGTAACAAAAATAAAAAAGAAAAGGAAACCTTGCTCTAGGAACTAATACTCTGGTGAGGCATTATGCCTACGGGCACTGTCCTTCTTTGATTTTAAGGTTTTCTTCTTTTTCGAAGTTCTTGGAGTTGAACTGCAATCTGGCATAAGGGAACGGGTTGCTGAGGGACGTGCACTGGAGGATAAGTTTTCCATTGTCGGAAAACGGGCAGTGGTAGATGGAACATGGGTACTGCTGGGTGGAGTCATCATTGTTGAAGGACAGGCACTGGTAGATGGAGGATGGGTGTGGGTGGATGGAGTTTCAGTTGTTGAGGGACTTGTCCTGTGGGATGGAGTTGTCATCCTTGAAGAACAGTCATGGGTGGATGGAGCAACTGTTGTTGAAATATGAGTGCTGCGAGACGGGGTTGCCATTGTTGGAGAACGCATGCTGTGGGCTATCGCTGTGGATGTTGGAAGAATGGTGTGAGGAGAAGGACTTGCTATTCTTGGAGATGGGGTATGTGTAGAAATTGTCTCAAGCCGGGCACTGGAGGATGGAGTCATGGCTGCAGCTGGTCGGGTGCCGGAGGAGGGTATTGGCTCTTGAACCCTGACTGCCCATTCCAGAACATTAGTCGGTGGGCACCGTGTTGATGGCCTTGGATGAACCCGTCTTGTCACCAAGTTCACCCTTGCCCTTGGATTAAGGCTTTTCTTGTATGCATCATCAAGATGTTTTTTTGCTTTGGTCAATGTCGTCCTTTCCCATGGCAACTTCTTCACAAGATACCCAGAAAGAACCCTTTCGCCGTTTTCATCCTCAGAAAAGTCTGACTCATCTGAGCTGGTGTAGGAAGTGCTTCCCACAGCCAGCTCGATAGCAGCCTTCCTCTCCTCAGACCATGGCATAGTCCTTAAGGTTGAAAGCCTCCTTTGAATTTTCTAGGCAATCAAAGGAATAATACAAAAGGTTAATTAATGAAATATTTGTTTTGGTTCAATTTTATCCTTGGTTCAAATTTTATTTTTCTTTGTTTTAAACTCGTTATCACACATTACCATACCCAAAAACAATACTGTTGTTTTTAATTGTTGGGATTGTAACAAGCACCTCCCTCATTAAAAGGACACCCATAAATGCATGTATGTATTGCATCAGGAGTTGTACATGTAAATACTGTTCGTACACAGGAACCCGAAATAAATGACTACTTTATTTACAGTACAGTGTATCTGAGTTGTATCATCATGAAAACAACTTACATCTCTCATTTTCCTTGCTTCCTGCAGAGAGTTCTGTGAGCTTCTAACTTGCCTTTTTTTGCCCTCCCAGAAGCATCACACAGACTTTTTAAGTAAGTGGCAGCAGCACCTTAGAAGAGAATGTTGTACCATTAATTGGTATTAGTGTATGTATTTTTAGTGGGGGGTTTAAAAAATTAAGTTTTGAGCCTTCCAGCTTGCCCTGAACTAGCCTGGTTAAGTCCTTTTTACTTGCCTCCCCCAAAATTCTCGTAAGCACAATGCTTCACTTGCCTGTCAGAGGGGTATAGAATGGAACCTCGAAAAACGTGGGTCTCGGAAAACTTTTGCCCAATCTCGAAATCTTGGCTTTTAAAATAAGCGTCTCGGGCTCACTAAAAATTGAAGTCTCGAATTTTGATAATATTTGGATCTCGGAGTCTTGAAAATTGTACCCGATATTAAGCTATATATATATATTCTCGAAGGCAAATTTAGCTTGAAATGAAATATAGACTCTGACTATATTACCGTAAGCAGTGGTAAATAACTAACACGGCACATAATAAATGGGAACTACCAAAACATTTAAGCTAAGTGACTCAGCAAATACACATTGCCACAGATAGTCATTGGCACTCCACTTATTCTTAGTTATGAGCTTCACAGGCAATGGCTAAGTCTCGGCCTCGGATTTGAAAAAAACGCTTAAGTCTCGGTCTCGAATTTTAAACCCAGGATCTCACAGTTTCGCAAAGTCTCGAATTTACCATTCTATACCCCTTGTCAGGCAAGTGAAGGATTAAGTTCACTTGCCCAACCACAAAATCCACTAGCCCCAGGCTAGCAGACACTTGCTCTTTGCATGCTGTGGTATGCCCTTGATTTTCCATTGAGAATCTCCACTAAACTTTTACATGTAAGTGACCAATCAATGAAATAAATGATCAATGATGATCCACATTATTGATTTTTATTCAGTGTTGTCCTTTGTCCTTTTGGATTTTTCTGATATTTTCTCAAAAACTCTTAAAAGGTGTAAACACCTTTGTCATTGATATCAGTCTCTGCTTTTTCATACAATATCTCATACGTCACAAGGACAGGTGCAATTGTTCATTCATCTTTCTCGGCAGCACTAGTAAACAATGACAACTACAAGTTCAATTACCAACCTTTCATTTCAGCTGGAGACCAGGGGCATTTATCAGTTCCACCATGATCAGCCACAATTGCTTCAATGACTGTTTTAGTGGCATCCTGGTTGGCCTCAGCTAAGAAGCTAAAAAAAGTTTGTAATCATTACTTTCATGGTTAGGTTTGTAACAGTCATCAAAGTGCTACAAAGTAAAAATTGAGATCTAATTGTGAGTCAAACCGACGGCCTTCCATACACCAGGTGCTCTCATGAACAGCATGTAATTTCCAAGTGTACATTAAAATGTAAGGATACATTTTTCACGTGGCTCAGGATTTGGACTTATCCTTTTTTTCCCCTGAGTGTCTTTCATTGCAACTCTTTATTTACGTGTGCGAAGGAAACAACCATGGTTTTGTGGTTATATTTAATTATGACTGACGTATACATATAAGTTATACATGTAGATATTTTAAGGCCATTACCTCTCACCCGACTTAAAGCCTTCAAAAGCTTCATTCTGTTTAAGGGCTTTGTACATCTTTCTGAAGTCTTGCTGTAATAAAATAGGTAAAAATAAGGAAAACAATAAAACTCAAAATTTCCTATGAAATTCAAAATGAAGTCTTTTGTATTGCTTATTATGTTCATGTAGCTGTGTTTCTAGTTGCCCAAAGAGTATAGTTTATTAAGCAACAGAAGTTGTGATGGGAGCCAGAAATGTGAATTTTCTTCCACACATTACTTGTAGTTGTTTTATGGAAAAAGATTTGTTATAAACTGCCTTACAGTTATTGCCCCTGCTGGGTTTTGGCGTGGAGACTAAAACCCAAAGGAAGCATCATTGTTTTCAGCACATATGCTGTACATAGAAAGTAATTACAGTATAAAGTTTTGTCAGAACTACACAAGAATAATTTATACATCAAGTGGGCCAGCAAGTGTTTTCTTCATCTCTGAATAATCCAAAAAAATTCCCAAACAGAAAACTGATTTTCAACTATTTCAGCAAACAGAACAGCCAAAATATCAAGCAAAAGAATTCATTTTAAGAAAGCTTAAAAATGGCAGCAGCTGAAGTGTCAACTATCTCTAGTATACTCATATAGCTACAAACAAAGATAACAACATTCCTGTCATGACTAAAAGCATCTGACTATTTGCATAATGACATCAAATGTGCAAAAATTCCTGGAAGTTGTAGTAAAGTTCATGCCAATTATGTGTAGTTTTGCTTGGGGTCTGCCAGACTTCATTAAAAAGGTCTAAAAAAGGAAAGAAAGTCAAAGGAAAGCTGCTCTACATTTTTTTTTGTTTCACAAAACATTGCAGGCTGTAATTGAGGCTGTGGTTTCAACTGCACGGTCCTTGATACATTGATGTATTTCGCTCAATTTTACTTATTCTCAAAGGAAACCTCTGCTCTTGAGGCAAGTTGACGTTGAGTTGTTTGAAATAATGCCTAAATTACAAATTTTACCGGACAAGGAAGAAATAGCATTTAATTACAACCATGAACAGAAAAGATTATGGCTCTTAAATTTCCCGCGCAGCACCATTTTGGAATTTATGATGTCAGTGCGTTGCCCAATTGTTTCACACATAAGAATCTCTGCTTTCTAACAATAGGGGCAACACACTGACCTCATAAAATTCAAAATGGCGGAGCGTGGGAAATTTAAAAGCACAACTATATGCTATAGCTATCTTTACTACAACTACCAGAAGTCTTTGCACATGTGTAATTATGCAAACAATCTATTATTTTGTGACTGCCACACAAGCACAGAACAGAACGAAAGTGACAAAGGATCCATGTTTAGTTTACGTGAACTGACTATGAAATTTTATGAAGTGTGATGCTCACTCCCCAACAAATTATAAAGTCATAATTAAGTAAATTGTGATCGTCCGGGTGAGTGTAGTCCTGAGAAGGACTGTCTAAGGTGACATTGACTGACGTTTCGACAACCTGAGCGGAAGTCATCATCAGAGTATCAACCTGACTTCCGCTCAGGTTGTCGAAACGTCAGTCAATGTCACCTTAAACAGTCCTTCTCAGGGCTACACTCACCCAGACGATCACAATTTACTGAATTATGATATGACTCCTGGGTTCAAATCATTTACCAATTATAAAGTCGTCACCAGAGCCCCTCGCCTTTTCCTTGTCAAAAAGAACACAAAGATCTACTGCGCATGGTCAGTGCAATAACGCTACTGCAATGTGTGAATTTTCATCTCCTGTTTCTTCTTCTTCTTTGCATTCTCTTTTACATCAAACCAATGTGAAACAGTAGATTACTGGGACAATTTACTTTACCAAACCTGACTAAAGGAGCAAAGAAAACAGTGATCTTACAGTTTCCATCAATTGAAGTCGATCAGTGAGTCGCTACGTGGCAGACACTGTCTTTGAATCGAACTCCGATGTCGTACCAGTGGTAATAGGAATCAGAAGCATATCACAGGTGATATGCTTCTGTCAGGAACAAACAAACAGAAATACATGTACTTATACTTACACGGCAATGCTGTGGAATAGGGATCTTTCTCCTTCTTTTCCTACTCGATCTTTCCTGTCCGGCTCCTGAATTAGAGCTCTCTATTTTGGAAGCAAGGTCTTCAAACATCTGCCGTTGTTCGTTGTCCCGCGCTTCTATCGCTTTACTGAGACGTACATTTTCAGCCACAACCTTCTGAAGTAAAACGACATACTGATCTTCCATGTCGCAGATTAAAATCGATCACCAATCTGGTCACGAAGCAAGTGGTTTTCAAGTGGCAAAAAGACGCGAAGCACAGGAAATAAATGCAAACAAATCGCTTTTATCACTGAGACGAATCGCCGACAAAGTGTACCGCCAAATGTTCCCGCGGTGAACAAAGTGTTGTGATTGGCTGAACTGAGTAATCAAAGATAGCGACAATACACCAAGATGGCAGCTTGTCACACCACGTTCCCGTGATCTGTCCACAAGAAGCCCTGGGGACCAGGCTACACCATTTCACTTTTGTCACGCTTTCCGCTGCAAAATGTCTTCCCGCTTGAGAAAACAGTCAAGACAGTTTTGTGGGCATTGTAATGAATACTTATCTAGGACAGCTTTCTGGAAACATCGAAAGGCTTATTATGATGTGCACAGTGAACGTTGGACAAGCAAAGATGATGCTGAACATCTGGAAGATGCAAAGAGAGCAAGGTATGATCCTGATCACTTGCAGGAGTTCCAAGATATGCGGCCATCTGAATCTTCTGGCGATGAAGATCTTGATGCAGCTATATCTAGTCAAGGTTAGTAGTGGTTATAAGCTATTCTTTACCGTTCGTAGCACCAAACAATCTCCTAAACGTTTACAGAGTAGTGTTGTGCTGGCAGTTTGCTCAGAGCTATTGACTGTAAGCTACTGTATACTGTATAATTACCCCATCTTATTTGCATTTCACTGAAGAAGTTTGCAAAAATTCTTAGTGATTTACAGTCTGTACCGCGCAAAATTCATTCTACAATGTAAATGAAACAAAGGAAATGTTGACCTGCGAAATTATATAAAATTTACAGGCCTTTATTGTTAACGACAGCTTCCCTTGTCAAACAATAAAGGCAAGTAGAAGAACCTCAAGGTTATCCCAAATTGAAGCCAATAAATGCGGCCTTTTTCTGTTGGACCTAAGCCTGGTTTTCACTTGTGATGCACGCACAAGCGTACCGTATTTACTCAAATAAACGCCCCGGCGGTGCTTATTTGAGAACGGCGCTTATTCGGGCTGGCGCTTATTCGAGTAAATACGGTAATCGGAAGTATAGCAGCTCTTATTTCACCGTGAAAATGGCCTTGACCCATCATAAGTGTAAGCACAAGGATCAACATTTTTCTTTTCATTGTGCTTGCGCTTGCGCTTGTACTTGTGTTTGGTTAATGCTGTGTGAAACCGAAACCCTGGAAATGGGTGATTCCAGAAAATATCCATACCCTACCACGGGCGGCATCTTCATCTAGACCCCCCCTTGCCCTAGGAAATTCCAAACTGCTCAACCCCCCCTTGCCCTCAGAACTCTAAACCATTCTACCCCCCCCCCCCCCCATGCCTTCGGAATTCCATAATCATTCAAACCCACCTTTGGAATTGCCGCTTTTTTCTTCCAACTGATTTGAAAAGCCCTCTCTATATTCCAAACACCTTTATTAAAGGGGAATTAATCCTTTCGCTCCCTCCGAAAGAAAAAAACGTACATTCAGCACAGCAAACAATCAAGGTTGTGTGATGACAAACAGCGGCCGACTGAGTGATATTTAATATTGTAACCTTCCACGGCAAAACGTACTGACTACTGATAATCCGTTAAAACATTAGAAAACTCAAACGGCTTTGAAGTCATTCCAACGCTTGGTCCAATGTTTAAACGTGTGTCTATAATTTTTGGTGTCGAGGGTTGCCGAGAATAATTTGCGTGCCGAATGCGACGTAAAATTTTAACAACAAAGCTAAAATTTTCAGAATTGCAAATGTCAATTCATAATTGCGTTTGCCAGACTCAAACCTACCGTCAAAAGCGAAACTGTTGAATGCAACGTATTCTAAAAATCGAAGGTTGTGATGTCAGGAAAAGAATTAGAGTAAAATAGCAAGCTTTTTTCCTGCAATTATTTTTAGTTCACAGTGAACGCAATTTGCATACTGTACTGTGGCCTCAAATGAATTGCGCGAGAACAAAACAAACTTTTTCCCCGCACTTTATCCTTCGATTAAAATTAAAATGCTAAGTAAAACTCACATTGAAATTTAAAGGCAATGACAACTTTAAAAGAATTTGTACAAAATAGTGAATGTAGTCTGATCAAAAGTGCATCAAATTTGCATAACACGTGAAATTTGACCTTTTCAATCAACGTACGTCGCATGGTATGTAACGCAACAATTTCACAAGTGTCTCAATGATATCTGCTTTAATATAGGGGCTGAAAACCCTTTGCTGAGATCTACAGTATTGTATTCAAGCAAAACAATCGAAGAAAAGCCTACGATCGCTTTTGTGACCGATCTACTGGCAAGTGAACAGCTTTGAGTGACAGCCGTCATGTTAGCATAAACATATTGACCATGACCATTGAAATGTGTCTCCGGCATGTTGATTGAGTTGAACGTGTCTCGTGTTAACGAGTGAATCATCGTCCTTAGATAAGTTGTTTTTGACGAGTTTTAATTGAAGAGACTTAACTACACCAAACTGGAAATTACTGTCCTGAAAATCCTCCCATGCCTTTGGAATTCCAGTCCAATGAGCCCCCCCCCCTTTGCCTTCGGAATTCCAGTCCAATGAACCCCCCCCCCCCATGTCCTCGGATGCCGCCCGTGGTATAGGTATGGATATTTTCTGGAACCACCCAATTTACCAAAGCACTTTTTCCAGATTTCCTAGTGTCTGAGCTTTTTCCTAAGTTGTTCAGATGTTTTGTTTTCATTGCTAAGATAAGATTTTTAAGAGTGAAACCCTTATTTCCTGGATTACTTAAATTGTTAAAATGGAATGTTGTTTTAACACTATGATTCAATCGTTGAAACTGTAAAGAATGACATAGTGTTAGGATTGTTTTGATTTCTGGATTGACAATAATTTACTTTTTTTTACTGATCTTATCACAGGAATTGGATAATATAAGTGAACCAAAATCCCAATAGGTGGTTTTCACTGTCACACCACTGTCGTGCCGCAAAAAAATACATGTAAATCCAAAACAATTGAGAAAAACAAAAATCAAGAATATTACAGGTTGTAGAAAACTACTATATAAACTACTTGTCCAAGTCTCAGGTCTGTACGTTATTCCGTACTCGAGTCATCCGTTAAAATGTTTCACGCAAATCTAGAGAGCACAGTATGGAATCGCCTTATTGTAGCCCAACTGCTTGGGCTCCAACATGGTGGCTGGAAATCAATGAAAACATCCGGCATTAAATTCTGCTACAAAAAGCGGTTAGATCACCCTCATGAACAAGTAATCATTCACATAATCACTTCTCACAAAACCTCAACTGTTCAGATTGTTAAAAATTGCAGGATGAGGCATTTTTTTAAGAAAACATGACAGCCCTCTGGTGGCCATCTTTGATCTCATGTGGTGTGAAACTCCGAAATCAAAATGCTCTATCTTAAAGACTTCGAATGCTATCGAGCTAAAAACTTTCAACAAGATATATATTAAGGACGTCTAATAGCCAGTGAAGGATAAAAACTCAGGACTCTTGCTATTGTGGGTTTTAGAATTTTGATGACGTCAAGTGAAAACCAAGAATTTTACTAGTCAAGAACTGTGCCTTTAAACTTGTAACACGTGTTCTTATGCTTGACTTATGCATATGTTGACATTTGTTTTCACTTTGCATAAGCTACATGTACTCATGCTTGCATTTGCCTTGGTGCTTACGTCACATTACAAGTGATAACCCGGCTTTAGGAATCAGTCAGGCTGTGAGACTGCGTACTGAGGTTATTTGAAATAATTGTTCTCCACTGTAAATGACTAACCGGTAATAGATTGCGTCTCTCGAAATACATGACTATCGTGGAATCCTTTGTATTTCGGATCGCCTGTGTTAGCTACAAAGTTCTACAAAATCTTACTATATACACTGTAATGTGTTTTTTTTAAGCTCTGTGGTAAGATTGTTTACTATTATTAACTGTTAACTATTCCCTACAGTGTATTTCATTTTATTATCTGGCAAATGAAAATTTGCATTTGGCAACTATTTTTTTCCCAGTAAGTTGCCAAATGGCTACTTAAGGATTTTTTATTATCATTTTGAGCCCTATTTGTTCTTTCTAAATAAAATGACTGTGTGTCCCCTTACTTTTGATCTCACAGGTTGTGCTCGGGTTAATGATCATGAAGATACTCTGGATGATGACATAGACTTTCTAAGTGCAATGAATGATGATATGGAAGGAAATAAATCTGATGAGGTACAGGTCTCAGTCAAATCTGTTTACCAACCCAACTTAATCTGTTGAAGCCTGAAGATAAAAACCTTTACATTGACATTAAATAATTTGAAATTATTAAAAATTAATTCAAATTGTTTAAGTGATTATAAGAGTGCTTGTCTGATCATACTTGACCTGAAAAACCAATAATCATGACCTACATGTATAACATGTTCATGTTAATGTTAGGCTTATGGCATGTGCATGCTGGCTTTTATTTGAAAGTTGAAAGTACTATATTTTCTTGACGATTGTTGCTAATTCAATACAGGGCCTCACATGTACATGTACCATGTAGACTCAGCAGAGCTGTGCTCTAGCACCTGGGGTAGTCAATCAATAATATCGATAATTGATAAAAATTGATTAATTATATCGGAATTTGATACAATCGATAAAATATTTTGTTGTGAGTAATCAATAATTATCGATTTGTCAATTACCGTTAGCGATTTTATTGATAATAGGTTATCATACCATTTTTCTTTAAAAAGGGCTTGCAGAAACACTTGTAATAACAACTCCCCTCGACCGTTTTTCGATAATCAAACAATAAAATCAGGAATAAAATCAGAATTCAGTCTCTTGGATCTCTTGTACAGTGCTTGTCAACAAATCATTTCACAGATATATGTGACTTTGTTATAAGTTCTTTGCAAGCGTCGCCTTCGAAATCTACATTTAAAGAGTCAAAATCAAATGCTGTCTCAACAGACAGTTACTAAATTTCAATTAATAATTATTCTATAAATCCGATAACATTAACACTTCGTCAGCGTGTGAGTATCGATTTCTATCGATTGACCGATAAAACTGATGACGTTTAATATCAATTTATTGAAAGATATCGAATTATCGATTGGATTTCCGATATCAATTTTTAGAGATTGACTACTCCGCGTCTAGCAGAACCTGGGTGCCACAGGCAACTTACTCTTGTCTTTGGGCAACTTGAATAACATTGTTATCAAGAAAGCTTCTAAGAGCTGGGCACTAAAGATTTCTTACATATATAAGAACCTTTACATTGTATTTGATCAGAAGCTGGTGTTTGTTTGGGGTGGGGGGTGGAGGTCTGGCCCAATATTTTCCTACAGTACAATTTTCTTACATCCTTGTTTGTTTGTTTCTGCTTATGAACATGCCGGGGGTACATGAAAATCAGTACATTTTTTTAAACGATGACAGCTAGTTTTATAAAACAACAATGTACATTTACTGTTGCTGCAGTAGAGATGTTGCACCTTAGTCAATGCCAACAAGGGTAGAATAAATACTTACATATTATTTTGCTTGCAAGTTTGAAATAAAATAATTCTTCTTCCATAATAAAAAGGGAGCATTCACAAAAACTTGTTGAGGGGGGGACTGATAAGAAAATGGATGGTGTCTGAAAATTTTTAGTTGTTGAAAAGGCGGTTCTGGTGGGGTACCTAAAATTTTAGAGGACAGTAGAGGGGGTGCTTGATAATTTTCTTCACCAGACAAGCAGGGTCCTAAAACATTTATAATAAAGGATAATTTCTCATCAGTCCCCCCCCCCCCCCACAAGTATTTGTGAATGCTCCCTTAGGTCCCTACTTATTTTATTGGCATTAACAATAGTTTATGTCAACAGAATAAGTAGTTAAACTTTACTGTTGAGTTTAAAAAGTTTCTTTGAGCTTCCTGTTCCCACTATAATGTACATGGACATGTATTTGTTTATGAACAGTATTTTTTTTTCACTTTAAGGTCTTATCTTCTGACACTGATGATTCTGAAAGTGAAATTGACTGTGGTTGCAGTGAAAGTAGTTGTAGTGATGAAGAAGATCCTAGTGAATGGCACCAAGATGTAGATGATCTTCTTCAAGATGTGGCTGATTCTGAACCACTACCAGAGCCAACTCGACACCAATCATCAACACAGGCAATGACAACAATACTGCAGTGGTTTATTTATTTTTTGTTGTTTTGGCAAGCTACGTGCAAGCTTAGTGACAATGGTCTCGAGTGGTTGTTACGTTTTTTGTTCCAGTTTTTGCATGTGATAGGAATCACTTGCAACAGTGAATACATTTGTCAAATGGCCCTAATATTTCCAACTTCAGTTTACCTACTTCGACAGTTTGTGAACTTCAAGCGTGACAACTTTGTCAAGTTTGCTGTCTGTCCAAAATGCTCATCTCTTTATAAGCTGGAGAGTTGCACAAGGAGAGTTGGAGGTCAGATTGTTGCAAGCATCTGTACCCATGTACCATTCAAGAAAGGCCGTGAGACGGAGTGTGGAACACCATTGGCAAAGAAAGTAGTGTTAGGCAGCAGTAAAGTGTGTTTTTATCCGCACAAACTTTACTGTTTCAACAGTGTTATCGATCAAGTAGAAGGATTACTTAAAAGGCCTGGAGTTCCAGAAATGTGCGAGCAGTGGCGGGAACGTCAAGTCAATGACAACATTGTGGCTGATGTGTATGATGGCAGCATCTGGAGAGACTTTCTTAAGTACAAAGGAAAGGACTTTCTAAATGCTCCCAGAAACCTTGCATTTGCAATCAACGTGGATTGGTTTCAACCATTTAAGAGAAGGAATGACAGATCTGTTGGAGTCATTTATTTAGTTCTCCTAAATCTGCCAAGAGAAGAGCGATTCAAATGGGAGAACATTATAGTAGCAGGAATTGTACCAGAGATGAGCAAAGAGCCCAAGTCACTGAACACATTTTTGGCACCAATTGTTGATGAGCTCCAGGCATTTTGGAAAGGTGTAAAACTTACAACCAGTCAGAGTACCATACCACTTACATACCGGGGTGCCCTTCTTCTTGCCTCTGCTGACCTACCTGCAGTGCGGAAACTCTGTGGTTTTAAAGGTCATTCAGCACATCGGGGCTGTTCAAAGTGTTTCAAGTATTTCCCAGGGAGCTTTGGAGAGAAACGTGACTGCTCTGGCTTTGACAGGGACATGTGGCCTCCACGCCATAATGACAGTCATCGAATGCATGCAGAGATGGTGCGAAAAGCTTCAACCAAAAGTAAGCATGAGGCATTAGCCACTAAGTATGGGATCTATTATAGTTGTCTGTTACAGCTTGAATACTTTGATGCAGTAAGGTTTACTGCAATTGATCCCATGCACAATTTGTTTTTGGGAACTGCAAAACATGTTTTCAAGCTCTGGGTCAAGAAGAAGTTATTATCGAAAAAGGACCTTAAAGTTTTAGAAGAACGAATAAATTCATTTGATGTTGGAACAGGCATTGGACGATTGCCACACAGAATTGCATCCAATTATGGTGGCTACACAGCTTCACAATGGAAGAACTGGACATTAATTTATTCCATGTTTTGTTTGAAAGATCTGCTGCCGGAAGCTCATTTGAGGTGCTGGCAGACATTTGTTCTTGCTTGCCAGTATCTTTGTTCTCCAGTTCTGTCTAAAACAGACATTCTTAAAGCTGATCTGCTATTTGTGAAGTTTGGTGAAAGATTTGAAAAGTTATATGGCAAAAAGACTGTGACTACAAATATGCATCTTCACTGTCATTTAAAGGAATGTGTCATTGATTGTGGACCAGTGCATGCATTTTGGTGTTTTAGCTTTGAACGTTTCAATGGGATTCTTGGAGCAATGCACATGAATGGGCGGTCTATCGAGGTACAGCTGATGCGCAAACTTCTGGCTGGACGTTTTGTCTGGGATGTTGAATTTCCAAGTGAATTTGAAGAAAACTTCTTGCCATTTTTTGCTCAAAAAGGAAATGACCTATCTGAAAGCTTAATTGTACAAACTGCTACAGAGCTATTTAACACTGCCTGTTGCTTGAACCTGGGGGACTTTCATTGGAGTGATCTAACACTTGTTAGTCTTCCCAACTCATTCAAACATGTGGTATTGGATGCAGATGAGGTGAAGGTACTTCTTGAATGCTACAAAACTCTATACCCAAGAGAGGAAATTGAACTCTCGTCAAGTGTTGCGCGCAAGTTTTCAAATGTTGTACTTGGGACAGAGAAATTTGGATCGAAGATGGACCTCCGTAACTTGAGATCGGCTAGAATAATGGCTTCATGGGCTGCCGATGATGGTTCTATTGAGACCTCTGCACCAAGAAGACCTGGAATAGTCAACTCTTACATTGTACACAGTGTGAAGCTTAATGGGGAATACTATCAGCATGCATTAGCTGTTGTATGGTGGTACAAAACTGATCCCGACCAAGGCTATTTTGGCAAACCTGCCCAGGTTTGGAGACGTGATTATGAACATTGTGGACCTGCTCTGTTTATGCCGGTGCAGCGCATAGCACAAAAATTTGCTTGCTGTTCAGTGAAAGTTAATGGGTTAGACAAGTTGGTAGTTAACCCCATTCCCAGATCATTGCATTAGCTGTAATATTAACTGTGCTTACAAAAACTGTGATTAAGATGTTACATCTACAAAAATTATTTGATTATCATAGGATTTTGGAACAACAAAATGTACAGCTGTAGAAGGAAACAATGTTAAAGGGGCTATGTCTTGGATAGTACATCATGAAAATTTCATGTTGTGTCCAGTCATGTTTTATACAGCATGTAAGGATACGTTTGTTTTATTGCTACCTCTTGAGTGCATTTAGTTACCTTAGTAATGTATTTTATTTTGAGGTTTTCCACAATTTGAAGGTAACTTTAAAAAAATATTCAATAGACATGTTACCATGGCATAGCCCCTTTACTAGAAGCAACTTTAGCAACCATCTGTGAGCACTGACTAAGGCTTAGTGCAAAGAAGCCCAAAAATGGGACTAATTTTAATTATAACCCACTGATTAATCTTCGCGCGCTCATTATCAGACAATATACCCCGTCCGATTTGATATCCGTCACCCGATTTTCTAGACAAGTACAAAACAAACGAACAAAGTCACCTTTAGTTTACAGGTCTAACTTTTTAATCAAATCACAGTGTTAAAAAATTACGTAAGCCAATCAGCTTGCATTTATTCCAACCGTAGTTACGCCGTGATTTTCGCTGTAGGTTTTTTCCTATTTACCGGCAATAAAGCACGTTGTAGAAATTTATTGGAGGGTTATAAAATGAATAAACCCCTTTCTGGCTTGCTGTTATATTGGAAGATAACGCCCTTGGCTGAAAGATTGTCCTCAAAATTTCACAGTTGCCCTTGAAGCTTCACTTCTCAGACAACCGTTCATTTTTTGGACAATCTTTCAGCATCAGGCATTATCCTCCAATATACCAGCCGCCTGAAGGGTTTATCTACTAATTATTTCATATTATATTGTAAGGGTCTCTTTGCACGACCCCGGGTTGGCTACTATTCCGTTTGGGGATTCTGCTTAGTGTGGAAGCAGGGTTTAGGTGCCACAGTGTTAACCTGGGTCAGCTTTGTTGTCGCCACAAAACTGAAAAATGAGTAACTGTAAAGAAACAAAATACAAATGCACCACTTTCTTGAAAAATCCTTGTCTTGCTGAATGGCGAGGTAAAAGAAGACCAAACATGACCACTGGTATTAAAATGCCAACCGGGGCTGGCTATTTCTAGACTTTTATAATGCAAACTGTCAACCCTTTTAGCAGGGTCAACCCAAGCCATGAAAAGGGTTACCCGGCAAGAAGGGCTGACAGGGTTGAAAGGTTTTGTTGTGTCAATGCATATAGAAGATTGCCTGAAGAGGGGTTGCCCATTACAGTGATCCCAATTGGATTAGCAACAACTTGGGGGCATGCTTAGAGCCCGTTTACTGTTAAGTAATTTTAAGTGGTCATACTCTCTGGAAAATTGCTGAAAAGAGCTATAGAATATACTGTGACTCTGAAAATAAGATCTATTACTGCCACTGACGTTAGACATTTGTACAAAAGTTTTAAATAGAGACAGAGCCACTTTTTTTAAACTGCGAAATTTCTGTTCAACAAATTTGTCAAATATAAATACTCTCATGGTTACAGAGCATTTATTTACCCTTAAAGGTGAAAGAGTGAGCTAACTTACATTTTTTTTAATGTTGTCCTTTCTGTGACTTCTTAGATTGGTTAATTAGTAAAATCTGTAAATACATGTATGGAAGTTGTTAGTTTTCTTTACTTGTGTTGCTGTGGTAGCGAAGACTACTGTGAGCCTGGTGTGACAGTCTTACACTGACTAGGTCTGTCTCGACAGTCGATTAATTTTCTGTGGTAAAACCTCTTTTTTTTTCAATAGACATCTGTCCTTGTTAGTAAACTTTTCCACGTATTTTCTTTCCGTTTTGGCTACCTGTGATATAACAAACGCAAATTAATGTCTCTGTATGCCTTAACACTGGCTTTACAACAGCTTTACGTTCGGAACTTAAAAACTTTGGGCAGATTTTACTCCAGCTTTACAACAGCTTTACGTTCGGTCTATTATAGTGCAACTTTACGCAACCTTTACTACTCACGTAAATAGTCGTAAATCCGTTACACAAACTGCGTAAATCTACCTTTACACGCCATTACGAGCAATGTAAAGATGGTGTAAAGTTTCTTAACCTACTTTACGCAGATTTACGCAACTTTAAGTTTCCGTAAATCTCCTTTTTCACGCTGTGTGGGTTTTGGGCAGCCATACGCTTCTAAATCGACGTGAGGAATATTTAATCGCGTCAATAATTGTTTTTCAAGCGTTCCACCCTTGTAGGCGACCACATCTCTCTCAAGGGTAGAGAGTTTTTCACACAAGGTTTTGACAACAAAATCAACCAAATACCCATCGATGGCGTTCTCTCGCGGGCGTGCTTCAAAAGGAAGCGCGTGGATGTTGTGGAACACAAAATTTACTGTGCGCTTGTCAGCAGGAGAGAGAGAGTTGAACTGAATGTCAGGTTCAGGTTTGAAATGAAAGCTGTCGGAAAATCCGTGCATGTCACACCATCCCACTTCGCGAACAACAACTTTTTTGCCTTTGAGGAGGAAGCCTTCCAAATCTAATATCATACAAACTCGACGCAAATCGGTATGAACATGAATGGGTGCCGGACAACACTCCAAATGCGCGGGTTTTCGACAACAGGGTGTCCACAACATCCCCCACTCTTCTTTCTGGCACATAAAACATCGGTCAATCCAAAGAAACTCTTCTTCTTCACATACCTTGTTCAACTTTTCTCGATGCACTGCCCGTGCGGCAATGTCTTCAATTTTCTCCTGTATCTCGGGAGGTAGTTTCTGCCAATGACTATCAGCACTGGCAACCACTCTCGGTTCAATCTTTGGAACAAACAAGGTCTTGGGTTTTTTCACCACTGGTTTGATCTCCGGGGTTTCGGGGACGGCGGAGTCTTTGGTCTCTTGAACTCGTTTCTCCATTGCGGGCAACAAAAATCTAATCCTTTGATGAACCACTCACAAGTCAGCTGCGGGTAAATGGTCGGCACAGATATGACTCGATCTTCTTTCTTCAATCGGGTCGCAAACGTTTCCAAACTCGTGGACTTAGTAAAGGCTAACTCGTTTCTAATCTCTCTCAAGATCTCGTCAGCTCGGGACATTGTATGAATTTTCAATTCGCTCGCTCTCTCCTTTTATAACGACAAATGTCTCAACTCGCAATGAATTGAGGGTATAACAAGGAGGGGGAGAGGGGTACCCTATCTCTATTACCTCGCTATTACCTCGCTATCACCGTGCTATCAGCGCGCTATCACGCGGTATGTAAAAAGGGTATAAAAGGAGTGGGCTTAAACAGTTTTATTACAATTTGCCTCGACATGGCAAACCAACAAACTAACAATCCCTCCGATCAAAACGTTGGTGAAAATGTTGAAAGAAACTATGAGACCCACTTAGCGTCCCTCGGTTTAGACCTCAGTGATTCAGACGATGATTTAATTTGTTATGAAACGATGACCGAAAGCGATGAGGAAGAAAATGCTTTGTGGTACCCTATCTCTATTACCTCGCTATTACCTCGCTATCACCGTGCTATCAGCGCGCTATCACGCGGTATGTAAAAAGGGTATGAAAGGAGTGGGCTTAAACAGTTTTATTACAATTTGCCTCGACATGGCAAACCAACAAACTAACAATCCCTCCGATCAAAACGTTGGTGAAAATGTTGAAAGAAACTATGAGACCCACTTAGCGTCCCTCGGTTTAGACCTCAGTGATTCAGACGATGATTTAATTTGTTATGAAACGATGACCGAAAGCGATGAGGAAGAAAATGCTTTGTGGTACCCTATCTCTATTACCTCGCTATTACCTCGCTATCACCGTGCTATCAGTGTGCTATCACGCGGTATGTAAAAAGGGGATAAAAGGAGTGGGCTTTAACAGTTTTATTACAATTTGCCTCGACATGGCAAACCAACAAACTAACAATCCCTCCGATCAAAACGTTGGTGAAAATGTTGAAAGAAACTATGAGACCCACTAAGCGTCCCTCGGTTTAGACCTCAGTGATTCAGACGATGATTTAATTTGTTATGAAACGATGACCGAAAGCGATGAGGAAGAAAATGCTTTGTGCAATGAAGTCATGGATAACTTCGAGCGCCAGCGCGCCTTTCAAACACGTCTCCTTCGACAGAGTGGTGGTGCCATCAATACACGGTCATCGAGAGGTGCATTTGAATTTGAGCTCGATCCCTACATCGATCGTCGTAGCAATCACATGGGAGTTCGCGAGCGACATTTCAACACGCATTTGAGGCAAACAGGGAACTTTGTGGACACACCCCAATTGGTTCCGGCATTGCAAGAGGGATTGAGGCGTGCCATTAATCGTGTCTTAGAAACAACACCCGATTTAAACGATCAAGATCGTCTCTATTTCACGCTAAGTTCAAATCGATTAACATCCAATTTCCAAGGTTGGGGGTTACGCGCTGGGGAATGGAGAGAAGCTGGAGAACGTCTAGACGGCCTTTTCAATCGATTGAGTCAAGCCCTCAACAGCAATGAGCAGTTCGAAATGGATGATTCATTTCAACTATCCATCACACAAGTCATGCAACCTCCGGAAGGTAGCGGAAGCAAGCGAAATGCCAAGCCAGGTCATAGCCCCACTTCCCTTCTGAAGATTTCCAAAAAATCAATCCTTCACATCAACAATCAAGACAATTTATGTTGTGCAAGAGCCATTGTTACTGCCAAAGCCAGACTCGACAACCACACTAAATGGGAGTCCATTCGAAGAGGGAGAAAAATACAAAAAGAACTTGCAGTGCTTCTCCACCACGAGGCCAACGTCACACAAGGTCCTTGTGGTTATGAGGAACTCACGCAGTTCAGTCACGCATCCTCTCTCTTCGACTACCGTCTCATCCTCGTCGATGCAGATCGCTCTTTTCACCGCAAGGCTTTCAGTCCGCCCACGGGTCCAGATGAAAAACGAATCATTTTGCTCCATGAAAAAGGACATTACAATGTCATTACCACTCTCACAGGATTTTTCGGTTCGAGTTATGTTTGTGCTCACTGTTTGAAGCCCTACAACAATAAAGGACGTCATCGCTGTCTAATCAACAAGAGCTTTTGTCGTGCTTGTCGGCAACAGGGGTGTCCTGATTTCAACGAGGCTTTCCCCCGCGGTCTCAAAGCAACTCAGCGCTGTGATCATTGCCATCGGGACTTTTTTGGGGACACGTGTTTTCGAGCCCATTGCATTCTAGATCACACCGGCAAACTTGTGCCCGATCCACAACTGACCATCTGTTTCAAGACTCGTCGATGTCCTCTCTGCTTCAAACTCGAATCGGGTGTCAAAAACGTTCAGCGACACAAGTGTGGTTTCCTTGACTGCCCATCGTGTCACGAGTACGTGGACATCGATACCCACAAGTGCTTCATTCAGAAAGCCATGACCCCCAGGAAAAGAAAGAAGAAAAAAAGAAAAGAAAGCGCAAGCGCAAACGACTGGGCGGGTCAAGAGCCAAACGAGGTGCTGCAGCAGGTCTTCAAACTTTACGTGCCAACGAAGAAGGAAGCGATGACAACTTGAAAAGCGATGAAGACGACGACGACGACGAAGACAAACCCCCTCTTCATGTCTTTTTTGACATCGAAGCCATGCAGCCTCAAGAAAAACACGAGGCCAATTTAGTCGTAGCCGAAACAGAGTTGGATACCAGACCCTTCCGATTCAAAGGAGAACACTGTTTGAGAGATTTTCTCGAATGGCTTGACACGCTAACGGAAAACGACACACGCCCCGTGTTTGTGTTAGCCCACAACTTTCAAGGGTATGACGGTTACTTCGTCGTCGGTGAATACCATGACAACAATCAAATCGTCAAACAGCTCCGCAACGGATGCAAGCTACTCGAAGTCGAACACGATCGAACTCGCTTCATCGACTCCATGAGTTTCTTTCAAATGCCCCTCTCGGCCTTTCCAAAAACCTTCGGATTGACTGAACTGAAAAAAGGGTACTTTCCACACAAATTCAACCTTCACGAAAATCAGTGGTATGTGGGTCCCGTTCCCGCCATCGACTACTACATGCCGGAAAGCATGGCACCAGACGCCCGACAGGAATTCGAAAAGTGGCACAAAGACCAGCGCGACAAGGAAATCGTCTTTGATTTTCAACAAGAGTTAGTGGCCTATTGTGAATCAGATGTGCGCCTACTCAAAGAAGGGTGTCTGACATTCAAACGACTGTTTGAAGCCAAAACATCATTCAACCCTTTCGATCACATCACCATTGCCTCGGCTTGCAACAGAGATCTGCGCATGAATCGGATGATTCCCAAAAGCATTGCGAGTGAGCCCGTCAATGGTTGGCGCAATCGCATCAACCAATCCAAAGTAGCCATGGAATGGTTGACCTGGTGTGACCATGCCATCAGAGAAACAACCCTGAACCACATGACTGAGGAAGACCTGGATGACCACGATCTCATGGCTGCTGCTTACCCACTCCATCCGCATCCTAGTCATCGCGTGTACGTTCAACACAGTGGCAACGGGGGAGAGTATCGCATACCCAACACCCGTTGGTTTGTGGACGGGTACTGTGCAGACACCAATACCGTGTACGAATTCCACGGGTGCTTTTGGCATGGTTGTCCCAAGTGTTATCCCACACAAAACGAAACCCACTTGCGACTATGTGACCGCACCATGTATGACGTCTATGAAAAAACACAACAAAGAACCGGAGCAATCCAGGCACGTGGCTACAACGTTATTGAAATGTGGGAATGTGAGTGGTCCCGTTTGAAAAAGAGTCGAGACGACATCCGCGCTTATGTCGATCGACTCGAATTCAATGAACCCCTCAACCCGCGTGACGCTTTCTGTGGTGGCCGCACCAATGCTGTCAAGTTGTATCACCACGTCACACCCACCCAGAAGATTCATTACATCGACTACACTTCTTTGTACCCCTGGGTCAACAAAACATGTGTTTATCCCAAAGGTCATCCCACCTTCATCTCTCAGCCCAATGGAACCGATATCAGTGGTTACTTTGGTGTCATTAAATGCAAAGTCGTTCCACCTTATGGTCTCTACCATCCCGTGCTACCTTTCCGCCATGCTGGAAAACTCACCTTTCCTCTTTGTGCTGCCTGTGTGGAAACAGAAATGGCCAAGCCTCTCTTACAACGATCAGCCAAGTGTGCCCACTCGGATGACGAGCGCGCGTTAACCGGTACGTGGTGCAGTCCCGAACTTCAAACGGCCGTCGAGCTGGGTTATCGCATCGACTACATTTACGAAGTGTGGCATTTTGAAGAAACCTGTGAGGGGTTGTTCGAAGAGTATGTCAACACATGGCTCAAGATAAAGCAAGAAGCCAGCGGTTGGCCCAGTTGGGTAGGAGACGATGTCGCAAAACGTCAACAGTACATCCAAGAATACCACGAGCATGAGGGTATTCGCCTCGACTACGACAAAATTGAAAAAAATCCAGGTCTACGCACACTAGCCAAAATGATGCTAAACTCCATGTGGGGGAAGTTTGGTCAGCGTCTCAACAAAACACAAGTCAAAGAATTCGACGACCCCGAAGCCTTTCACCATTTCCTAGACAATGACAGCATTGACATCCGTCAAGTGTTCATCGTCAATGACAACATGGTGGAAGTTCATTTTCAACACTTTGACGAGGACATCCCCATCTCTCCAAACCTCAACGTCTTCGTCGCCTCCTTCACGACCTGTTGGGCACGCAGTGGCCTTTACCAAGCCCTCCGATTATTAGGAAAACGCGTGTTGTACTTCGACACCGATTCCGTTGTTTACTTAGAAGACACCGACGATCCCAATCAACCTCAACCTGCTCTCGGTGATTACCTCGGCCAGTTCACCAACGAATTAGACGACGATGATTACATTGTTGAATTCGTGTCGGCGGGCCCAAAAAATTACGGGTATAAAACCAAGAAAGGAAAAGTCGAATGCAAAGTCCGTGGTTTCCGACTCAATAGCGAGGGCAAGACTCAATTAAACTATGATGTCATGCGCCAAAATGTATTGGATGAAATTCAAAAACCACAGGACAAACCAAGAGAAACCCAAGTCATCAAAACACATCAAATCGTGCGTGACGCCAAAAACTATGACATTTACACTTATCCTGAATACAAGCGTTACAAGCTAGTGTTCAACAAAAGAGTGGCTGATCCAACCACATTCGAAACTTATCCTTACGGATATCAAGCTGCTTTTTAAACACTAACTTTACATATACAAACATTGACATGCAGAGTGGCGCAGTGGAAGCGTATTGGGTTCATAACCCAAAGGTCCGGGGATCGAAACCCCGTTCTGCTATTCTTGTATTTTTTCAATTTGATTAAAATGTTTTTTAAATGTTCATTTTTTGTTCTTGTTGCTATGACCAACTCGCGACGTCATTCCCCTCAGCCTCGACCTCACCCCCATGCAAACGAGACCCGTGACGTCATCCACATGAAAGCGAGGTTTTTTGGAACATGAAAGCGAGGTAAACCACCCCAAACCAGCTTACAGTACTACTACCCACATTTTCTTTTTAGTTCAATAAGACTTGCTAAGATCTACCTTTTCCTCATAATCATAACCTTTACAAAAATACATCTGTATTAGGAGGCACCGTCCTTAATACAATGTGCTGGTCTATTCATTTCTCTGACCAGAACCTCCCTAAAGATTGGACCATTCTTAACTGATTTACTTTACTTTCTATATACTTTAAAGAAAGGCTCTAAGCATGGAGCAAGTGTCATTGAAATATAAAAATGCCTCGTACATTTTCACGCGAGAACATCTCCTCATGCACTGACGATATCCGTCCAACTGTCCCCTAATAGTTCGTGGCTAATGAACAATCGTGACGCCGCTCAGGGTCTTCGTTATTATATGTTTTATTGGTTACTCGTAGTAACTGCAAGGCATTTTTAATTTTAAAGTTGTCAGTTAAAACTGTCCATGTAGAAATGCTTATTGGTAAACGAGACTGTCATCACATAAAAGGAACACTTATGCGAGGAAGCACCCTACGCGAAGTATAAACTAACTTCGTCAGAAAGACAGACCATTTTTCTCGGACAGACCAGCTTGTGCTGTCTTCAATCACCCCTGCTCAGTCTTAACAGGTAGGTTTTCTACTTAACTATATTCTTGTTGTTTTCTCGGAGTGCAATCACTTAATTCGCACTCTCAACGATCTTTTTGCGCCCCCAGAAAACAAATGAAAGTTCGAGGGGACATTTTATAATAGAAAACTCACTTTAATCTTTCACCCCACTTAAACTCCAATTTCAGAACAGGTATTCCTTCGAAACGCCTTACAAGGTCCGGTCTGGATAAACATTTTATTGAATACACGTAGTAGGAAGCAAAGCACAAGACCCGCTCAAGTCCAGATACAAAGAGGAAACTTTTGCTTCATGATTTCCATTAAGCGCAAAATTTTGACTTTTGAATTGATTGCTGCTTACGGCGAATAAAAATTGTCAAGATGAAAGGTTGAAATTACACAATACAGACGGCAAATAATTTGCTTAAGGTAAAAGGATAATAATAGAATTGTTTATTACTCAATATATGCTGCTGTTTCTAGGAACCTAAGACAGAACCTTCGTCGTCGTTGTGAAAAATATATGTTTTATAAAGTTCAATTGAGTAAAGATGTAGAAGATTTTATTCCGTTTCGATCAGCTTATCAACATCGCCATCTTTCATCGGAACAAATATTCCATCACTCCTTTCGTTTTGCTCTTCGTCTCAGAAACTGAGGTCAAAATTGGGTACTTGAGAATTCCATCTCGACTACAAGACGTCCGACTGACTTTGTTTTCAAGACGAATGATTTGTGAAAGGAAGCTAAACGTGCGCGATGCTGTGATGCTTCTTTGCTATGCATGACATCCGTGATACCTTCACATGCGAAAGATAAAAATCGTATCTTCACTGGATACGAAATTTTCGTCACTGGAAAAATCCTGGTATTTCATTAGTGTCTATATAGTCAAGAATGATAACATGATACTATAGGATACTAACACACGCGTATAAAGAAAAAAGAAAGCGCATTAAAAGTCAATAAATTATTATTATTCTTATTAATTTAAAACAAATACATTGAATGAAAAGCGCACTATTTAACTTTGTAAAACTCCTCCTAAGAAAGGTTTTAAAAGCATCGAATGTACTGTCATGGTGCTTTAAATCTCCGAGATCAGATAGATTTAAAATTATTTTTTTCTAGTGAGTTCTTATCCCCGGGGGCGATACCTCAATACATTTATTTTTCGCGGGTATTAAAACTCGCAAAAATCATGAACAATTGGCCGGAAAACTTTCAAGGGTACCTTTCCCAGCAATCTAGTATGTGTAACCTTTAAACTTGGAGGAAAGTGCAAAGTTTCTAGTACAAAAAAGAGAATTTTATAGTTAACTGAAAGCCCTAATAAAAAGCAAATCTTTGTTATAGTTTTGCTCTCCAGAGAAAGGGCTGTTATTCATCTTAGCATCGTTAGTTAATTTGAATTTATATATGTAAAGAACACCCGGTCACTGAACAAGTGGCACGTTAAGTTCGGTTTACAGCTTAATAAACGTCGACCAGACCATCACGGCTAGGTAAAAAAAAAAGAATTTTACTTTTCCCGGTTTACGTTATTTAACAGCACATCATTTTAAAATACTTTAAATCTACATATAATTAATCCTTGGGACGCCTCATAGATTCATAATATTAGCTCAGCCTTGCCAAATTAAACAAGACTTATTAGCATACATATGTCAACATGAATGCCGCATATCAGTCCATGTTCACTTTGTCCTGTCTTGTATGGCACAGGGCTACCCTGTTTTTGTTTGTTTGTTTTTTGTTTTTACGGCTAAGACATCAAATTGTTACATAACAACAAGTGGATAGATTAAGACGTATGGAAACTCTAACACATAAATTTTGTAAGGGACATGCTTGAATTAATTTACAACTGTTCGTAAAATGAAGTAGCTTAATTCATTTCTCTAGCTAATATCAAGAGAACCTCCCTAAAAAACTGGACCTTTCTTAGATGATATATTTCACTTTCTGTGGATAAACTCTCAACATTTACTAAGTCTTATTAAGAATACAAAAATTCCCTGCACAGTGTACATTTCTACACAAGCACTTCTTCTCAAGCACTGACGTCATCCGTGCAACTGTCTGCTATTAGTTCATGGCTAACCACCAATCATGTTGCGAGCAGCGCCTTTGTCATTATATCCACGTTTTATTGGCTAGTTGTTGTAGTAACTGCAAGACATCTTGAATTTCAAACGTGTTTCCATATGTGGTGTTGGACGTCTCCACTCGTGCAAAGTTTTTGAAATTGAAGTTTAATGTTGTAAACGTAGTGTAAGACTGTAAAGTATTTGTTGAATAAATAAACCAGCTTCGCTACAAATCCTTATGAATCCCTTGAAATGAAAATTTTTACTTTCAGACTTTCTCTGTCCCATGGTCCAAGTGGTAAGAAACAGAGATCTATGGGCACGTTTTGGGGTCGGTAAGGATGGTAATAATCATGAGACAATTGTCGTCTCCGAAACCGCAGCCGCAGGGTCTGAATCAACCGCTTAAAGCTTCGAGCAGCTCAAAGTTGCTGACAAGTAACTGTGGACAAGCCACAAAAAACCATTATTGGCAAAACACTATTTTCTTGTCATTAAAGATGTGTTTATTGTTCATCGTGGTGAAGACATGGTATCTTTTGACGTAGAATCGTTATTTACAAACGTGCCGATCGAGGGTACCGTAAAGGCCGCATTATATAAACTAGAGAACGATCCCGGTCTTGCCGACCGCACAAACCTTACACCTACACAAATTGCCGACCTTTTAAACTTTGTCTTAAGATCCACGTATTTCCAATACAACGGGTCGATTTACGAACAGAACGATGGAGTAGCCATGGGGAGCCCTGTCTCCGCGGTTATTGCTAACCTTTGCATGGAAGAGTTTGAGGAACAGGCGACAGCAACAGCGACCTATAAACCGAAGATCTGGAAGCGATATGTAGATGACACTTTTACAGTCTTAGGTAAAGACTATGTAGACTGCTTTTTACAACATGTAAACAATCAACAGCCTACTATTCGTTTTACCATGGAAATCGAGAAAGATAACACTATCCCCTTTCTCGACACGTCAGTTTCAAGGGTTCAAACGGTCTTCTCACCACCACTCTTTAAAGAAAGCCCACCCACACTGACCAATACCTAGCCTATGATTCACACCATCCTCAGTCAGTGAAACGTGGTATTGTTAAGTCTGTATACGACCGAGCCAAACACCTCACATCAAAACCATCAGCTATCTCTGAAGAAAAGAAACATTTATCATCGGTACTTGTTTCGAACGGATATCCCTCTTCATTTGTACGAAAAAATTTGGTCGACAAAGAACCTACGCAGGAATTTAAATCTACTGCCGTTCTACCCTAAATAAAAGGTGTATCAGAGGTTCTTCGCCGCTGCCTGTAACAACAAGGCGTACGCACCGTCTTCAAATCAGACACATTACTCTTAGGTCTCACTTAGTGCGACCGAAAGACATTCTTGAACCAACTAAACAAGACGGCGTCGTCTATAAAATTCCATGTGAGTGCGGCAAAGTATACATCGGGGAAACAGGGAGAGCGATGCAAGACAGGATAAAAGAACACGACCGAGATATACGGCTTTCTCGTACGCAAACCTCCGCAGTTTCGGAGCACGCTAACGAAACGGGGCATCTTCCTATTTGGAAAGAAGTTAAGTTTATTGATCGTGACCCTCACTGGTACACACGTAGGGTCAAAGAGGCTATCCATATAAGACTTCATCTTAATAACATCAATAGAGATAGTGGAATCGAAATTCCTTAAGCTTGGATACCCACGATCAGAAAGCACAACAGCCGACCAACCACAAAGCGGACCTATGAGGGAACAACATCTAATCGTCGGAATAATAATGAGGATCGAAATGCACCAATAGCAGCGAACCATCATGCTACAAATAGCGACACGTAAACAATCGACCTCATCGCCTGATGAAGACTAGCAGTATTGCAGTCGAAACGTCGCGATCAACAACTCTAAGCGATTCCATCGTGAGACAAACGAATAAACGTTCATCTTACCACTATTTTCTTTCTAACGATTTCCCTAGATCTTGTTTTCTAACTTCTGCTTTTCAAATAGTTTGCTAGGAGCAAGTAAAAAAATGCCCTTAAGAAAATGGTCGGTAAGGGTGCGCTTTTTTGGGAAAATTCGAATCCAGATTCTTGAATCCAAAAACGGATTTTGCTTTTTTTTTTTTACAAAAATCCAAAAACGAATCATGAATCCAAAGAATTCACAGTCCGAGTGATTTCTTCGGATCAAATCTAAATCCAAAGTTTTGATATTGATGATCCGAGCAGTTTTTGGAGAAAGGATTCGAAAATAGTACATCTGTCAAGCAGTCTTCCATGCAAATTTACTTGTCTCGCCATATTTTCTCTAGATCTTACGTGACGAAACCTTTAATCGTGGAAAAGAAAATTCAGGTGATTATTCCGTTCCGTAAATTTGTAAAGTTTTCCCCAAAAGTACAGACAGAAGCATTAACAAGTCAGGATAGCTTCATTTGTGTAACTTTTCTATAATTCATTGACTGATTTTGATGATTGCGAACGCAAATCGCGAGTTCAGTTGAACTAATGCAGATACTGTGCTTGTTTATAAATTATTTGTATTCCATTCTAGTCGAATTCTAGGGTAGTACTAGAGAAATATCGTTATGATATAAATATTGCGTACCTGCAGCCTGTCTTGTCATAACAAAATAATCCTTTTTCGGAATTTTGTTTTTTTTTTGGTGTCGAAGAATCCATATAATTTGGGATCACGAATCCATGTTCGGATTCTCGCAAAAAAGAGCACCAAAAGTGACAACATGCTTAGCCTCCAGCGAAGCCGTTTCTAGGGAAGTCGTATTTTAGGATGGAAAACGACTTCCCTAAAAACGACTGCGTGAGAGGTTACAGCGTGCCGCAACGTGACGTAAATCAGCAACGAAAACCTTCTGAATTTATTTATTACTCTCTTATTTCCTTTTCGGTAAAAAAATCCATCTTTTTAGATTATATATCTGGGGAAAATTTCAGGGAACAGCATACTCTTCAATTGCGATTTGAAGACGATTGTAAAGCAGTTCAGTGTTGCTTTTCATGCGAATTGCTAGTAGCAACTTGAACGTGCCTCTAACAATTTCACAATTTAAAATTCCTAATGATGTAACTGGATGATCAGCAACAAAAGTGTCATGCAGCAGTTGTAGCCAGTCTATTTTTGGCTGTTAACGAGCGAGGGAGAACATAGATAAAACGGTGAGTACTTTGAAATTTTCTGATCAACTTAAAAAGAACACCTTGCACAGCAGGTGTATTGAATGGTCGTGCTCTCAAAATTTGACTTTCAAAATTTGCCTTCTTCTCAAATTATTCGAAAAAACTTGGAAGGCCGCGCACCTTTGCTCGGGCTCGTATAGTATTCTCCAGTGATGTCACGCTTGGATTCTCGTGAAAGGCTGCTCGAATGGTCGAAGTTTAATAAATCGTGTTTTTGGTACAGAATTATTCGCCACTGGAAGACGTAATGTGCTCAACATCTATATGGTTGAAATGTTCAGTTGGAGAAAACGAGAATGAAAATCTATTTCTTAGACAATAACATTGTAGTTCCGCTCACCACAAATTGGACGTACTATTAATAATATATATAGATAGGCTAGCCTAACAGCGTAGCTCCCAAGAATAAGCTGGTGTTCGTTTGTCAAAAACCCCGGAAACTCTTCGGGCCCAGAGATTTTTCGGGGTTATTTTCGGGCGCGATGTTCTTTCGAAAACCCGAAAGTGGTCTGTACAGCGCCGCAATTTGTTCCGAATTGTCCCCCGATAACTTTGCGAAAATATTCGGGTTGCAAATGTGAATCGTAACACGAAAGTCACTCTACAACACAGCTTGATATACTTTATAGTTATTACATTTTTTTTGTCGGGCTTCAATCTGTATGCATAAAATGTTTTTTTTTTTACTCCGTCTTCCTTGGTTTTTACAATACTTCAATATCCTGCCATTTAACTGTTAAGGCTTGTCCAATCATCTCGGACTACTGGATGTTCGCTTGAATGAACTGGATAAGTCACTTATCTACAACAGCTAAATGTAACTCACTTTAAACTAAACAGGTTATCGTTTTGGGTTTTCATCGAGTTGGGATGTTGTCAAATAACACGAAATTCCATTAGCTCGGAATCAGTGGCGCTGAAGCGAACTGAGCTGTGATCGAAGGTCGAAATTTCGCGTTATTTGTGTCCCATTTATTCTTTTTCTTTGGATAGATTGGTCAGTGGCGTTCATATCAAAATCTGCTACTCGTCTGCCAGGTCTACTCCAGTTTTTTGTCGACCCGGTTTTCATTCCATCGGTTGCTGCAGTTTATAAAAGCAATTGACAATTTTCCAGACCGAGAGGAGGTAGGTTTTCTTTTAAGATTTTATAGACTATCGCTGGGTAGGATTATTGATCTGTTTTTACTTCTCTTCCACGAAGTTGTTTCACAATTTGTTAACTTTTTGTAATCTCAGAAGAACAAATTACAAAGGGAAAGGTTTTTCATTAGAAGTAAGCCTTAGATACATTTCCTTTCCCCTAAAAAAACACGTGTGAAAATTACACATGTACCTTTATTTTACTGCAAAAGATCACAAATGCAGCAGAATTTTCAATGTAAATATTTGTCACTGATACGTATCATCCCGCCAGCTGTTTAGTTCTGTCAAGCATGAAACAACTTTGCTAAAATAAATAATATTGGCCTGGCGTCAGCCGATTTACTGGCAAAAATTACTCCAAAAATGTTTTTGGACGCTTTCAAGCACGCGTAAAATTATCGAGTGAAAATGGCACAAGGTTTTCGCCCACGAAGTGTTGCTCGGGTGTTTTAAAGAACGCACCCTGAACTATTTTTCGGAAGCTTTTAGAGTCACTTTTTGGACAAAATAGATTTAAACCGAGAACTGCTCGCTTATAGTTGTTACTTAAATAACCTTTTCATTTCATGGCTAAGTGGTTAAAAAGAAAACAAACACCAAAACATGCCACACTAAACTAGCTCAATGAATCGGCGATTATACGTTTACCGTGTGGCACTAAATTTTTGCGGGTTTTTTCACGATCCGCAAAAGAACTGAACGTTCCCGCGAAAAAAATTCCCGCATAAATTTTCTGCTCAAAAATTTATTCCACTGTCGAAGTTATATACAAACATCGCCCTTTACATGTAATGTAGAATCATGTTGGTGCCCATTTATTTAAACCGCCTCTTTCGTTCAGAAACAAAACGAAATTAGGAACAAAACATTCAGAAATAGAACGATGAAATAGCAGTTGGTATACTACAATTATTTAACTGTTAAAAAGGATCGACTGAGGGAACTCCACTGATTAACATTTTGTACATCTGCATGTTGTTCACCTGTATTATATTGTTTGTACTCAATTGCGAGAATGCTGTAATACCAAATAAAAGGCGACTTCCTGAAAATCGCAAAAATTAATTCCCAGCAAGAAAAACCAGTTTCTCCCAATCGCAAAAATTAGTTCCTGCAAAACACAAAAAATCACCCATTCGCAAAATTAAACTCCCGCAAAAATTTAGTGCCACACGGTAGTCGCTAAATTGGGACAGAAATGTCATTCACTTCAAATGAAGAAGCTAAAAAAATATAACAATATCAGAAAAGATAAAATATTCCACGACTGAAAAATATATTACAATCTGAAACCAATTTCTTTACGCCACCGAGAAGTTAGAAAAGCGCCTGGAATTGCCATATGTACCAAAAAGGTTAAGAATAAGTGATCAAGCAATGAAAACTACGTCGCTTACTCAGGCCGCCATCTTTGTTTATTTCACTGGGGCGCACGTTTCAGGAATCTGGGTACTAGGAAAATGATTAACCAATCAGGCAAAAGTCTCCTTTGTTGTGGCTGATACCTTAATCACCCTTCCTTATTTGGCCCTTCAACTTAATCACCAATTGTTTTATCGTATGTGTAACTTTGTATCGACTTTAAAGCAAATCGTCGTCTTTGACGAAGGTAACACATGTTATCCTTGTCAATGACAGCCCCATGGCACCAAGTCATTGTACAAATAGAAAATTTCAAACCATTTCTTCGTTTTTGAGAAGAATGTAAGTGTATGGGAGAGACGGTAGGAAAAAATAGAGGCAAAGCGGAAAATCGAGGACAAACGCAACCCACATGTAACACCTGGTGCATGTGAAACTAGCGGGGTTGGCCAGTGGGAGGCAAGCGACGCGCCATTCCCTCCTTAAATCGCTGAGGGAATGGTAACTATATCACAGTTTAATTTGGTGGTATTAAAAGGCAGCCGGCATGTGCGAGGCCAGCGAATTTTGTTAACTTAATTGCAGTTTCGAGGCAAAAAAGTCGCAAAAAGGAATAATATAAGTAATTAAAAAGCAAAGAAAGAAACACACACAAAAAAGACATTCTCCTGGGTTATAAAAACTGGCTTATCAAAAGACCTTCGGAAGAGTTGGGGCTACAGGACACCTGATATTCTTATTTCCTTTTTCTTTTCTTTTTTCCCCCAAAATTTTCAATTCGGCGCAGGAAGAAAATTCACTCTGAAACCACTCGAAACAACAGTAAAATCTATGAATTAGTCCGTTAGATCGAACTTGGATGGGAAAACATTAGTCAACAAATTTAGAGGATTTTCGTTCGAGCCGAATTGCCAAGTTTGCTGGAGAGAAGTAGCAGCGGAGTTTTCTAAAGTGAGCTCACTGGGCAATAACTTTCCCCGCGATTGTTGTTGTAGCTGACTGTATATTGGCCGAATGTCTTGACTGTCAGTAGAAAAATGTCGTCTTCCGGTCGAAGAGATAAGTTACCTCAACATTTCTCGTCAACATTCACTCGTTTTCCAAAGTTCTTGGTTTTGGTATCTAGACATTTTTCCATTAATTTTTGTTCAATTTAAAACTTTAAGCCAAAAGTTATATTTTAATTTCAAGGAAAAAGTTAGAAAATCGACAAAATCTATCATCATTAAGTAGATGCCGTCATAATGCAAACATTTACCGTAATGATTCGATTTAGCGCCGTCCTTTCAATAAGCGTCCCCTTTCTAATAAATACTCCCCATCGAGTGTTGTTTTGTTAATAAGCGCATTTATTCCAAACGCGTCCTCTGCTAAACCCGAAGGTGTCGAAGATATTTACATGAAGTAGAATAGACTGGTTAGACAAGTGAGTTAATAAAGCCTTCTTTCTCCTCTGAAAGTCCTGTATTGAAGACACTGAGTTGGAATAGACAAGGGAGTGCTATTCTGACAAAACCAACCAGTCTCGTTACCATTGCCGTAAGACTTTTGTTATTTTGTTTCTAGTTTTCCTGGGTTCCTTCAATTCACTGCTGCTTAAAGTTACAGAATATTCTGGAAATTGAAATCCTGATACACTTTCATGATATAACTAGCCTGTGTAGCAAGCGTTAGCGAAAAATGTTTCGAACGTGTAGAAACATGACCTACGGAAACGCTTACTATGCATGATATAGCGTTCTTGGCTTCGCAAACACACAGCCATCCAAAAACACCTTAATGCCAACAAAATGATTGATAGCTTTGAACAGTCTTCCGGTCACCCATTGAGGAAGTTGAGCTTTTACGTGATATTTAACTGGAAGCCTCCGTTTCTGAACTGTGAGGGCAGATTAGGTGCGACCCGCTATTTCAGTGTTATGTTTATTACAACTTATTTCTAATCTTAAAGGATAATGTCTGATTTTCCCATATTTGTTTTTGGTGGTACACTGTAAAATTAAGGCAAACATGCATGTAACTATAATGGCGTATTAATATTTTCTAGCCTTGGTTCTATGTATTTGTTGCTTTGTGGAATCAACGAGAATCAATGGGAAACTCATCCCAAATATATGTCTTTTCCCCTACTTATTGCGTGTTATGCGGGAAGTGCGTTTTAAATGAACAGCTGAAGTTGTAAAGACAGGCGGATTTAGTTGCAGCTAGCATAAAGCGTCAAATCGTCAGTCATAAAAGCCCACAACCGAATCGTGGGTCGTGTTTTGTACGTTGCATGCCAATATGCTGTCTAGAAAAATTTTCCGGAATATTGATTTCTTTTTGAAGGGAATGAAGTTGAAGTTAATAATAAAGCATGCAAGTGAAAGTTGTCCGCAAGCACAATACGTAAAATGAAACGCAAAACTGAGTGACGTCACTGTACTGTTTTCCCATGTTCTTTAAACGACCTCCAAACACATAGTGGTATCATTTAATTCAGTGCAGTCTGAAAAAAAGACAATTTGTTCTTTTACAGCAGCATCAGAGGTGTTTGATAAAGCTGTTTCGAAAAAAAAAAAGATGATTCTTAGTCTTCTTCTTAATCTGTATTCTCAGCAGTTTTCCCGTCTTCTATTACAACAAAAAAGGGCATACTGGAAGCCTTTTGTTTAAAACAAAGCTTAAATTACATATAAAAGGGAGAAGGAAGAACAACATGAAACCCATTATCTTTTTATCGATTAAAGGTGTCATAATTCAAACACATTAGGCGTGAATACTCGAAGGCGCGACAACATTAATCTCGCAATCTGACACTAATTATTTTATGACAGACATTTGAAAACTACGGAACAAAGAATAACTTAGATTGGTGAAATGGTAATATTCAAGAATAATCCCCAAAGCAAAGAACATAACCCTTATCTAAAATGTAGGACAAGACGAAAAATGGTAGAACTAAACTGTAAGTGGCAGTGACAAATAACGCCAATAATTTCCTATTGATATGAACGCACGTGAGCTGTTATGGCGTTAATTGGCTCTATTGTTGTTAGGTATATAAGGTTTGAGGATTGTAATGTATTCATCTCAGCTCTCGAACTTTCAACTTTTTATTTATATTGCTCTCCACATTTCTTTTTGTCTTTAAACCCCAAAGGTTTTTTGCGACTGCATTTCGTTGGGGAATACGTTCCCAATTTTTTCCCATTGGTATTTTTGGGTTTTCGTATCAGGCGGCGCAAACGGCTAGTTTAGCCTGAGTGACTTTGTTTAGAATTGTTTGTATGTATTCTTTGGTCACGATATTGAACCCTGTAACGTTATTCGGATGGTAATAAAAACGCAGGCTCATAGTTCGAGCTGCACACCCATTCCCGTCTAGTAGTCGTGAATATAAATAGGAATTAAATATTTCAGCTCTGCGATTCAAGTTCATACACTTTTAGGTGTCATTTAAACAAACCGAAATAGCAGGTGGCTGAATAAAATATATATGAAACCCCTCAATGGGGAGCATCAATAAATATGTTGCACCTCAGTATAGCTTGACAATGCTGAACAGTTGGACTTCAAACTACAAATCATTTATGGTAAGCATTTGAAAAGGAAACACCACACGAACACGCCATCGGTCATCGCTTTTAATGTAATCAATACTAAAACTTTAAAATGTAGATTACTGAATTTTGCAACAAAAGGGATAAAATGTTTTTGAATTGGGTTTTACTCGGTGCCTTCCTGTTTTTGTCCTAAATTCTAATTTGGTCTGGAGTAATAATCACCATCTGGGTATGCTACCGCAATTCCCATTTTGTATTTAATTGTAGGAGTTCGACTATTTCTCATGTATTTGTGAATTTAAATTCAGCCAAAATTCTCAATTTCTCAGCTGACAAATAAAAATTATTTTACCTTCTCCGCACTTTTGGCCATCTGGTCATTTTCCTCAAAGACAAAAATTGATAATTTAAGCACGAAGTTCTCAGGTGCTTGCTATAATTTGAACACAATGATCATGAGTAATACCAATAAGCATGTATCCATGTTGAGCAAGATGATAGTATTCATTAATTAACTTTCATTAAGCCAAAGAAAAGGGTGTCATGTAAACATTTTAGAAGAGATAGAAACATCAGACAATAAAATTAGAAACCATTATAATTTCTCTTTATTTTTGTCTTTCAGATAAGACTTCCGCAGCTGAAAGAACCTTTATAACAGACTGCCCATCGCCCACATATTCTGAGAAAAATCACACCAAAAGGTAGCTGGTAACCGACAAAAGCTCTACGTATCTGGGCACTATATACGTCGGTCGCGAAGAGCATCCGATTTTTCGGCGTGGAAAACAACCCAGTACAGTCATGTTTGAAAACTACAGCTCAGGTTTTTCAGCCAACAGTTCACTTATCCTTGATAAATCTCCGAACAGCACTGACGAGCATTGCTTAACGGCAGACTCCACAGCGGCAGTCGTGCTCCAATCCTTGGCCTATTTTGTCATTCTCCTGGTTTCACTACTTGGAAATTCCCTTATTATTTTAGTCTTTTCGAAAACCAAGCAGTTGCGCAAGTCGATCAATTACTTCGTTTTCAACATGGCCATGTCCGATCTCTTCACTCCGTTGACCATCATGCTGGTTAGAATTGTCGAGATAATTTCAGGGTCGGGTGCTTTCACGGTCCACAGTCCGCTGATGCTTGGAAACATCTTATGTAAACTGTGCTATTTTCTCCCTGATGTTTCTGTGCTTGTCTCTGTCGAAAGCCTACTGTTGATATCACTGGACAGGTTCGTCGCTGTCGTCTTTCCACTAAAGGCAAAACTCATCTCATCGAGAACGCGCTTCCTCTGGATTGTTTTCACTTGGATTATCGCCATTGCTGTTCATGCGCCTTATTTTTATACTTTCAGACTGTTCCCTGATGGGAGTGAGTACTACTGCCAGTACAGCTGGGGACCTGCATTTGACAATGACGAAACCTCAAACAGATACGTCACAGCAACGTTCCTTGCTATCATCGCCGTACCCATTTGTATCCTCATCATTGTTTATGGAGCTATAGCGATTACTTTAAAACGTAGCCACAGTCAAAGAAAAAAGATGTCCGTAAGTGCTCGATCCCATGGATACCAAAACAACATGAAAATTATCGGATTATCAGTGGCCATAGTAACAGCGTTTATTTTCTGTATGGTTCCTTATCTTGTGTTTATGTTTTGCACTATTTTCGTGTGGAATTGGGAAGACCCACCTATTTGCGCCTTTCAAACGGTGATTCCATTTGTTGCACAGTTTCTGGTGCATTCATGGAGCGCTGTTAATCCATGCATTTGCTTTATCTTTAGTAAGAATTATTGCCGCAGTCTTAAGCACATACTGTCTTACAGAGAAGGTAGTCTTCAAATGCAAACGGAAACGACACGCGTTAGGAAACGCACCACTACTTCTGTCTGAAAAAAAAAACATTGGTAGAAAAATGAATATTTCAATGTGGGAGGAGGAGAGGATAAGAAGAAGAAGAAGAAGAAGAAGAAGAAGAAGAAGAAGAAGAAGTAGAGGAACAAGAAGAAGAAGAAGAAGAGGAACAAGAAGAAGAAGAAGAAGAAGAAGAAGGAGATCGTTTCCCAAAATTTCTCTTCCCTTTGAAATACTTTTACTTCACCTCCCGCATGAGATAGTTATTTTGGTTTAAGCCGTTAAGTCTAAGCAGGTACATGGAAAATATTAAATACATCGACAGCATTTAACCTTGCTAAAATAAAAAGGACAAAGTTACTAGCATTAGATTGTCGAATCTCCTTAAGAGTTCAGATAAGCAAGATAGGCCCAAATCATTCCTCTCTTGTTTCAAATATCACATCATAAAACGGAACAAACAAATCCGAGAAATCCGGAAGATCCGTTCATTCCGTATATTTAAATAAACTCTTGGTTCCACCCAGTATGAACAGAAAACCGACACTGCAAGTTGTCATTTTACTAACTTTATTTTTATAAGGGCGGAACAACGAATTATACGGATTTCATGGAATTGTGAGTTTTCTATAAAAATGATATATTCCATTCAGACATATCCGCAAGAACTGTCAGTTCTACTCTGCGCAAAGCTCTCTTTTAAGGGTGGATACAACGGATTTCACGGAATTTACGGATTCAATAATAATAATAATAATAATATTCTCTCTCTCTCTCTTTCTCTCTCTCTCTCTCTCTCTCTCTCTCTCTCTCTCTATATATATATATATATATATATATATATAGAGAGAGAGAGAGAGAGAGAGATTATTATTATTATTATTATTATTATTATTATTATTATTATTATTATTATTATTATTATTATTTTAAATCCGTAAATCCCATGAAATCCATTGTATCCACCCTTAAAAGAGAGCTTTGCGCAGAGTAGAACTACTCAGCTCGTTTAGTTTATTTCTATTCTGGGTAGTTTTTTTGCCTATTTTAGTTAATTTATTTTATGCTGTAATTATTTCTATTTATTTTGGCAAAATAAAATGGTTGTTGTTGTTAGAAATTACAGTTTTTGCGGATATGTCTGCCTGGAATATATTATTCTCATTTTATATTCATATTTCCATGAAATCCATAAAATCTGTTGTTCCGCCCTTATAAAAACAAAGTTAGTAAAATGACAACTTGCAGTGTCGGTTTTCTGTTCATACTGGGTGGAACCAAGAGTTTGTTTTAATATACGGAATGAACGGATTTTCCGGATTTCTCGGATTTGTTTGTTCCGTTTTATGATGTGATATTTGAAACAAGAGAGGAATGATTTGGGCCTATCTTGCTTATATGAACTCTTTAGGAGAATCGACAATCTAATGCTAGTAACTTTGTCCTTTTTTATCTCAGCAAGCTTAAATACTGTCGATGTATTTAATATTTTCCATGTGCCTGCTTAGACTTAACGGCTTAAACCATCTCATGCGGGAGATGAAGTAAAAGTGTTTCAAAAGGAACAAAAATTTTCTGAAACGATCTTCTACGTTTCCCAAAATTTTCACTTCGTAAAACGATGGCGTTTCATTTCAGTGTGAAATCGATGTAGGGGCATGTAGTTTGCCCGATATAAGTTATTTAAAGAAGCGGTGAAACTTGATGTAAAAACTGCAATAATAGGAAGCGGTCATCGCGTTAACAACAAGCGTAGAATATTTATTGCCTTTATTTGTAGAATGTCATGGCGAGCGAAATTAAAATGTGTCTGTCGATTGTAGTAAGTGTTGTGACGTTTGAAGTGTTCTTATTCGAGGTATTGATTTTGGTGGCGTATTCCGTCCAAGGAGAGCGTTAACGCAGCCCTCTTCTTCAAAGAATCGGCCACCCTTCCATCCTGAAATGTAAAGTCTGGATCCCTCAAAATAGCCGTCCACTGCCCGATTCCGTATCGTCTTATCCCTTCCTTTAGGAAATCATCCTCATCTGATAAGAATTTCAAAACCCGACGATGATGATTCCTTTGAATGCGCAAGGCATGACTGGGCGGGGTTTCCTTTATGCGAGGGGTGCTTCTCGATTCTAAAATTTCAACTGCCGGTTCCGAGCTCGAATCGCTGAACCTCGAATTGACATCCTTGTCCACCTCCGACCCTTTGACACCTTGCAGTTTTTGTAGACACTCGTGAGCCTTCACAGCAACCTCGCACGATCTCTGCTTCTGATAGTGAACTTTGGCGACCTCAGAACTGTGTTTTTGGTCTTCCGACAATATTCTTTGCTCCTTGCTAGAGAGCAGATTGAGGCTTTGCGTTTCGACAATTTGACGATAGCGGGTCGGATGAATATACTTTCCAATTTAATTTACTCATGACGTCCCCCAATTTGCTGTGTTGGCCTCCATTTCTAGTGACCAGTACGAACTCGCACTAGGGTTTCAGCAATGGCCTTACGAACTTGATGTAGCTGCTTTCGAGCACCTGCATGCTTGCACCGGTCAGAATCAATGAGTCAAATGCATACTTGCTGGCCGTTTTGAACTTTTTCTGGTCGATGAATCCCCCGTTCTCCTTAGCTGCTCTGACCATGTCCACTGTCAAATACTGATAAGTCATAGGCCGAGATCCCTTCACCTTGATGAACAAATACACTGCGACAAATTTCGTGGCAAATGTCAATTCCGAAGGATTAACTTGACCTGGAATAGGTTTGCACGTCTTCACAGTGTTCTCGTAACGAGGCAAATGAAATGTCACCACTTCTAACAGTTCTGCCATGGTTGCCCAGTGCCCCCTAGCATCCAAAGTTTCAATGTCTAGAACTTGTGTCCACTGCAGTCTCATCATCTTTGCCACCGTCTTGCGCGCTCGTTTAAGGTACAACTTCGCTGAGGACAAACTTCAAAGAACTGTGTCTGATGCGCCGTTTATTTTCCTGAAGTCGATTAATTAGGAGATTGCATCAATATAGCCCAATCGGCCACCGTGTCCGAGTTTGCATTCATCTTGCAAGTAAGTAGTTATAGAGTTGGGGGTACCAGATCATTTTGAAAATGATCTGTTACCAAACCCAACTCTATATCTACTTTCCATCTGATGGTTTACATCTGATGGTTTATATCTGATGGTATTATTTTATGGTAATATTTTATGGAAATCTATATGTTTTTATTTCATATGATACCGAACGCATTTTTCCATTTGATGAAATCTATATGTTTTTATTTCATGCGGAAACCAACGCATTTTCACATCGCGTGACTTCATACAACAGGGACTTTCCCGAGGATATGAGTCATTAAGTTTTTCAATTGTTTGTTTAACGTGTTAGACAGTTTTTTTTGTCTTGAAAACCACAGGGACTTTCCCGAGGAAATGAGTCATCAGATTGTCATGTAATATCAGATGAACTTGTATTTGAAGTAAAGTTTGTCAGTAAAGTTTGTCAGTAAAGTTTGTCAGTAAAGTTTGTCAGTAAAGTTTGTCAGTAAAGTTTGTCAGTAAAGTTTGTAGTGAACAGAAAAGCAGACTGTGTTTGCGCAACTTGTATGGAGGCCGACACAGCTGTGTCGTGACGTCACATCTTCAGATTGCATAATGTCCGTAAGCGAAACTATTGATTCCATCGTTTGATATATATCTTTTGTCGTCAAAACAGCTGAGTGACACTTTATTAATTTCATAGCTTCCGAGTTGATGATTGTTGCTTCGGATGGTTTTCATAGTATGATGCATTTGTCTGTTTTCTAATAAAATATTTTTATAATCTTCATGTTTGATATTGTTCTTTATTATGTTCTTCTTGATTCCTTTGGCTGTTTTTCCTACTTTCTGGTTGTCTTTTATGTAACTATACATTTTTGATCGCAAACCTATGAATTCTATGATTGGTATTCCAGCTGCTTCATCTTTGAATTTACCGATTACCTTTTTGTTTGTCTTATCGAAATAAAGTGAGTTTTCAGGATAGTCACTGTTGTCGAATAGATCTTTGTTATTCCAAAAGTCTTGGTAAACATCTTCAGCTTCAATCTCATATGTCAGACTGTCTGTGTCAGTGAAGAGCAGCTTGGCTTTGCTTCCATACTTTTCTTTTATGTAGTTATAATGAAAATCATACATTAATGTCTTGCTCAGATCAAGAATACACATACCTACATATGCCGGCCTGTTTAGAGTTAACGTTTCTTTGATCTTATGCACCGCAACTAGATTTTCATTGAATATCTTACTGCTGACATAAGTTGGTTTGGAAGCCATTTTCAATAGTTTATTTCTATCAGTAATAAGTCTGACATCAACACGCTTTCTTATGTTCTCCATCGTTTTTCCAAATACTGAGTTATTCATCAGTTTGAAGAAGTCTTTTTCGAATGAATTTTTCGCTTGAGTACGTTTTTGTGTATTGAAATCAATGTATTGTTTGAGCCAAGGTGACTGATTGAATTCTAATACTCTGTGCACTTTCTTTACTTTCAATCCAAGATCAAGATACAGCTGAAGGTTTCTGTAGTGCAAGACATATTTTTCTTTGTTGCTTAATGTAGGAATTAATTTGTGTACTAGTCCTGTTGATATGTTAAACTTTTTCTGTATCTTTTTGCAATACTCAGACAACATATTTTTATTTACACAAACCCTTTCTGCAGCTAATGGGTAGTCGTTATGAAGGTCATGCAACTCTTTGGGGTATTCCATATCAACTTCTAGTATCAATCCTTTATTACTGTCTTCATTATACTGAGCTAAATTGATTTTATTAATCTGCTTTTCTGTCATCCATTTGAAACCACCAGTGGGGAGATATTGACTCATAGCCCAACCGTATAAATTATTAGCATCAAGGTACATAATATACTTTGAGGGCGCCTTCTCGTCGTATTCTCTCGTGTACTTATTGTTTGCTTTTCCATATCGATTGGCTATATAAGATATACCACCTCTCATTCCTTTCTCTATGAATTGAAACATGTCTATGTCTGTCATTAGTTCAAGTTTAATATTAGTCATCTTCAACATAGCATCCCATGACAAACCAGGAGATGTGAAATAGTGACAAGGATCAAGTTTGTAATACTGAAGACAGGTCTTACGGAAGTTTTCGAATACATCAGCTAATAAAAGGATATCAGACTTTAGATATAGATTATGGTATTCACCCATTGTTTGTAATTGGAATATATTCCATACGTTTTGAGCATGGCTATAATCCTCGTCTGTTATATGCTCATTATTTAATATGCTGTAAAATTCTTCTTTAGTTGGTAATTCTGTTTTATTGAATTTCTCAAAACTGTCCATGTAATCATAAGGATAAACACCTTTTCGCGTCATAAGCTCGAATTTTTTGCCTTTGAATTTTTTGTTTGTATACTTTAAAGCTTCTGCTGGTAAGTTGCTGACTAATTTATCCAAACTTGAGCTCATGAATTGAAAGCTATCAATGAATGTCAGATGGTTACCAAGCATGAATGCCATATATTTTTCCATATTGTTTGGAATTGCATTTATGTCCATTTTAATCTCTTTTCCTTTTTTGGTGTATGTATTATTCTTAACAATAGCTCCAATTTCTTGCATTATAAAATGACAGTCATAACCCCTCAGATTATGGAATATAACAGGAATTTTTATTTCTTCTGGATTTATTCTAAGTTTCAGATTACATTCTTGATGTGCTGAGCCTCTGTATTTGCCAGTAATATGACAATGATCTCTGACTCGAATGTCTTTCTCAGTATATTTTTTATCACAGATGTGACATTTTGTTATTTTTTTGAATTCATCTTCATCCTCTTTTGTCATTCTCAATGGTTTATCGAAATGTTTTTTCATAGCTTTTTTACAGTATTTTACTTCTTCTAACATATTTTCCATGAATTTGTACACGGCCTTTTCTCCTCTATATATTTGTATTGGTTTTGTATATTTGTCATCATAACAGCAAACAACTTTATAACCGTATCCACAGTCTGTATGTCTTTGGTATGCTTCTGTGTATGATTTATTACTGTCTGGTTGACATCCTTGTACCTTTTCAGTTATAGCCTCAAAATCAGCATAAATGACAAATGGCACAGGTTGCTGTTTATGAAAGTTGTTGAATTTCAGTATGTTATTGTCTTTGTCAGGCATTTTTATTGCTTGCTGACCGTTCACTTGAATACAGTTTTCTTTGTGATTGTTTAATACTCTTTCAGAACTGAAACATTGCAGACAGTACATACAAAAGTGTTTCCTCTCTTTGTGTTTTGTTTGATTATACATGAACTTGTTGAAATCCTTTATGAGAACATAATGCTTGTTTTCATCTTTCGTTACTAGTAGTAGTTCCATATGATTTTCATACTTTTCTTTGGAAACATAGATGGGATATGGCTCTTTGTTTTCGTATCCGAATACGTTTATATTGATACTGTTTTGCTTCTCAATTTTGTTGTAATGTTTGACATTAACTGGAAAATCAATGTTTGAATAATCTAACTTTTCAACGTATTGTTTGTCTGTCTTTTTTATTCTTTGAGGATATTTTTCTTGTTGGTTTAAGTGTCGGATATGACACCATCTGAAACATTCATTATCCTCATTTTTCATGTTTATTAAGCCTTTAGCGCTGTTTCGCAGTTCGTAAGGCAGTTGGATATATGAGGATCCTTTCATGGGTTTGTATTTGACAATGTTGAGGTAATGGCTATCAACAGATTGGATTGTCCATCCTGAACCTTCTGATATCCATTGGGCTATCTTATTCAGTATCTGTTGTTTTGATGATTGTAATGAATCAGCTATTTCCATTTGGTTGATTATTGTTTGAGGTGTACTGTTGAAATATGCATTTTTAATCACTGTTTCACCATCAGACATTTTGCTAAATGTGACTTTCAATGTTTCAACGTATTTCAAGCCTTTCATTTCATTCAACAAAGTTATTACACGATGTTCTATAGCCTTTCTTGTGTTTTGCATTTGGGCTAACGGGTCTTTATTGTTTTTGATGCTGATTTCATAAGACTTAGTGTAACCTTTTAAAGCTTTGTCTGTTTGTTCTATTTTGGTTCTTGGAGCTGGAATCGGTTTTTTTGTTCTTGGAGCTGGAACAGGTTTGTAATCATCCCTGAACTGCATTGGTGGAAGAATGATGTTTTCTTCATATTCTTTAGCCATCTGTTTGACACTTTTGCGAGGCGTTGGTATTGGTCTCCTTGATTTGTATGTTCTTGGTGCTGGAACTGGCTTCTTCTTCTCCTGCTTCAGAAGCAATTTGATAAGTTCCGATTTACTGAGTTTCTTCAAACTAGCTTTGTTCATTTCTATATAATTATATTCTTTTATTTCCATATATATGATTAGATAATAAATATATCTTTAAGCTATTATGATATGTGGTATGTTTTAAAGATATAATATGTACTATATATATATGAGTAAAATTGAAATTGAAAACTGCGTTTATTGTTGCCATCCAATGTATGACTTGTATGCTGCTAACAAGGCTGGAGAGGTTATGAATATAGTGAAAAAAGATCCTAAAAAAGGTCATAATGATCATAATGGATACATGAGGTGTACTGTAAGAAAACATGGTCAGAATGGTCAGAGAAGTGTATTTGTTCATCGTTTTGTTTGGAAGTGTTTTAATGGACTAATCCCAGAAGGAAAAGTGATCGACCATATCAATAATATAAAAGATGACAATCGCTTATGTAATTTACAAATAATGACACAACAAGAAAATTGCAAGAAATCGGCACAAGAACGTGATTATACATTTGTTGCTAAAAATCACCAAAATAAAAAGTTTGTGAAAGCTACTAATACCAATACAAATGAAGTTTCATACTATAATAGTTTATACGCTGTTCAACAACATCTTGGTATTAATGCTGGTATTGTTAAAATGGTTTGTGAAAAAATAAATCGCTGTAAAACGGGGGTTTCAAAGAAAGATAATCATCACTATAAATTTGAGTATGTCAAAAAAGAGGATATGTCTGAAAACTACAAGAAATCAGCTAATAAACGTCCGCAGAGAGTGTCTGATGAAGACAAACAGAAACATCATAAAGAAGCAATGAAAAAATGGTATAACAAAGAATATAAATGCCCAAGATGTGACAAGGTTATGAAAAACATCAACAGACAATGTCATAATAAAAAATGTAAATAGATAGCCAGAAACAATTATATTTTTTTGGCTAATGAGAGCAAATAAACAGTATATACTGTATCAATAGATATAATATATATTATTTTTCTCTTAATAAGTTTTTGTGTATGAATTTCAAATGATTGCTTAATGTTTCTGTTGACTTGAATTTTCTGGAACAATGTTTACATTTGATTCTTACACCCTGGAAATAAAGTATGATTTCTTTTATGATGAAATCATAATCGTTGCTGACTAATATTTTGTAATTGTTGTTTTCATACTCTTGTAGCATCATCTCCTGTTCTTTTGAAAGCTTTCCATAACCAGTTGGTGTTTTAAATTCGATTGCAAAACCTGAGTACTTCAAATGCATATTTCCAATGAATAGATCACAAGCTCCCTTCTGATAACCCATGGTGTATGATTTTATTCTCATGTTACCATTAATTTGGTTTTCACCTAATGTTGGGATTAGGATTGCTTTAGGATAATTGTTTCTAATAAAGTTGACTACCTTTTTATGTAAATCATATTCTGTGTTGATATTGAATGTCAGCATTTTGTAGGGCCTGTTGTTGAATTCAAATCGTCCTGTTTTTCTGATTGATGGTAAAACTTCCTTAGTAACCCATCGTTGGAAATCTTTAGCTTTATCCATTTTTGATCTCAATATTAGGCTGTACAATCCAGATTCATTTATATAAATCGTGTTTTTGAGGTTCCCAGTCAAAGGTAACGAATCGTTACTCTTGGATTTTTGGTCATTTTCATCAACCTCAGTTAAAGGGGACGAATCGTCCCCCTTGGATTTGAGCCTCTTAAGTGAACATTTATCTTCTTCATCAACATGATCATTAATCACTTTTCGTGAATTTGAATATCCCAAAATGCTAGCAACTGTTTTACCACGAAACCAAATATCATCATCCTTTTTGATAATATTCAGTTTTTTTCCTTCATAAGTGAAAATTTCCATATGTATGTATTAATTCTATATATTATTTTCTGTTTAAATAAGATAGCCAGAAACAATTATATTTTTGGCTACCAAAAGCAAATAAACAGTATATACTGTATCAATCGATATAATATATATTAGATAATATTTGCTTAAACCATTTTATATATCCTTCAAGTCCTTGAATGGTATCCAACTGTTGAATTCATCACTATACCCCTTCCACTTCACCAAAGCTTGCTTCTTTTTATAATCCCTCCGAATGACTTTATCAATTCTGAATACCTTTTGTTCAGCTTTCAGTAATTCAGGTTCATAAAAACTCCCTTGAATGTCTTCATCTCTGAGATCCTTTAGTTTGTATGTGATTGGATCAGTGTATTGTATTTCATCAACAGTAAAAACTTCCTCAGACCAATTTGGTGTATAGCCCTTATCAAACACATTCCGTTTATACTTACTTATTCTAACCTTATCACCAACTTTGAATTTCGGTTTCTGTTTTGATGTTTCCATATCACCATATAGATTAAAGTAGACAGTTCCTTCATTCTTCTTTTTACTGGCTTCCGTTGGTGTCATCTTCGTGCTTGAATGTCTGGTGTTGTTATACTGTTTCACTAATTTGGGTAGCATGTCAAGATACTGTGTATTACCTTGAACAGTAAACTGCTTCCACATTTTGGACTTGATTGTTCTGTTCCATCGTTCGCATACGCTACTTTTCTCCTCATTTTCGGTTGAGTACAAGGTTATTTTATTCTTTTCTAAGAGGTCTTTCATGTGTTTGTTGTAATACTCCTTGCCTTTGTCTGTCCAAAGATATTGTGGTTTTCTGCCTTCTTTTAAAATGGTTTTCAATGCCTTAGCAACAGTTTCTCCTTTCTTATCCTTTAAAGGGATAATCCAACCATATTTACTAAACACATCTAAAACCATAAGAAGATATCTGTAGCCAGCGTTCCATCGACTGAACTTTTGCATCTCAACAATATCAGAGCACCATATTTTGTCAATGTGGTTTACAATTACTCGCCGCCGAGTAAAAGTTCGTTTTATGGGCTTATGAAGCTCATCAGCTAATTTTTCTTGCCAGTTTTCTTCACTCGACGGCCTTTTACGTTTTTTGTCCCAAGACCCAGTTTCTGCTTCGTGTTGATTAGAAATCGTGCTGTTTGTCCCCATTTTGGCATCTGTCCATAAGGTATTTCATCCAATGACTTAACCATTTTCTTGTCACATTCACCTTTGTTTTTCCCCATATCATAACAAATATCATGATGAGCTGCTATTTCATCCACTTTATTGTAAGGTTGTACGTGCCACTTGGTGACCTCTCCAGTGTTCCTATCATACTCTAACTGTTTATCGAGAGGATTGTATGGTCCCATGTATTTATACTTTCCAGGAGTCCATCCAGCTTTTGGTTTTGGTATTTTCCCAATTAGTTTATGTATATCAACACCAGCACCATCCAAATCCTTTCTGTCGGTTTTATACTTTCTATTTGGTCTGATTTTGGTTGATAATTGATCAAGAGCTTGACTTCCGACATTTTGAATCATTGGATTCAACTTATCCAGAGCATAATCGATAGCCTTTTTCTGCAGTTTTGGGTTTCTCAAGGCTTCTGATCCCTAATATCTTCCCATTTTAACAGCCCTTTTTCCCAGCCAAGGAATACCGTGGTGAATCAATAAATCAGTACCAGTTGATGCTACTGTATCTAGTACGCCCGCCCCTGTCGACGGGCTGACCCGTTTCCCGCCTGTTTAACGAATTTAGTCTTAGTTATTTCGCATTCAGAGCATTTACATTTAAGCATAAGCCTCCCATTTTTAGCCTTTTCATATCGTTCACTCCCAGGTACACATTCTGTTACCTTTTTCTGTTTCACGCAATATGATCTCATATATATATGAGTTAGATTAGATTAAGGTTCAATATATACGTTCTCATATTTACCAGTTTTTGGATTTTTCACCAAACGCATGACAGTACCCTTCTTTGGTTTAGTCCAGAATTTCTTGCTTGTTATACCTGTTGGTTCTGTGAAAGCACCTTTTAAGATATCACCAGACCAATATCGATCAAATACATGGTTGGTTGATGGAATTACTTTGCGAGTTATTTGTTCGGCTATTTTGGCTGCCTCAAAAGCTTTACCTAATGGATTTTCACCTCCCTTTTGGCTTTTGATAAATTTAGTCTTAGTGATTCCACATTCACCACAAATACATTTCATCATAAGTCTGTTATTTTTGGCTCTCACATATCGTTCACTCCCTGGAGCACATTCTGTGACCCTTTTCTGTTTCACGCAATAAGATTTCATATATAACTTGATTACATATTTTTGAAATACTGTTCTAAGAATTTCTCATTATTCGTCGTATCATATATGTCGAAAACTTCCAACAGATCAAAATATGATTTACCCTTATTCATCTCATTCAAAAAGTACAGACAGAAATATCCACATGTTGTCGTTAGTATATTTTGTATTTGATTGTTCTGATGAAGCAATGTTAAATTCTTTTTTCTCGCAAGATTGACCATTTCTTGGAAGGGAGGCAAACCAAAGCTATCAAAGTAATTAATGACGTCATCCTTTACATATGTAGCAACCCAATGGCTCCCTGACATATAACTCGGTTCAAGATTGTAAATGAATAGAGCCTGTCTATGATTGTGAGGAACATTTTCATCTCGAGACAGAACATCTTTGATTGGGATATTCAGATATTTACACCATTTTATTAAATCATAATTGCTTAATGGGACATTCTTATGGAATTTCGGTTTTACAATAGAATGTTTAGAAGAGGGACGTTTTTGAATGGTGAGTTCTTGCCCAATAGTAGACCGTTGCCCTTTTTCTGAGCTTTTTTTTTAGTCCCCATACCTAATGTTTGATCAGGCCAATTTCCATAAAAAGGTGGAGTTCTATACATTGGGACTAACAAACCACCATCTTGATTGTTAACAGTGTTGGTTCTGGTATAGATCTGGGTGGTCTTTGTTTAGGCTGTCCCATCTGAGGGGCACCTTTACCAGTCATCTTCTTTATTGCCTCAATAGCTAAAGGGACTCCAATTGATGCAAGAAGAGTACCTAAGAAACCACCTGTTTGTACTTTAGTCGGTTTTATATGAACACCAGAGCCTGTTTGTAGAGCATTTAATATATCCTTCTTTTGTTTGGTTGTCAAAAGATGTTTATATGCTATCAACTGATCGATTTTATTTTGTGGTATGAGAAACCCACCAGTTTGAACACCTTTTCCAGATATCTTCTTAACAATCTGAGATGCTCCTTCACTTGCTGCTCCAGCTAAAGCTGACAAACCAATGGTCTTAGCAATCGTTGGAGCAAAAGTTCTTCCAAGCGCCAGAACTGTAGACAGAAGAGATCCACCTAATTGCTTTCGAATGTTTGTTTTAGAAAGTTTAATGTCCATTCCCTTTTTCAATTTTCTATTTTTTTCCAATCGCTTAACTATATTCTGAGGTACATACAGAGTATCATTCCCAGATAGAGAGTCCTTCGTGAGCCTTAAAACTATTGTTTCTCTTTTATGATACGCGTTACTAAGATTCTTTTTCTGGTTTGGTGATAAACTAACTTTGATTTCGTATAGTTGTGTCATATAATATATGTTAGATAAATTCTCTTTTAAAAAACATATTCGATGTAAAACTTATTTATTTAAACTATCATCAATTCGTTTCCAACTGTCTTTACTACAACCTCACTCTCGTAAAATACGATGCTATGAGCTCGGACGTTTGCTGTCGGGGCTACATTGAGACGATAATGGAGAATCAACTGTTTAGGATCTCTCGTCACTACCTCTTTCTGATATGACAAATCGAAATACAATAATCCATACAAACTAGTGAAATTGGATACATTAAGCTGTGTTCCTGAATTGTAATCGTTCTTACGAAATGCATATGACATCAGATCATTGAATATCCTGATTTTTGAATCTGCATCATATTCGAGCTCTGGGTAAAATGTATTGTTTCCGTATTCTAAACGACAACTCGAGAGAGAGCTATTAGCGTCAGCTGCATTCAACTTGAAAGTGTCAAACAAATACGGACTCCTCTCTGCTTCATCAGCATTTGGTCCGTCTGTCCTCTGGAGATATATAAAAACATGTTTAACGTCATCGATAGCTGGACTGATTTGAAACATATTCTGAATAGCTCTGGTATTTGCTGACTGATTGTAGAGATCTCGCATATACGTCCAGGTTGTTGGCTTGAGAAACTCTGAAACGAAATTACTATACATGCTGTCTTTTGGGATTAATCTTGGGAGCCAAAGATACAATCTCTTTACTACAACACGACCAGGGTCTGTGCCATTTGCCATGTGAATCAGTTCACTGTCTTCGTTAAATGTAAGTTCAATTGTGAGCTGCATCGGAGGCAACATTTTTCTTTCTAATTCTTGAAAAAAGCTGTATCTGTTTAAGGGAAGCATCTCATTAATACTTTTAGCTCCCCCACCACCGTTGTTTTGTGCTGCTTGGGTTAAAATGCGACGGGCTTCGAAACCTGTGTTTGTATTTGCTGTAGTTCCATCAGTATCAAGATACCAGAACGAATTCTTTCCAACAGATCTACTAAAATCATCACTGTATTCGAGTAAATTTTTCACATTCGTTATTCGATGCAAATTATCACTCTCATACACAATTTTGCCTGAAGATTTGATAACCATATGTCTGATTAGACTGTGAGATCCGTTTATCATGGTGATGCGATCTGCTTGAGCATATCCAGTACCATCTGCCTTTTTTTGAAGCTCTTTAGTTATTTCGAAATACCCATTGAAAAAATCGAACATTGTCGACCTATCGTTGATAGTGAATCTGTAACCTGTCTTTTTCTGGCTTTGATTGTTAGCAGGTTGCTCAATGACATTATCCAAATGGAAACGAACGTATTCATATCGTTGTAGATTTTCATTTGTTCTGAAACTCATTTATATGAGTAGTTTAGATAAAATTCACTTTTTAATAACCAGTACCAGATATAAGTCTATTCAGAATCATGTTGTAGTCTTCTTGTTTTGGTTTAGTAGGTTTGGTTGGTTTCATTGATTGTTTAGTTGAACCATGTAATTTTCTCATAATAAGCTCTCCGCTTTTTTCAGCTGCTTTTTTTCCCAATTTGTCTCCAGCATGTGAAATACCAGATTCTAGCGCTTTTTTGGCAAAAGGTTTTAAAACCATTTCTGGAACTTTACTTAACACCCTTCCAACTGGTTTGAATATGTTATCAACAATAATCCCAGATCCTTTATGCTTATACACAAAACGACCTAGTTTCGGGTGATAAATTCGCTTGTATTCATACGACGACATATATAACTATTAGTTAGATTAATCTCTCTTCTCTCTTAAAATCAAACTGAATGAAGTGTCACTATGATTAAGATCTATGATTCTTCGTTTACCGTCGGTGATATAAATCCGAATTTTATTAATCGTATTTTTATTACACGGGTTGTACTGTACTCGTCTTGGCTCTTGTGTGAAACTATAACTCGGGGTGAGAGTTGAGGTACTGAAACTATATATAATATCTGACTCTTCACCATCGACAAGACTGTCACTTATCAAATCACAATGAACATTCAATATTTCTCTGTCTTGTGAGAGATTAGGAATGTAATCTCCAACATTTACACTACTTGTTAGAATCTTTTTATTGAAACCAATAAGATCATTAAAATTACTTTGAGTAAGATCTAATCTGTAATTTGAGGCTAGTGTTATTATTGTCCTGAATACAGTATCGTTAAACTCCAGAGTGATTGGATATTGAGGGTTTGATGAGGTTCCTGTTTTTGTTTTTTCTTTGATTAAATTGTCAAAATCAATGTAATTCCATACTCCAGGGTTGAATATAATTTCCGTCCAATTAGTACCACTATCAGACGAATATCTTATTTTCTGATTATCAAGTTCCCTTGTCACATTAAACCAAGTGAATGACATCGAAATGATTCGATCTAGGCCGATTTCATATTGTCTGTTTGAATCCAGTATTATCGGATTACTGTATTTGATTGTGAAATCTGATGGTTTATTACCACTTATACCTTTGACGATATGACTGGATAATACAAGTTGTCTATTCATTTATATGATTAGTTAAGACTAAAATAGTTTTTGTATATTTTGTTATATTGCGGCTTATTGAGTATTGAATTTCTCAACAAGATGTCGAGAAGAGCGACGCCTGTATTCCGTAGTTCGATGCTATTGTTACCAGCAACCTTTGATCCGATAATCAGTTCAAGTTTTTTCACCATTTCTGTTGGATTATTGAAAAACATTACCTGTCCACCTTTTTTTGTTTTTTTCTTCAAACCAGATCCTTTAATATTTTTCAGTTTTTGATTATTGTAATTGATATAATCATTAAGAACCTTTCTTGTATCTTGAATAATTTTTCTTCGATATTGAGCCTCAGCTTCAGTGATTGAACCACTATTTAATTTTTTAGTGATATCACTCCAATAGCCAGTTAGTTGATACCTTTTCTCTTTAGCCATCTTCAGGGTCTTGGTAAGATAAGATTTCTTCTTTTTATTATCCATATCTTCTTGTTGAAGTCGTAATTCAATATCATCGTAGTTAGGAATTTGAAGTTCATCTAAAGCTTGATTTATTCTATCCTCTTCAAGAATTTCGTAATCAGGTCCTTCTTCTTCTTCGTATTCAGGTGGAAGATCTTCAGGTTCATACATGTATTCTGGGTCAATATGAATTCGTTTTTCACCTGATGCTAAATCCTTAAGGACATCTTCATAAGATGGAGGTTTTGGAACTAACTGTTTCTCGTTTTCAGGTAAAACAGGTTGATCAAACAAATCTTCCAATCCATAATCAGGCACTTCATCATCAATAGCTATTCCATAATCTGGAACAGTTAGCTTTTTCTTTGGTAATCTTCTCAACGGTGCTTTTGGGGCTGTAAGTTCCTTTAATCCTGATGTTATAGGTTTGAAAAGTTTCTCTGCCTCGACTTCACCCATTTGATCAGATATCGTTTTTTGTTTTATTGTCTCTCTTACTGTGTTAATCTTTTTACCAAGCTCGGATCGTTTCTCAGCCATTTCTTTCCATTTGAGTAAACTCATTATATCATTTGTTTACATAAAATTTCGTATTTTGTTCGGAAAAATTAGGGTTATCATATATAAAAACACTCGCATAGCGTGTCGCATAGCGTGTCGTCATGCGATAAAATTGTATAACATATTATCATATGAAGATTCAAAATTACGACATTCAAGATGATGAAAACAACGATTTTGTTCAATTAAAGAGTTTCATGCCAAACCGATGTTTCAGGATGCTTATTTGTGCTCCCTCTGGTGGTGGTAAAACAAACCTTCTGCTTGATATGATATACAGGCTTCTCTATTTTGATAAGATATACCTTTATGCTCGAAATCTCCAACAAAGCAAATATAAGCATCTGTTGAAATCTCTTGAACCAATATCAAAATCAAAAGAGGTTGGTTATGACGTGATAGAAGCAAGTAATGATGAAATCATCCCTCTGACAGATTTGTCTGATGAAAACCAAAAATTAATCATATTTGATGATTATTTGAATACAGGTAAGAAAAATGACGAACGGATACGTGACTACTTTACCAATTCAAGAAATAAAAATTGTTGTTGTATATATTTGAGTCAAAGCTATTACGGAACCGATAAAACAATAAGACTGAATAGTTCACATTTTTGTGTTTTTGATTTTCCTTCTATAAACGAGCAATCGATGATTTGCCGAGAACTGAACATAAATAAATCAGATTATCAGAAAGCTACTAAGGATCCATATAGTTTTTTGTATGTTGATAAGGTTAAAAAAAAGGTAGCCCGAAATTTCGACCAAAGAATCTAAACCATTAATATATGAGTTATACTAACGGTATCCTTAATCATAATGATTCTCAAGGACTAGGTAAGATAGGTACAAGAGGTTTACCTGGTATTGGATTTAAATTAGATGCTAACAATGATTATGATATGCAGAATAAAAAACTGGTTAATGTGAAACAAGGAACCAATAACAATGATGTGGTTACAAAATCTTATCTTGATTCAGAGATAGCCAAGATTCCAAGTGTGGATACATCTAAATTCATGCTAAAAGCAGGTGATACGATGACAGGGTCACTCATTGTCCCAAAAGACAATTATCCAGTTCATGGTAATCTCAACAAGGTTATCAGTTATGAATCGCAAAGAGAGATATTCTTGTCAAAGAAGGAAGGAGGTCGAATGGAGCAACATATTGACATGGGTGGTTTAAACATCGTAAATCTGAAATCACCAACTGCTTCTAATCACGCTAGTAATAAGGGGTATGTTGATAGTGAGATAAGAAAGATTCCAATAACTGATTCATCAAAATTCATCAAAAAAGATGGTTCAGTTTCAATGACTGGAAATCTTGATATGAACAATCAATTCATAACAAATATCAAAGACCCAGTCAATGCAGACCATGGAGTAAATAAGAAGTATGTTGACAATCAATTGGGTACAAAAGCAGACCTTTCAAAAACAACAACACAAACATTTCAGGGAAGAATACAAGTACCAGATTTTGATCCATCCTCTCATTCAGAATCAGATATTGTCAATCTCAAAAATATTAACGACACCTTTTTGAATAAAAACAAAGGAGGTGTTATGAAAAATCCTATCACATTCCTATCTTCATTACCAAATAATCAAAAACAGATTAACAACCTCGGCACACCTCGATACAATAGCAGTGCTGCTAATAAGAGCTACGTTGACGAAACATTGGCACAATCTCATATCGATTCCAGCAACAAAAAGAATGCAATGAAGTACCTCCTTGATGCGGATGAGAGCTCCAGTGAGAATAATATAGTGGTTCTCGGCATCTCTGATTTCGCACAAAGCCCTCACAAGAATAAATTAGCTTACAAAGTCGGACTGCTAAAAAATCCTAAGAGCGATGATTATCAATCGAGAATCGGATTCAATCTATATCCTCTCAGTCTCGGCAAATTCACATCGGTCTTGGAATATTATCCGCAAGGGTCACATACCAACATCCAACTATCCGCTCAGGCTACCACAGCTAATATTCACAAAACAATCCAAAAGAGCTTCTCAGATCACGTAAAGATTCTCGTACAATTCAACAATGGGAGCAGGGATTCCCTTGATTACATCTATTTCAACCTACACGGAAACTCAACATTATCCTCACCACAGGCTTTTATCATTATTTATGGTGTGAAAGATTGGCAAGACACTGTCAATCCAGAAGTGTACGACTATGATCACAACAACCATGCAATGAGAATCGTTAAGTATACAAATAAGATTATTTCTAATATTGCATGGTTAACAGATGGTCCTTGGCAAGACCTAACCAACTATTATGTGAATTTCAATTACCCAACTGTTGGCAATGTCGTGAAACTGGTAACATATCTACAGGTAAGTAATGATCAATACGGAGACAATCTTTGGTGTCGTTGGGTTGCCAATATTATCAACCCAGTGACAAACAACGTCGAAAAAACCCATATAATACAAGTCAATACAACTAGCTCCATTATATTAGGAAAAAGAATCCGATCCAGTTTTGGTATTCAGTTGGCTCCAGACTATGAAAACATCGCCACACTCTCAAACGCTTCTTTTTTCACAATTGTAGACAAAAACAAGCTTCATAAATTCCAATTACAGACAAGAGTAACAGATGGGGGAACCTTCACAGTGAATTCCGTCGCTAATAATAAAAATGCAAGTTGGAACAGTTACACTGTGAGCATAATTGAGGTTCAAGAGATAGCTGGTTTAAAATTGGACACAAATTCAGGTCTCCCAGCTGATGTCATAACTTTCACCAGTGAATAAAAATTATCTATCAATATAATATATAGAATGGTTGATAAACGTAAAAGCATATTCTACTGGAACCATGTGTCAGAAAAATTAACTGATGATCAAATATCTGAGTTAAAAGCATTGTATAAATTCTATCATAAGAAATACTGGCTTTTCAAAATGACTTACAAATATTTCAAAAAAGCAGAACTTGCATGTAATATTGGATCTGTTTTATTGGTAGTAACAGGGACAGTAGTTGGTGGTGTAACATTGAATCCCATTGTTCTTGGAACGATATCTGGTACTGGTATATTGCTTAAAACATTTTCAGAGGCTAAAAATTACAAAAGAAAGATTGAGATGTGTAAATTCGCGTACACCTCATATGAAAAGGTTTTAATAGATTTGCGGTCTTTTATGAGAGGACTGGAGTATAATGACAAAGAATTTCTTGATTATGTCAAAGTTCTTGATGATATAATCATTGATATGTGTCCGTTAACTGACAAATTTGAAAAGAAATATAATAAGGTATTCATCCAATAATAGATTTTATGTTATCACCAATAATAAACATAATTTTTGTCCAATACCGATCGTAAAAGGCCAATGTTTTTTTAGATTTGCTAATTGGAATATTTTTGTAAGGTATTCCCATCATCTTGAATATCTTTCTCGCTAATCATTCTTTTCCTTGTACCATTTACTTGATCAATAATATTACCTATCTCTACAAAAACTCGTTCAATTTTACATTTTTGATGGTGTGATATTTCTATATTATATTTTTCTTCGATTTTCAGTAACAGGTTGTTAATGTGGTACTCTCGATGGTAAACAGATTTTCTTATAAATCTATGTCTATTCTCATAGAAATCAACATATTCTTTTGCATAATTATATCCTTGTACAACACCACAACTTCGACAAACTTGCATTCCATCAGTTGTTATAACCTCCTGATTATCACAGCATTCATCATCTTTCGGTTTTTTATTAGAATATTCTATTTTTTCGTCACAAAAAGGACAAACAACTTCTGATTCTTTCAGGTAATCGTGAATATTTGAGTTACAATACATTCTATACTATTATATGATATTATATTTTTAAGACTCTCTGTTGAATGAAGTCACGCGTTGGTTTCCGCATGAAATAAAAACATATAGATTTCATCAAATGGAAAAATGCGTTCGGTATCATATGAAATAAAAACATATAGATTTCCATAAAATATTACCATAAAATAATACCATCAGATATAAACCATCAGATGTAAACCATCAGATGGAAAGTAGATATAGAGTTGGGTTTGGTAACAGATCATTTTCAAAATGATCTGGTACCCCCAACTCTATAACTACTCAAGTAGTCGATAAACTTGAACAACAGACTATGAGAACACAGGCTAAAGTCCAGCATCACTTCAAAACTCAATTCCTCTTCATCTTCGCAGCAAAATTTGAGAAATTAAAGCATCTCTTGGCTATCTGCTGTGCTGCACGATTTTTCTTGCAACCCCCACCACTTCCAGTCAGCCATTTCGTGAATAACTCGCCAACTTGGCTGGAAACTGAAAACGAAGGCATTACCCTGGCAGTTTGTTTTGTGATTTCACCCGATGTATCATCATCGGCAAGTTCTTTGGTACTTGAAATGTCGGGTGTTTCGTCAACGAAAAAGAACCAACTGTGCTTGGTGTTCACATGTTTCCTTCAGGCACATTGACATTTAAATCCATCGTGATCACACGTCTGTATTGAAAAGTGATACAAGCTATCTGTTTCTTCTTTTTCCAAGTGAGGCCGTTTTGGTTTTGGTGATGAGCTATCAATTTTCGACCAGTCAACCTTACCTTTTTTGTTCATGTCGGACATCTGAGTGATTCACACAATTTGTTCCACCTACATAAATAGTGAACAAAACAAAAAGGCGACAAAAAACAATGGCTGCATTGTGCAAGTTCAAACTTGCCCCAACCTGCCCCAACTTACCCCTGCTTGCTCAGGCATGTGTCTGCTTGCCACTGTTCATTATTCTTAAGTAAGTTTACAGATTTAAGGTGATATATGGCGTTGGTGCGATTATATTCAACCTTGCCCGGGCAAGTCTATAAGGGCCTCGAAAAGTCTTTAAAAATCTGCTATTGACTCTGCTTCGTGTTGTTTGAAACCTAAAACACTACACCAAATGTTTTTGCCAATTAAAAAGCGATAAAATCATAGATGGCAAGAAAAGAAGAATGTTTCTGTTGAACAAGATGTACAAAGGAGCTGTCATTTCTAAATAGGAACCATTTACATAAATAGGAACTAATGGTTAGGAACAAACTGTTCCACGTGCCAATAAAAAGGAACATTTCGTTCAAAAAGGAACCGTTAATGGAACAATTGTTCCTCAAGTGAATAAAAAGGAACCAATTTTTCAAAGCAGGAACAATGCTAGAAAGGAATAATCGTTCCCTTACAAAAAAAGGAACGTAATTAATTGGGAACCAAAGTTCCTCATGTCAGCATAACGGAACAGCCACTCTAAAAGGGAACGCATTAATAGAAACAATTGTTCCTCAAGCGATTAAAAAGGACCAAAATGATAAAAGAGGAACAATACCATTGGGAACACCTGTTCCTAGGTCACTTATTTAGGAACAAAAAGTTCCTTTCAATGTTAAAAATTCGGAACAAAAGGTTCTTTTTAGCTCTAAATGAACACTTTGCTCCTATTTTTAACAGCAATTTGTTCCTTTTGATGCTAAAAGGACCACTCCAAAAAGGAACAATCATCTCTTAATCGGAACGTTCCCAAAGCAAAAATGGGAACAGTGCACAAAAATAAAAGTAAGTTAAAAAGCCTCTTAAAGGATGAATAAAACATGCAAAAGCATCTTATGACTCTCTATACTGAACAGATACAACAGCCAAAATTTGATTGATGAAATCATGCTAGAACATGTTCAAATTTGGAAGTAAAAATTTTGGGAAACGTAGAAGAAGATTGAGAAGAACAGGAAGGAGAAAAATACTTGACGCTTTAATGAACTGGATTTACGCGAAAGTATTAGTGTACCAAAAGCTGTCAGGAACTGTATTTACGCTAACCTTTGATACAAGATTTTATGTTAAAATGCAATTTCGAAAGGATTCCCAAATAATGAAGGTATAGAGCACAGAGCACGTGTATCCCTACTTTGTACTACAGAATTTGCACTGTATTCAAGGCATCTTACTGCTGCTACGTAAAACTTTAAAGAAAATCTTTGTTGTAAGCCAAAGACAGGTGATTGATGAGAAAAAATATGGGTGGGGGGTAATTTTGAGTACGTTTTGGCCAGTTAAAATTCAAGAGAAGTTGACCAGAAACAAAATAAATAGGTGAATAAATAAGTAAATAAATGGATAAAAAAACTAGTCGTTTGAAGGGTAGAACGTTATGCATATGTAACTGGCACAGTCGCGTGTGTTAAACAGAGTTTGATCCAGAAAATAACGTAAACGCCTAGCGTCCTGCCAGGAAAAGAGCGAATTTGGTTTCCTTGGGATTAATTCAGTAAACGTTCTATGCTTCGCAAACAAACAGCTATAATGCTAACAAAATGATTGATAGCTTTGATCAGTTTTCTGGTCACCTATTGAGGAAGTTGAGTTTTTGTGCGTGATATTTAACCGGAAGCCTCCGTTTGTGAACTGTGTGTAATTTGTCCCATTTGATTGCCAGAAAGACTACTTCAGTAGCACTTTCGTTCGAACAACTTGCAAGGATCTGCGAGGAGCAGCTGGTAAAACTGATCAGCCGTGTAAAAATATCGCCAGCGAATGATAACAGCGAGAGCTAACTAGGTGCAGTCCGCTATTTCAGTGATATGTGTATTACAACTTATTTCTGATCTTAAAGAGAAATGCCTGATTTCCCCATACTTTTAGTGGTAGTACTGTAATTTAATGAACGCGTTTTATTAAAGGCCAACAGTGAGAGCGTTGTGACTCGTTCGTCCTTCCCTTTTTGGGTGGATAAGTAAGTTTCCTTCTTTATCTTCATTCACTGATCCGAAATGGCAGTAATTGTTGTCGAACCATTTCAGTTTTCATACTGTTGTAGGTGGCTGTTAAACTTGCGAAGCCGAGATTGTTAAATCGCGGTCATCACCGCACCTCCTTTGTTCGTAGTGTATCTATACAATATGTCTGTTATTGTGGTATGCTGTACCCTTCAGATTGCCAAGGTCTCTTTGTCGATATATTCCGCTTAGGTAGTCCCAACTGCATGTTCCAATTTTTATTTCGGCTCGGAGAGTGGCCCTCGATAACACTGCAAAGGGATACTCAATAAGTGAATTCGCGCCGTAACTGTGCTTCAATGCGACGATATAGGTTGGTGAATTTGCAGGTTTTATTTTTTAATCGCAAAGTTTAGAAACGTTGCGGTGGTTTATTATTGTTAGATCCCTCAGCATTATTTCGAGGCTAACTGCATACTAATCAACCCGCCAGCTGTCAATGGCAAACGAAGGTAGAACTATTGCTATTTACTGTTTTCCAAATTTGTTGGAAAATTGGGACCGCGTGGCCTCTTTTAAAGTAAGGGGGGGGCTAACTCGATCGGTCTATGGTGGGGCGGGGGTGACATCCTCACGCGAAATGTTTCCCTTTTTAGTGACTAGCGGTGCATCTAGGGCGGCCAAGTGTGTTAAAAGTTGTCAGTCTATACCCATTACATAGAACATGCGCAACGTAAAATAGAACTTGGAAGCACATGGACCATGTACAATATAAATTGATTGAGGTATATACACCCATTAGTAAAGGATCAAAGCTAAACTAAGGGTATCAAACTCTTAAACTATCAGTGGTTAATAATGTTGATACTTAGTGCACGTTTCGGTGGTCTAATCGGAATAGAAGACAATATACAGTTAGTGTTTTCACAGTTTGGACACTATTCCCTTCCCTCAGTAATGTATCCACGATAACAAAATGACGGAATGCGGTCAGAATGTTTTGGTTTATCAGAATAGGAAAAATCACATTCTTTTAGGGATTCAGTATTCTGGATTCTGTTATCCCTAAACCGGAACAGGAATATCCAGGATAGTCCCAAAATAATGCGCCTGAGCCTGTCCTTTCATCTTTGCACACATTTAAGTCGTGTCCGGCAAAGTGCAAACCTTGACGTATTCGCATTTAAGATCTCAAACTCAAAAACATTTTTCTTAAAACTTGTACAAGCAAGCCTGTTGTCATATTACAGAATAAGGCCAACTAAGCAAGCTGAGGTAAGTGTCATGAACTATATGTTTAACCAAAGTCAGTATGTCGGTATGTCCTGTCTGCTGCATGAAAGCCTTATTTCTCGTCGTTAGGAGCGAAAGAGATCTTTCGACAAACGTTTTGGCAGCTATCCTAGTTGTAAAGTTTACACGTATATAGAGAAGCTTGAAGAAGTGACCTTGATTTTCAGCAATATCAAAGCACGCTGTTACCGTTAATCCTATCTGGAGACAGACTACAGTTCGTAATACCCGGCCAGAAAAAACGAGACGGTCGACAAAAGTTCGTACTCTTTAAGAGCAAAAGGGAGTCAATGAGAGCTCACGAGAGTTAGAGGCCAACCGATAGCGAGAATGTCACTTCTGTCGATTGCAATTAAAAGACTGAGCAGATTCAAACTCTTCGAGATACAAAGAATGAAAATGATGTGAACTGCGGATATAAATGAAACTACCACTGCGATGTCATTTCATTTCATTTCTTCAAGATACAGTTCCTTAGAACGTACGTGAGTTTCAACTAAACAAGCCAAATGGGAGCAAGGCGATTTGAACTATCGTGGGCGGAGTATTCCGTTTCTGCTTGGTCCATATGAAAATTAGATCTAACTGGGGAAAACCAAGTACTCGGTTAACCCTGAAACTAATCACTGACTAATGAATTTTCCAACTTTTTAAATTTTATTTACTTTATTTTATCATTATTTTTTTGGGCACCAAAAAGTGGGGGGCTAAAGCCCCCTCAGCCCACCCCTCGCGCGGTCCCTCGAATATCCACGTGCAACGTGCCAGAGGATGAGAATAATTTAGTGCAAACGAGGCTTAATGGTGAATTTTGGGCAAGTGACGTAGTCGTGCATAAGGCCTAAAGCCAGTTGAATTCACTCCCGTACGCACGTAAAATCGTTACGCAACAGTGGAAATCAACCTTAACACTGGAAACGGAAACTTAATAAGAGAATTCGCCGTAATCGTGCTTCAATGCGTCGATGTAGGTTGGTGAATTTGCATACTAATCAACGCTCCAGCTGTCAACTGCAAACGAAGGTAGAACTATTGCTATTCACTGTTTTCCCAATATTGGTTTCAACGAATTTGTGAAGAAAAGTTTATTGTGTTTCCAAATAACAGACAGTGCCGTTCGAGAATTGGAAACCAGAAATCAAGCTGAATCAGGCCATTTATTTCTATCTGGGAATGGTACAAAAAAGAAAATGGTACGCCCAGTTTCACTGGGAGATTCCGTCTGGGAATTTCCAACTACCTCATGAGAAATTCCGTTTATTCTGGGTAATTCTGTTTAAGCAAACCAAACAAACCTTTCCATTTGCGTTCTGACCAAAATTATCAGTGCGCAAACGTAAATGGTAAACAACCTTTAACTTCCCTTCTAAAAGCAAATAGAGCTTATCCGGTTTACTTAATTCGACTTCCTTAAATTTACCATAGGAACTCGATTTTCTGTGCTTACGTCGAAGTCACAAGGGTAAACGTAAACGGATATTAAAACTGAGTCTTTAGGGAGAGTACTCCTGTTTCCTTAACAGACTATGTATGGTTGACTCGGTTGGCTCATTTGGCTCGGCAGTGGCTGAAAAGTAAGAAAATTAAGGTAAATATGCATGTAACTATAACGGCGTTTTGTATATGTATTATAAATCTCACGAGGCCCAATAGAATTAAGGATAAATTTTCACACGTATTTTCAAAGTTTTCACAAAATTTGTGAAAACCTTGAAAAAACAATTGAAATTTATCCTTAATTCTACAAGGACTCAATGCGATCACTTGTTTATTACACAGGGGACAAAATTTTCGGAAAACTTTCCACGCACCTTGAAACACAATCAGCTGGTCCTCAGAATAAAAATACCCGCTTGTAAACAATTCACCAGACAAGCAGTTTAACTGTTGCTCAGCGCACAGAGCAAGAAAAACTGACAATTACGTACATCTTAAGAGATAAATACAATTCTAGTTCGTTGATAAAATACACTTAAAATCCAAACTAAGTAAATTTTATTCACCTGAGTTGCGAAGCTTCCTCTCGCTGGAAAAATTATCGACCACGTCGATCCAAAGTTTTCTCAGTAGTTTTAAAACCAATAACCCGCAGTTTCCCGTAACAAATATAGGTTCACCTTTTGGAATTTCTCTTAAACAACCGATTTCTATACCATTTTTACCAGCCAACCCGGTATAAAGTCAAACTTTGAAGCGATCCTTGTGTTGAACAACTCAAAATCCGTTTTTCGTTTTAAGACGTCTACAAAATACAAATGGCCCGCTCTCGCGCTCAGCCAATTAAATGCGAGTAATTTTGGCGCTTGGCCAATGAGGAATTAGTAATTTTGCCCTCGTCAGAAAGAAAATTAAGAAAAAATGCCCTCTGTCTCAACCAATCAGCATTCAGTAATTTTGCCCTCTATGTTGTAAAATATTTTAAAGCCTTGGCAGTATGTATTTGTTGCTTTTGTGGAATTAACGAAATTGGAGAACCAGAGAAATTAATGCAATGATGGATGAAGAGATGAAAAGCATTGGGAAACTCATCCCAAATATGTCTTTTTCCCTACTTATGGAAACGTGTTTTAAATGAAAAGCTGACGGTTGCAAAGACATGCGGATTTAGTTGCAGCTAGCATAGATCGTCAAAACGTCAGCCATAAAAGCCCACGACCGAATCGTGGGTCGTGCTTTGTACGTTGCATAGCCAATATGCTGTCACGAAAGAGAAATATTCCGGAGTAGAGACTTCTTTCTGAAAGGAATGAAGTTGAAGTTAACGATAAAATAGGCAAGTAAAAGTTGTCCACAAGCACAATCGGTGAAATGAAACGCAAAAACTGACTGACATAACACATAGTGGTATCACGTAATTTTGTACCAGTCTCAAAAAAAAAAGACATTTTGTTCTTTTATAGCAGCATCAGAGGTGCTTGATAAGGCTATTTCGAAAAAACATGATTATTCTTCGTCTTCTCCTTAACCTGTATTCTCAGCAGTTTTCTCGTTTTCTATTACAACAGAAACAACATGCTGGAAGCCTTCTGCTTAAAAAAAAGCTTAAATTCACATATTTAAATTTTAAGGAAGAAGGAAGAACAACAAAAAGCCCATTATCGTTTAATTGATTAAAGGTGTCATAATTCAAACACTTTAGGCGTGAATACTCAAAGGCGCGGCGACATTAATCTCGCAAGAGACGATAATTTGAATTTCAATTTAACGCTTATTATTTTATGACAAACATTTGACAACTACCGAACAAAGAATCACTTAGAGTGGTGAAATGGTAATGTTTAACAATAATCCCCAAAGCAGATTTACCTAGAACAGTACGAAAATTATATATTTGAAGCTCTGCGATTCAGGTTCATTCACTTTTAGGTGTCATTTAAACAAACTGAAATAGCAGGTGGCAGAATTAAAGATATATGAAACCCCCCAATTGTGAGTGTCGAAAAATATGTTGCATCTCAGTATAGCTTGACAATGCTGAACAGTTGGACTTCAAAGTAGAAATCACTTATGGTAAGCATGTAAAAGGAAACATCACCTGGAACCGCCATTGGTCATTGCTTTTAATGTAATCAATACTAGAACCTTAACATGTAGATTATTGAATTTTGCAGCAAAAGCGATAAAATGTTTTTGAAGTGGTTTTTCTCGGTGCATTCCTATTATTGTGCAAAATTCTAATTCGATCTAGAGGAAGAATCACCATCTGGGTACGCTACTGCAATTCCCATTCGGTATTCTATTGTAGGAGTTCGACTATTTCTTATGTATTAGTGAATTTAAATTCAGGCAAAAATTCTCAATTTCTCAGATGGCAGATAAAAATGATTTTACCTTCTCCCGCACTTAATTAGAATTTTGGCCATCTGGTCATTTTCCTCAGAAACAAAAATTCAGGATAATTTACACACAACGTTCACAGGAGCTTGCTATAATATGAACACAATGAGTAGTAGTTTAAATGTTTTATCTCATGAGAAGGCATCCATGAAAAAGTTTTTTTGTTTCTTTTTGTTGAGCAACCACAGCATTAATAAACTTTTATTTAGCCAAAGAAATAAGGACATAAGACTTTAAAATTAAAGGACATCAGACACCAAACTTACAAACCCTTATCATTTCTCGTTATTATACTCTCTCAGATAAGACTTCTGCAGCTGAAAGAAACTTTATAACCGCAACTGCCTATCACCCACATATTCTGAGAAAAATCACACCAAAAGGAAGCTGGTCTGTCGACAAAAGCTCTTCGTATCTGACCACTTGACTTCGGTCGCGAAGAGCATCAGAACTTTCGTCGTCGAAAACAACCCAGTACAATCATGTTTGAAAACTGCAGCTCAGGTTTCTCAACCAACAGTTCAACTACCCTTGATAAATCCCCGAACAGCACCGACGAACATTGCTTAACGGCAGACTCCACAGCAGCAATCGTACTCAAATCCTTGGCATATTTTGTCATTCTCCTGGTTTCTTTAGTTGGAAATGCCCTTATTATTTTACTGGTTTGGAAAAACAAGCATTTGCGCAAGTCGATCAATTACTTCGTTTTCAACATGGCCATGTCCGATCTCTTCACTCCGTTGACTATCATGCCGGTTACAATTGTCCAGATCATTTCAGGGTCGGGTACCTTCATGGTCCACAGTCCGCTGATGCTTGGAAACATCTTATGTAAACTGTGCTATTTTCTCCCTGATGTTTCTGTGCTTGTCTCTGTCGAAAGCCTACTGTTAATATCATTGGACAGGTTTACCGCTATCGTCTTTCCGTTAAAAGCAAAACTCATCTCGTCGAAAACGCGCTTAATCTGCATTCTTTGCACTTGGATTATCGCCATTGCTGTTCATGCGCCTTATTTTTATACTTTCAGACTGTTTCCTTATGGGAATGAGTATTATTGCGAGTACGATTGGGGACCAGCATTTGACCATGACGAAACCTCAAACAGGTATGTCACGGCAACGTTCCTTACTATCATCGCCATACCCATTTGTATCCTCATCATCGTCTATGGAGCCATAGCGATTACTTTAAGTCGTAGCCATAGTCGGAGGAAAAAGATGTCCGTAAGTGCTCGATCCCGTGGATACCAAAAGGACATGCAGATTACCGTATTGTCAGTGGCCATAGTGACAGCCTTTATTTTCTGTATGGTTCCTATTCTTGTGTTCATGTTTTGCACCATTTTCCTGTGGAATTGGGAAGACCCACCTATTTGCGCTTTTCAAACGGTGATTCCATTTGTTGCAGTGTTTTTGGTGCACTCGTGGAGCGCTGTTAATCCATGCATTTGCTTTATCTTTTGTAAAAATTATCGCTGCAGTCTTAAGCAAATATTGTCTTACAGACGAGGTAGTTTTCGGATGCAAACGGAAACTACGCGCTTTAGGAAACGTACCTCTACTTCTGTCCGAAAAACATTGGCACAGAAATAAACATTTCAGTGGAGGAGGATGAGGTGTCAAGAAGAAGAAGGTGTCAAGAAGAACAATAACCCTGAAGGAGGAGTACTGTGAACGTCTGAGTTTTGTTACATAATAATTTAGATCTTTCATTTATTGATAACCACCAGCCTTGCATGATATATATACGGGATTAACAGGAGATCGTACCAAGCCAGACTTGGTAAATAGTGCAGTGAAAACCCTGTGACAAAACAATTTTAGCTAAAGCAGTGCTTACCCTCTGATTCCCGACAATCAGAATCTCTGAGTATTTCTTAAATATTAACCTCTTACTAACTGAGCGCGAGGGCCGTACTTGGGGATATATTGGTCCGAGGTCGTGGCAGTACGGACCGAGCGCAGCGAGGTCCGTACAAAAACGACCGAGGGACAATATTCCCCAGTACGGTCCCGAGCAAGTGAAGTTAGTAAGTAGTTTATTATATGGCATCATTTTTAGTACGCAACAACACTTCCGGTAGTTCATTCAAGTCAATTTCCGGCGCGATGTCAAGGAGAGAAGCCAGCGATTTTAACTGGCTTTGGAATCAGTTTGATGATCGTTGCTGTCGATCGGCAAAAACTTGCGTGGCTCGTGAATGAAAACTGCTCTGCTTCTATTATATGTGTCAGTTTTTCGTCGTCCTCTACAACACAAGATAGTTTTATTTGAAAATACTTCTTCGTTATGGGCGGAGACAACTCGGGAAAAAGAAGAATAATGAAAAGGCCGCGATAAAATCTCACAAACGTGCTTCTCAAACTGGAAATTGTGGCAGCGTGTTATTCTGTAATGTGAACAAAGGAACACTCGAACTTAAAAAAAAAAGACACTGGAAATTATCTCTCCATCAAATACTGCAAGTTGTTTGCTTCAGTGGCTTTATGGAGGACTTTGTGGATGCTGAGAGCAAATTTTCGTCGCACCTAACAAAGTTGTTTTTAGCGCGAGCTACAGCAAGAGCGGAATTGTGAACAAGCTAAAATTATTTCAAGAATGTCCACTACAAGAGCAAAATTCTCGCTGAGCAATCAAGGTACACTGTTAGTTTAATCAGAAACTCATAAGGACTTGAAACGTGTAACTCGCATATGTAGGTTTTGACTGATGCTCGTAATTATTCATTTTCGCAAGTACCATATTTGGAACATGAGGAGAAAGAGAACTGACCAATCAATTTCGTGAACGATGTGACGTAATTTCACACCAACTTCGCCCGCTTGCTCAGAGAATGGCTGACAAACAGGGGGAAAACAAACCGACAAAGCTTTCAAACATTGGAACGACAAAGCAAAAAGAAATAATGGTTTCGACGACCGAGCAGGAATTTTTCAGGCAACAAAATTGGTGATTGAAACAACATCGAGCGAACCGCTGGGGTTAGAAGTAGACCAGACTGCGAAACCAAACCAAACTAGTCTAGCGTTGTGTTTACGATTTCTTTTACCGTGGCACTATCAAGAAATGTTCACAAAAGGTAGGTTTTACACGGAAAATTTTTGACACCAAAATATAAAGACATGATACAAAAATATTTAACACAGTAAAATTGAAGAGAACCGTTTAATAATAAGCTTATCTAAGTGTCACATGTCACACATTTTTCGGTTGTTCGCTACCAAAATCAAGCTAAACAATTACTGTAACTGAATAAGAAAGGACGACATTTTTTTCGGCTTTATAAGCTTACTACACAAAAAAACATCGTTTCACCTGCTGTTGATGTAGCTCTGAGTTCAAGCAGCTTCAAATGTTAAAATAAAGAGATTGTAATGCAAAATAAGTTGAATGTTTGATTCATTGTTGTTTTGACACATTCCGTCCGCGGCCTCTGAACCTGTAACCACTACGTTTTGTGTTCGTTTCCGCTCTCCATCTTCAACGCTGAAATCATACTGTAGCTTTAATCCACTTTGGACGATGAAAACGGCAATTTTTCAGGAAAGGTCAAACCTGTACCACATTTTAGAGCCAATATTTGGAGGACTTTTTCAAAAAATTATTCTCGGATGTTTTCGGAGCAGTTTCATTAATCCATTCAGCTTTGCAAAGAAACGCTGCAACACGGTTCTGGCGCCTTATCCTTTCAGTCATGTGATGGATTATTTTCCCTTTTTTCCTTTCTCCTTTTTTCTCGTTCTGTCTTGATTTTTACGGTAACTAGTGATTGAGTTTTGAATCAACTGCGCATTTGCATCGCTTATAAGTTCAATTTCCAAAGAAAGCGAAATGAACTGCAGCTTCGTAGACTGGAGCGAGGGGTTTCCAAATATGGTAGTTTGAAAAATGAATATTCACGAGCATCGAGCGCGAGTTACACGTTTCAACTCCTTATGAGTTTCTGGTTTAATACATGTACGTGTAACTTTAATTTGTTCTTGTGGAAACCGCTGACTGAAGCGATGGCCAATATTAAGCTAGACAAGAACGTGATCGTTTCCTTTCGATTTACAGTTGCCGATGAAAGCCGTTTGCTAGTTGTTTTGCAGTTTTCATATTATTTTTTCTTGTGAGAAACGTACTCTTTTGTTAATGCTGAATTTTAATAATTATTGTAATTATAAGTCTTGGCCGATTTACTCGGCTCTGTACAGCTTACAGTCTATAGCTGTACAAAAAAACAATAAACACACACACAACTGGAGAACGTTGGCCATGCATGCTTTTTGATTCACTGCCGGCGAATCTTTTGCTTATATCAAAAAGTCGGTAAAGTTAATTGAAGAGCGCTTTTTCTAAACAGACGTGTTTACCTCGTTCATTTGTTTTGTACCAGCTCCAAACCTTTCCTTTTTTCTATCTTCTTGCATTTTCGCAGTTTGAATTTTGCAGGAGCGGGAGCAGGATTTACTCGGCTCTGTACAGCTTACAGTCTATAGCTGTACAAAAAAACAATAAACACACACAACTGGAGAACGTTGGCCATGCATGCTTTTTGATTCACTGCCGGCGAATCTTTTGCTTATATCAAAAAGTCGGTAAAGTTAATTGAAGAGCGCTTTTTCTAAACAGACGTGTTTACCTCGTTCATTTGTTTTGTACCAGCTCCAAACCTTTCCTTTTTTCTATCTTCTTGCATTTTCGCAGTTTGAATTTTGCAGGAGCGGGAGCGCGAAAAAAAAATTATCCAAAAAGGACTGTTTCCATGGTAATGGTCCGTACTGTAGAGTCCCGACCGAAAACTAACCAATCAGAACACTCGATTTAGACCGGAGAATTGCTTTCCATATAATAAATATATGTTATTTACCTGCCGGGAGGTCCGTATAGGGAAAAACTGTGCCCATGGTCTTGCGTACTCAAGACCGAGGGCACATTTTTTCCCTATATGGACCGACCTAGGCAGGTAATAACATATTTATTTTTTTCCAACATTTGCCAGTTTGCAGGTTAATCTTGAAAGGGTGTCAGAACGCGCGTAAGTTTCACAGAGTCAGGTGGCAGGAAATCGTGGAGCGAATGTAATCATAAACTTTTAACTTAAGTTTAATATTTTCGACTAGAAACTACCCTATCAACGCGGAAAAGGTTGTTTTTCAAGAACAGACATGCACATGGAAAATCGTAGCCGGCATAAGGATAAAGAACCCAATTAAAAATTTATAATTAAGTTTAAGCTTACTAAACACAAAACCAAAGAAAAAAAAAACCAGATAACCTTAGGACAGGTTTAATTGCCCTTACGTAAAAAATGAAATAGAATATTTTTAAAAACATCCCGTTTAGCCTAATTACTTTCTTTTTATGTCTTGCATTGTACTTGTAAACGTATGTGCTGGTTCTTCGGATATAAACAATTTAATCACTTAGCAAAATCGTTCCCTGTGATCCCAGCTTTAACCAAAGCGAACGGTGCGCCGGCTTTTAAGCTTGTCTTCATTTACGGCAGATGAAAAAGCAAATTTTCAGTTGAAGCCTGCACAATTTCTTGGATGAAAATATAGCGAACCTCGATCTACGAAGAGGAAAAACTAAAAAACGAAGTCATTAAAGTAAATATCGGAGTCAAAAGGCATTGCGGTGGTCGCAATTCAAAAACTAAAACTGCTGTGTAAAGTGAATTCAACAACAAAAACCGCAATGCTAAGCTACACATAATTAAAACGAGTACTCGCCTTTTGAAGGTATTACAAGACCTTTAATTCCCCTCCTTGTTAGACTTTCCATTTACAACACACGTAAGAACTGTGAGTCGACAAAAAATTCACATCTTTGAGCCATAAGTGAAAAAAATTCCCGAGTTCAACCAAGGTATGTTGTTTTTCAATTTTCATTCAACGGTTTTCGCACGGTTACCGTGACCGTGGTCAGAGATAGGAAAATTCTGCCCGCTCCCGGAACCAATCAGAATGCAGGATTTGGAGGATAACGCCCGCTCGCGAACTGAGAAAAAATAAATTGTGTTATGGCCTTAGGAAAAAATAGTATTCTAAGGAATTATTATAAAATAGTGTTAGGTTAAAAGCTTGTATATTTTGGTTGTAAATATTTTCGAATTGCTAGATAGAAATTAAAGAACAATCAACGGTGATAAAATATAAATTACGCATATTACATAGTTCATAATCTAGAACTATTCTCTGCTTTTTATTTGTTTTATAGGGGGGCTTTTTTTCCCTTGATTTTCTAATAAGGTGCCATGCGCACGAGTAAATAATAGTTGTCACGGAAATTTTGCCAAGAGGACACTTGGGCACCCATAAGGTTTGTTCTTATTACACACGAACAGCTTTTGCTTCACACGCGTTTCTAGGACAAATGTTATCATAGATCCCGTGGATACCAAAAGAACATGAAGATTATTGTATAGCATTAGAAAAGAATAGTGTTCTTAGGAATTAACAAACAACGGTAATAAAATATAAATTATGCATAATACATTCCTCATAATCTAGACTTATTGTCTGCTTTTTATTTGTTTTATAGCAAGGCGTTTTTTTTCCTGTAATTTTCTAATAAGCTTCCGTGCGCACGAGTAAATAAAAGTTGTCACGGAAATTTTGCCAAGAGGACACTCGCGCGCCCATGAGGTATGTTCTTATTGCACACGAACAGCTTTTGCTTGACACGCGTTTCTAGGACAAAGGTTATCGTATAAGAAGTCAGTTTAACTTCTTATATGATAACGTTTGTTAGATGGTAACAAAACGTTTAAAAACGTTTTTTTAAACAAGTGTTTCTAAGACAGTGAAACCTTTTTTGCATATCAAACCTTGGCGAATTTGTTTTCTCGTGGGAATAGCGAAAATGGTTTGTATAGTGACCAATGGACTGGACTGCTAGGTGTCTGGGGCAGTAGCTTCAACAGTAATTAACAAATCAAGTCCAAGTTGCTACAAATGGATGTTTCAGTCACGTTCGTCTTAGACTGTGGCCATGTACATAAAAGATACTCACAATGAAACCATTCTAGTTGCTACAGAGTGCATTAGTTGAACTCCGGCGAAGGGAACATCTGTTGTCGATTTGTGGTTAAACACATTGACAAGTGTGACTGGGTCAGTGAAAATATTAATACTGTTTTCAAACTGAGCCCTGTCAAATGAAAATAAAACGTTACAAAATTAGATGATCAGGTCTCAGTTGTTCAAAGAGAGGATAGCTTTATCCACTGGATAAAGCGTAATCCGGCAGATACAAAATGTGGGAAAATCTCAACATAGCCCTGTGATTTATGAGAAGAGCAAGAATGTATCTATATTGAAGTGTTTCGCCTCGCAAAAATTTGGCCAAATGGTACGTTGAAGGAAATTGCCCCGTTAGATAGCGACTTATACACCGGTAAAGTTATCCGATCTTTCAACGACTGGGGCCTGTTCAATTGTTCCTCCTGTGTAAACTCTCTTTGCTGCAAATGACACCCTGCTTGCTTTTTTGTCCGAATACTATGTGTAAAATATTTTGGTGTGGCTTTTTAAATTACAATTTCCGTAGCATGCCTGCCACCATCACAAGCTTTTTCTTAGAGTATATTCCTGCAGTTTACCCAATAAAGTTGTTAACAAAGAAAAAGAGTCTATTCATTCTTCCTCTCTCGAGAAACTAATTGGTCACGTGCCACCCAAACTCTCGAAGGTTTGTTATTTCGCCCTGTGGGAGGAATGGTGAAGTAAAAAAATTGTCGCTGATGTCTCAATCTCGTACCCAGAGTCCTCAGGCCTCTTGGTCAGCGGATGGTCGCCGGGAGAGAATCGGGTGTAATGAAAAAAATTCATTTTTTTATTGGCTGTCGATTGGCTGTTCACTGTAACAAAACTGACAACCGTTAACCTCAGGATTCCTGTGGTAACAATTGTCTCTCCCAGCGACCACCCACTGAAAAACAAGCCTGAGGACTCTAAGTACGAGATTCAGAGCCGTCAAACGCAAAAAGTTACGTCACTTCCGGTTTTTGAGAGCCTTGAAGTTTGAATCAGTTCAGACTTTTACGAGTGCGTAGTTTGCATGAAAACGATACATAAAATGCCCCGATAAACCAAATTTGGCGCCGATAAAACTTATGGATGCCAGTTACTTCATTCTGAACACATGCTCAAAGCAAAAAGCTTAAGTTTTCAGTAATAGCGTTAATTTTTACGGTTAAAGTGAAACTTTCGTCACTTCTCTGTGTGTTCTTTTGTAAAATCATGGCGGGAACTGCGCATGCGTCGTGGCTTTGAGAGATTGCTGATGTCTGTAAGGACTTGGTCTTCGCAATTGTTGAATACAACTTAAGCTTTGTTGTGCGATGTTGTACGGGATAGCCGAATGAATTCACCATATTGTCGTTCATACTTGAGATCCAAAGACAAAACAAGACTTTTATCAAAAGTTTAATCAACATCATTCAACACTGGTCATTCCACAGGGTGGTCAAACGGGTTTGACATATGCATGCTGAATTTGATATTTTTAATACTTCTCAACCGAACTTGTCACGATAAGTGACGTCCTCAGTCATGCACAGTTGTTGAATAAAACCATGCCATGGTGTCAGAACGTGGCTTAATCAAACACTGTTTGAAATAACGAAAACTACCTCAAAATGAGTGTATTCAAGCCGCCCTAGAGGTCTAGTCTAGTCTAGTTAAGTCTAGAGGGAAATGTTGCAGACAATTGGCGCAAGTGGAAACAGCGATTTCAATTGTACATGGAAGCTTCAGGCTCAATGAAGAAACCCGAGAAGCAACGCGTCGCCATATTTCTTCATCTCATCGGAGACGATGCACTTGAAATTTACAACACCTTCTCGCTATCGCCTGCAGAGGAAAAACTCGACGTATTATTCCGAAAATTTGACGAGTATTGCAACCCCAGACGGAACATCACTTTTGAACGCCACAAATTCTTCACTTGCATTCAGCAACCGACTGAAAACATCGATCAGTACGTCACAGAGCTTCGTACCAGAGCGAGCACGTGTGAATTTGGCGAATCGTGTGAGAGTCTAATTCGAGATAGAATCGTCTGTGGAATCTCTTGTAACACCCTGAGAGAAAAGCTACTGCAAGAAACCGACCTGGATCTTCAGAGAGCTATTGATATGTGCCGAGCGTCGGAGTTTTCGAAACGCCGAACGAAATCCATCACTGAAGAACCGAAAAATGTGGATTATGTAGACAAGAAAGCAGCGCCACGAAAATTCCCGCCGAAGGCTCACGGAAAGAAGAAGACTGCTCCCACAACCGCTTGTAAAAGATATGGAATAGTTCATGGCCCGAGAGAATGCCCAGCGTTTGGGAAAATCTGTCAAAAGTGCAAGAACCGCAATCATTTTGCTTCTCAGTGCTTATCGAAAAATGTCCACCTCGTGGAAAGTGATCAACAACCTCGCGTCGAACCGGACATTGAAGAATTTGAAGAATTGTTTATCGGCCAAGTCCAGAAAGACGGTCAGGATAACGAATGGACAGCTACTCTACAAGTGAATGAGAACAAGGTGTAATTCAAATTAGACACCGGGGCTCAAGCAAGTGTGATTCCGAAACACGTGTTCAGTTCGTTGAAAGGAACACCGCAACTGAGATCAACCAAAGCTAAACTCACTGGGTACAATGGATCTGGAATACCTGTAGTAGGAGTAGCAAGGATGACTTGTAAGTATAAAGACAAAAGGATTGATTCTGATTTCTTTGTTGTTGAGGCTGAGGGTCAGCCACCCCTACTTGGTTTAAGAGCATGTCAGGAACTTAGCTTAATCAAGTTTGTAAGAACTGTTGACACAGCCAGTGTCAATGCTGAGAGTATCTTAGATGAATTTGCCGATCTGTTTGAAGGCCTTGGAGAGCTCGAAGGAGAGCATCATATTGAAATTAATCCAGTAATTAAGCCTGTCATCCATCCCCCTAGAAAAGTTCCATTCACACTCCTGCCCAAGCTAAAGAAAGAACTTGAAAGGATGGAACAATTAGGTGCAATAGAGAAAGTTGATCAGCCTACAGAGTGGGTAAACTCTATTGTAATAGTGGAGAAAGAGGATGGAAATCTAAGAATTTGTCTTGGCCCCAAAGACCTGAATAGGGCAGTAAATAGGGAACATTTCCAACTCCCGACATCCACGGAGATTACAAGCAAGTTGACTGGTGCAAAAGTATTCAGTAAACTGGATGCCAAAGATGGCTTCTGGCATGTCAAATTGGACCATCCAAGTTCCCTTCTCACAACCTTTAACACCCCCTTTGGCCGCTTCAAGTTTAATCGTCTGCCATTTGGTCTTAACTCCTCTAATGAAGTATTCCAGAGGAAAATGCAGTTTGCCTTTGAAGGAATTGAAGGAGCAGAAGTTATCTATGATGACCTCCTGGTTTGGGGCAAGGATGAAGAAAGCCATGACAGAGCACTCAGAAATGTCCTCGAAAGAGCTAGAGAAAAGGGTGTAAAGCTGAAGAGACAGAAATGCAAAATCAAGATTCCTGAAGTTGACTACATTGGTGACAAGATTAGCAAAGATGGAATCAAACCTGACGAGTCAAAAATTGAAACAATCCTCAACATGCCAGGGCCACAGAACAAGAAGGATGTGGAGCGCCTGCTAGGAATGGTGACCTACCTAAGCAAGTTTATCCCTAACATGAGTGCTTTGACCAAGCCACTTAGAGCCTTACTCAGACAAGAAGTACAACGGCACTGGGGTGAGCAGCAAGAAAGCTCGCTCAATGAAATTAAGAAAGTCCTCACCTCAAAGCCATTCCTGAAATACTACGATGTGAACAAGCTTGTAAAGCTCTCTGTTGATGCATCCCAGTCAGGACTCGGAGCAGTATTACTTCAAGAGGATCAAACAATCGCATACGCCTCAAAATCCCTGACGGAGTGCCAGAAAGGCTATGCACAAATCGAAAAAGAAACACTGGCCATTGTGTTTGGATGTGAGCGGTTTAACCAGTACCTTTATGGCAAAGAAATTGAAGTTGAAACAGACCACAAGCCGCTGGAAGCAATCTTTTCTAAGCCTCTTGCCAAAGCACCACCCCGAATCCAGCGCCTACTACTTCGCCTACAGCCTTAACCACCTAAAAGTGAAGTATGTTCCAGGGAAGTTGATGTTTATTGCAGATGCATTATGAAGGAATGAAGGAATCCCTTATGGTGAAATTGAAATGCAAGTCCATCTTCTGGTTGCAAACCTACCAATAGCTGAGCCTAAATTGCAAGAATTGCAAGAAGCAACCAAAGCTGACTCCTCTCTTCAGGCAGTCGCCTGGCCTGACCACAAGAGTAAAGTGCCTGCTAATACTAGACCATACTGGAGTTTCAAGGATGAAATCCATGAAGCTGATGGGATTCTCTTCAAAGGTCACAAAGTTATTGTCCCTACAAGACTGCAGCCAGAAATGCTTGGGAAAATCCACGAAAGCCACCTCGGAATCGAAAAAAGCAAGCGAAGAGCACGTGACCTCCTGTACTGGCCAAACATGAATGCACTCAATCTCAATCTCAATCTCAAACTGCAGCTCCTGTCTTAAACACAGAAAGAACAATGCCAAAGAACCCCTGATTCAGCATGAAGTACCCCATAGACCCTGGGAGAAGATTGCATTTGATTTATTTACCCTTGGAGGTAAAGACTATCTTCTGACTGTTGATTACTACTCAAAGTGGGTAGAAGTCGGCCTGCTACGTGACAGTACCGTTAGTTCAGAAGTCATTACCCAACTCAAGTCCATGTTCGCACGTTATGGGATACCCAGTGAACTCATTTCTGACAATTGTCCCCAATTTGCCAGTCGTAAGTTCAGAGAATTTGCAGAGTCGTGGGAGTTCAAGCACACAACCACGAGTCCCAAGTACCCACAAGCTAACGGGCAAGTGGAGAACGCCATTGGAACAGTAAAGGCCGTGTTAGAGAAGGCGCATGAAGATGGTACCGACTCATACGTTGCCCTGCTAGAAGTCAGGAACACGCCCATTTCTGGACTAAACTATTCTCTAGCTCAGATCTTCCTCAACAGAAGGCTGAAGACTAAGCTTCCTACTACTGCTGAACTACTGGAGGCGCAAATCCCAACGGATGCTAGGCCCCAGCTCCTTGCCCAGCAACAGAAACAGAAATTTTACTTTGCCTGAGGAGCCAAGTCCCTACCACCCCTCAGAAAAGGAGATGCTGTCAGAGTGAAGACACCAAACGGCTGGAAACCTGCCACGGTTACCAAACGTGCTAACACTCGGTACAGACGGAACAGGAGAGATATCATCAAGACCTCTCAAGTTGGCAGAGATCCCTGCACGCAAACCCCGCAAGGAGACAAAGAAGCATGCATGAAGACCCCGCCGGGGAACAGAAATGCCTCCAAGACATCGAATATTGTTAGAACGAGATCTGGCAAAATTGTCAGATCACCCAGACAGAAGGACTTTGTATACTACAAGTGGACTGAACTTTCTTGATTAGAGACTGTTTTGATGTTAGTATATTTGAAGATGTTAAGAATCGTTTATCAGTGACTTGCCGTTAGTTTTAAGGACTATGAACATTGACGTAGTTGAGGTCATGGACACTTCACTAATTAATGGAAAATGTTGATGTTTATTATGCCATTCCTGTTAAGAGGGGAGATGTCATGATAAGTGACGTCATCAGTCATGCGCAGTTGTTGAATAAAACCATGCCAGAACTAACAGCATCCCCCGAGCAGCAAACAGTGAATGTAAAATAAAGCGACACTATAATAGCCTTGGTTACACCACCCTAGGTAAACACGATTTCCCCAATGTAATTTGCCTTGGTAAAAAGCTGGGGTTTTCATTTACCTTGGCAATTAAGGTTACATGCACCCAGGGAATTGAAGGGAGTAAATTCTCTGGCTGGGTCACTTCAGTGGGAGAAAACATAGACGTTTGAGACATGTTTTTCTTCATGAACCGAATAAGAAGATGAGGAACCGTTTCCAACGAGTGCGCTGCTAAATCCCTGGTCTTGTGCATTTTCAGACACGTAAAGAATTCTCGAAACACATTAAAGAAAATGTGCAGTAAGCCTCACCATTCCGTTTAAATTTAAAGGAGAAGTTCACTCCAGAAACGGAGTGGAAATCACCAACAAGATAACACTATGTTGAGTTACTGACCATGGTTTTATCTTGGGCTCGGTTTTTAGAGACAAAGCCCAGTCGATGCGTGACACCAGTAAGAATAAGGAAAAGTTAATACGCGAGTTAAACACGTTAAGGTGTCATAGTTTGTTAAGAACAAACGTTTCAGGCATAGCCCTTCTTCAGTGTACAGGAATATGCGCGTTGCGCCATACCAAAAATTCCAAAATTGTGAATTTCAAACCCCCACCTTATTGAATGATGTGAAAAACAATGATCGATTCCCTAAAGTCTGCTGACACTATGACAATCACTTGAGATAGGCAAGGTTTAGCCTATAAAAGGCGTCTTTCAGGTCTCGTTTTTTTTAAGGCCAATGACTTATGTCAAACCTTTCCTTAACCCCTATGATGTGTCTAGCTATTGAACAGCTTCCACTTCACCATGGACCTTTTTTCGAGAAAAAGTTTCAAAAAGCCTCAGTAGGTGCAACGTCCGAAACGTATACCTCACTTCTCAGTTGCCTCCTCTTTGAGAAATCCGCTATCTTCTGTCCCCTAAGAATTATTTCATTAATTGCTTTGAGACCTCCAATATCGTCTTCTCAAGCTTTCCCACTCGTTCTTAGTTTTTAAATCAATTAAGTATTTGGATCAGCATAATTTCCATAATTTCTTGAAAATTGTTGTGTACAACAATCGTTCCGTCACCGTTTCACAAAGCACGCGGTAATTTTGATTCACTAACAAACTCTTCCTGGGGTCCTCAAAGACCTCAATTAAGCATCGTGGATGGATCCCTATCCCCAAGGAAACCAAGGTCAAAACATAAGACCTCTACCGTCCCCTCTCTCACAGAATATCGTGGCTTTGAATACCGCCTAGTGAGTGACGTTTCGATAATCTGTGCGGAAGTCGTCATCAGCAGTCATGGTACATGAATTGTGAATCGTTACGCTATTGTTGTCAGTAATTTGCTTCTGAAGAAAAATCAGTGAAATCGGCAGTGGCATTTTCAAGCATATGACCAATTTGAATTTCGAGGAATGTAACCAATTTGTCCCTTTAGGCAAAAGAACTAAAAAAAACGTATGTAAACAAAAAAAAGCAACCCGTTTGTTAATGAACTAGGAAAGTAAATTCAGTCTTTGCAATGTAGAATTTCCTTTCTTCTTTTTGTAAATACGATCTTTTGCCGTTAAAGGGGCAGTATTACGAGGATTTTGCTCGCGTTTGACCCCACTGGAAAGCCAATGGTCACATTTACATATACGAAAGCCTAAAAATAATGGCAGTAGTTCAGACACCATACTAATTCAGCGAAGGTATTACGAAGTGCCTGTGGCCACGGATGGCCAAGATGGAAATGAATTACAACTTGAAAGCGTTCACCACGTTCGGAAAACGTTTTCAGTTTCAGTGCTTGTATCCTGCAGCGAACGTTTTCAAGTTCTGTGCTTGTACCTTGCAAAAATCACTGAAAAACTTATTATGGTTTGCATTCCTTGCAAAAAAAATCCTCTTGATATCTTCCTCTTGGTGTTCCAGGAGCATTTTGTGAGCGAAGGCCTTAAATCATAATTTTAGTAGAGTTTTGATGAAATGCGAGCAAAATCACCGTGATACAGCCCCTTCAATTTAATACCATTATTGGTTTTTCCTCGAAATCATAATATATACCTGATAGACCATTTGGCTTCTCGTCTGTATTTTGTGAGCAATAGAGAACTCAGCTTTGTGCTGCAGTTCAAGGTGTTATATACCAAGCTTATGAAAGACCTTAACTGCTCCTGAAGTGGCTGCCTAGGGCTGCGGCTCTCGGAGGGTACTCCCCTAGATTTACAATAGGTGTGTGCCGCAAAGGTTCCCTATTTAAGGATAAAAAAATTCCAAAATTGATGCCCAAACTCGAAACATTACACCTATGATGTCTGGATGTACTGTCTGGTTTATATGACGACAATTATTCCCCTCAGGGTCGGTTAATAGTGGTGTTTATTTACCTCGCAACTTTGCAGTCAACATCATATCCACTTCGGTGCATTATTTTCATGAATTCGTTGCTACGTCACACAGCCGTAGGACGTGTTTCATTCGACCAAAGCGTCAGAAGTTCGGGAAACGGAATGGAACGGAATTTTCCAGCAAGACTTTTGGAAGGAAAGGTATATAACTCACAAGGTTGTCTCAACTTCCTGGGAATTCGGAAAGCGGAAAATTTAGTTTTCTGCCCTATCTTCCATAACTTTCTTAGCTATAAATCGAGCCTGTTGATTCGGTTGAGGCGGGAGGTTTTTCAAAGGAACGGTTTTGTTTTCTTTAGCGCCTGGTGCAATCAACAGTTGTGCCCGGATTCCTACGTACAGTGGACCCCCCCTCAACTGGGAACGAGGTTGCTCCCCCCCATCCATCTCAAACCCAGCTATCTTGAGTCCCTCCCTCAAACTGAAACTCATTTTTGTTGGTTGCTTTGCTTACTTGTCTCACTATTGGCATCAAGTAATAAATATTATAATTATTATTATTATTATCATTATTATTATTATTATTATTATTATTATTATTATTATTATTATTATTATTATTATTATTATTTATTAACCTCGAGCGTCTGTTACCCCGAACAATTTTTGGTTTCCCCTGTGTGTTTGAGATGGCGAGCATGCAAGTGAAAGTTGGCGGCAAGCACAATCCGTGAAATGATTTCAAAACTGATGGACGTCACTGTACTATTTTGGGCGATGTAGCAGCTGTCGTAAGGTCTTCCACGATTAGTCCGCTAAACAATAGAACAAACAAAAGAAACAAAGAACGAGGCGTAAAAACAATAGAGCTGCTACATATAGCGGTCCAATGAAAATACAAGCTTTTGAGAGGTGCTACACTACCGACTATTTTCCCATGTTCTTTAAACGACCTCCAAAGACATAGTGGTATCATTTAATTCAGTACCGGTCTGAAAAAAAAAAAGACAGTTTGTTCTTTTATAGCAGCATCAGAGGTGTTTGATAAAGCTGTTTAAAAAAAGGGTGATTATTAGTCTTCTTCTTAATCTTTATTCTAAGCAGTTTTCCTGTTTTCTATTACAACAAAAAAGAACATGCTGGAAGCCTTTTACTTAAAACAAAAGCTTAAATTTACATATTCAAATTTTAAGGAAGAAGGAAGGACAACATAAAGCCCATTATCATTTAATCGATTCAAGGTGTCATAATTCAAACACATTAGGCGTGAATACTCAAAGGCGCCACAACATTAATCTCGCAGAAGACGATCATTTGAATTTCAATTTAACACCTACTATTTTATGACAAACATTTAAAAAATAAGGAACAAAGTATAACTTAAAGTGGTGAAATGGTAATATTCAAGAATAATCCCCAAAGCAGAGAACATGATAGTTATCTAAAATGTGGGACAAGAAGAAAATTATATATTTCAAGCTCTGCGATTCAAGTTCATTCAATTTTAGGAGTCATTTAAACAAACTGACATGAAACGCAAAACTGATTGACGTCACTCTACTGTTTTCCCATGTTCTTTAAACGACCTCCAAACACGTAGTGGTATCATTTAATTCAGTACCAGTCTGAGAAAAATAAGACATTTTGTTCTTTTATAGCAACATCAGAGGTGTTGATAAAGCTGTTTAAAAAAAGATGATTCTTAGTCTTCTTCTTAATCTGTATTTAAGCAGTTTTCCCGTTTTCTATTACAACAAAAAAGAACATGCTGGAAGCCTTTTACTTAAAACAAGAGCTTAAATTTACATATTTGAATTTTAAGGAAGAAGGAAGAACAACATAAAGTCCATTATCGTTTAATCGATTAAAGGCGTCATAATTCAAACACTTTAGGCGTGAATACTCAAAGGCGCGACAACATTAATCTCGCTCGCAAAAGACGATAATTTGAATTTCAATTTAACACCTACTATTTTATGACAAACATTTAAAAAATAAGGAACAAAGTATAACTTTAAGTGGTGAAATGGTAGTATTCAAGAATAATTCCCAAAGCAGAGAAAATGAAACTTATCTAAAATGTGGGACAAGAAGAAAATTATATATTTCAAGCTCTGCGATTCAAGTTCATTCACTTTTAGGTGTCATTTAAACAAACCGAAATAGCAGGTGGCAGAATAAAATATATATGAATCGCCTCAACGGGGAGCATCAATAAATATGTTGCACCTCAGCATAGTTTGACAATGCTGAACAGTTGGACTTCAAATTAGAAATCATTTATGGTAAGCATTTAAAAAGGAAACACCACACGGACACGCCATTGGTCATTGCTTTTAATTGAATGAATACCGGAACCTTAAAGTATAGATTATTGAATTTTGCAGCAAAAGGGATAGAATGGTTTTGAATTGGTTTTTCACCGGCCATTCCTGTTTTTGTCCTAAATTCTAATTCGTTCTGGACCCAGTGGAGGAAGAATCACTATCTGGGTATTCGACTGCAATTCCCATTTTGGATTTTATTGTAAGAGTTCGACTATTTCTTATGTTTTAGTGAATTTAACAAATTTCTCAATTTCTCACCTGACAGATGAGAATCACTCAACCTTCTCCGCACTTAATTAGAATTTTGGCCATTTTTCCTCAAAGACAAAAATGACTAATTTGAACACGACGTTCTCAGGCGCTTGCTATAATATAAACACAATGAGCAATAGTTTAAATGTTTTAACTAACAAGTCGGAACAAGCATGCATCGATGAAAACGTTTTCTTCTTTCTTTTTGTTGAGAAAACACAGTATTCATTAATTAACTTTCATTAAGCCAGAGAAAAGGGTGTCATGTTGACAAAACATTTAAGGAGAAATTAAGGGACATCCGACACTAAAGTTACAAACCATTATCAGTTCTTGTTATTTTTCGCTCTCAGATAAGACTTCCGCAGCTGAAAGAACCTTTATAACCAGCTACCCCTTGCCCACATATTCTGAGAAAAATGACACCAAAAGGTAGCTGAAATATCGACAAAAGCACTACGTATCTGGGCACTATATACGTCGGTCGCGAAGAGTATCTCATCTTTCGTCGGCGAAAACAATGCAGTACAATCATGTTTGAAAACTACAGCTCAACCAACAGTCCAAATACATTTGATAAATCTCCGAACAGCACCAACGAACATTGCTTGACGGCAGAACCCACAGCGGCAATCATACTCAAATCCTTGGCGTATTTTATCATTCTCCTGGTTTCTTTAGTTGGAAATGCCCTTATTATTCTGGTCGTTTGGAAAAGCAAGCAGTTGCGCAAGTCGATCAATTACTTCGTTTTCAACATGGCCATGTCTGATCTCTTCACTCCGTTGACCATCATGCCGGTTAGAATTGTCGAGATAATTTCAGAGTCGTGTGCCTTCAAGGTCGACAGTCCGCTGATGCTTGGAAACATCTTATGTAAACTGTGCTATTTTCTCCCTGATGTTTCTCTTCTTGTCTCTGTCGAAAGCCTACTGTTAATATCACTGGACAGGTTCGTCGCTGTCGTCTTTCCATTAAAGGCAAAACTCATCTCATCGAAAACGCGCTTAATCTGCATTCTTTGCACTTGGATTATCGCCATTGCTGTTCATGCGCCTTATTTTTATACTTTCAGACTGTCCCCTAAAGGGGATGAGTATTATTGTGAGTACAATTGTTGGACCAGCATTTGATCATGAGGAAACCACAAACAGATACGTCACAGCAACGTTCCTTGCTATCATCGCCGTACCCGTTTGTATCCTCATCATCGTCTATGGAGCCATAGCGATTACTTTAAAACGTAGCCACAGTCAAAGGAAAGAGATGTCCGTAAGTTCTCGATCCCGTGGATACCAAAAGAACAGGCAGATTATCGGATTGTCAGTGGCCATGGTAACAGTGTTTATTTTCTGTATGGTTCCTTATCTTGTGCTTATGTTTTGCACCATTTTCCTGTGGAATTGGGAAGAACCACCTATTTTTGCTTTTCAGACGGTGATTCCATTTGTTGCAATGTTTCTGGTGCATTCGTGGAGCGCTGTTAATCCATGCATTTGCTTTATCTTTAGTAAGAATTATCGCTGCAGTCTTAAGCAAATACTGTCTTACAGAGAAGATAGTCTTCAGATGCAAACAGCAACGACGCGCGTTAGGAAACGCACCTCTACGTCTGTCTAAAAAACATTGGTCCAAAAATGAACATTTCAGTGGGGGAGGAGGAGAGGACAAAAGGAACGAGAAGAACTCTGAACATCTGAGTTTTGTTACATAATCTATAATTTATTGATAACCAGCCTCGTATGATACGGATACGGAATCAACACCAGATCGTACCAAGCCAGACGTCGTAAATAGTGCAGTGAAAATCCTATGGCAAAGCAGGTTTAGCTGAGGCAGGGCTTACCCTCTGATTCGCGACAGTCAGACTCTGAGTATTTCTTAAATATATTTTGTTACAGCCTTAGAAAAGAATAGTATTCCAAAGAAGTAATACAAAATAGTGTTGGGTTTAAACCTTGTATATTTTGGGTGCAGATATTTTCGAATTTCTAGATAGAAACTAGTTATCAATCAACGGTATAAAAATATAAATTATGTATACTACATACTGCATTATCTATAACTATTGTCTGCTTTTTATTTGTTTTATAGCGTGGCGCTTTTTCTTAATTTTCTAATAAGCTGCCGTGCGCACGAGTAAATAATAGTTGTCACGAAAATTTTGCCAAGGGCACACTTGTACGTCAACGCGAAGGGCGTTTGCTTAACAAGTGTTTCTAAGACAGCCGGTGAAACCTTTACCGCATCAGATCAAACCTTGACGAATTTGTTTTCCCGTGGAATAGTGAAAACGGTTTGTTTAGTGACCAATGGACTGGACTGCTAGTGGTCTAGAGCAGTAGTTTCTACAGGCATTAACAAATCAAGTACAAGCTGCCACGAATGGATGTTTCAGTCAAGTTCGTATTGGACTGTGGCCATGTGCATACAAGATAGTGACAATGAAACCATTCTAGTTGCTACCGGGTCCATTAGTTGAACTCCGGAGAAGGGAATATCTGTTATCGGTTTATGGTCAGACAAACTGACAGGCACTTTTATTAACAAAGTGTGGCCCAGTCAGTGTAAATATTAATACTGTTTTCAAAGGAGCCCTGTCAAATAAAAATAAAACGTTACAAAATAGATGATCAGGCCCCAGTTGCTCAAAGAGCGGATAACTTTATCTACTGGATAAGGCGACGTAATCCAGCAGATACAAAATGTGGGAAAATCTCTACATAGCTCTATGATTTATGGAGTGTGTGACCTTGCAAAAATTTGGCCAAATGTGTACATTGAAGGAAAATTGCCCCGTTAGATAGCGACTTACACACCGGGTAAAGTTATGCGACCTTTCAGCAACTGGGGCCTGTTCAATTGTTCCTCCTGTGTAAACTCTCTTTGCTGCAAATGGCACCCTGCTTGCTTTTTTGTCCAACTACTATGTGTAAAATATTTTGGTGTGGCTTTTTAGATTACAATTTTCGTAGCATGTCTGCCACTATCACAAGCTTATTCCTAGAGTTTACCCCTGGAGTTTACCCAATAAAGTTGTTAACAAAGAAAAAAAGAGTCTTTTTGTTCTCCCTTTCTCGAGAAACTAACCTGGATTCAATTGGTCACGTGCCACCCAAACTCTCGAGGCTTTGATATTTCGCCCTGTGGGAGGAATGGTGAAGTAAAAAAATTGTTGCTGATGTCTCAATCTCGTACCCAGAGTCCTCAGGCTTCTTGGTCAGCGGTTGGTTGCGGCAACCACCCGCTGACCAAACAGCCTACGGACTCTGGGTACGAGTTTCCTTATGTCTGTAGGGACTCGGTCATTCACAATTGTTGAATCCAACTTTGTTGTGCGATGTTGCACGGGGTAGTTAGCCAAAAGAATTCACAGATTGTCATTCATACCCGAGAAACAAACATGAAATAAAACTTTAATCAAAAGGGTGGTGAAACAGGCTTGACGTGTGCATGTTTAATTCAATATTGCCATTCATCACTGAAAAACACTGCTTGTGGTTGCATCAGTGATTTATTGTAATTAAATCTCTACCGGGATCTAAAATCATCAAAAAATCTGAATCAGAAAGGAAACACGATAACATTTTGCGCTTAGCTTTTTTACTCGGATGATGAAACAAATTGAAGAAATTTAAGGTGTTTCGAAACAATTTTTTTTGGAACCATACTTCACGTTTAAAATCGGCTCTTAGACAGTCTTCATCTTGTCGGATCAACATGAAATTTGCAATACCACCCGCTGACCAAACAGCCTACGGACTCTGGGTACGAGTTTCCTTATGTCTGTAGGGACTCGGTCATTCACAATTGTTGAATCCAACTTTGTTGTGCGATGTTGCACGGGGTAGTTAGCCAAAAGAATTCACAGATTGTCATTCATACCCGAGAAACAAACATGAAATAAAATTTTAATCAAAAGGGTGGTGAAACAGGCTTGACGTGTGCATGTTTAATTCAATATTGCCATTCATCACTGAAAAACACTGCTTGTGGTTGCATCAGTGATTTATTGTAATTAAATCTCTACCGGGATCTAAAATCATCAAAAAATCTGAATCAGAAAGGAAACACGATAACATTTTGCGCTTAGCTTTTTTACTCGGATGATGAAACAAATTGAAGAAATTTAAGGTGTTTCGAAACAATTTTTTTTGGAACCATACTTCACGTTTAAAATCGGCTCTTAGACAGTCTTCATCTTGTCGGATCAACATGAAATTTGCAATACTTGTTGGTTTTGGATTGAACTTAAGCGCGGTTTACATTTTGTAAAAATCGATATTTCCATGACAGCGATAAACAAAAATGCTCCAAAACAGTAAATTTGAAATTTAAGTGCGATCCAGATTTCATTTTGAAAAGCAAATACCAACATCTTAAACTGCATTCTCGTCCCCAGAGGCCGCGATCCTTGTGGTCAGCGCCACGGATCGAGACCTCTGGCAGGGACCGAAGCAGGAAGTCCGCGAATCACGGACTTCCGGCTTTTGTGCCCAGCCTCAGAAATTTGAAACAATAACGGTTACCATCGGTCACAAAAATGGGCAGCTATTGCGCTTGCGCGTTACCCTGGCCCCTGCTAGAGGTCTCAATCCGTGGCGCTGGCCAAAAGGATCGCAGCTCTGGGGACGAGAATGCTTAAACTGTGGTGTATGCCAAACAAAATATACAAGAAAAAAAATTCTGTATGTTTGTTTTGAAGTAAATCGCACAAACATTTTCAACCTTCGTTTTCGCATAGTAATAGTAAATGTACCGAAAAATAACCAATGCTTTGATGAAATGGCTAGAAAATACTGTCAAACTGTGTCTCTTACTTATTATTTTACGCCTAGAAAGTTTTGTTGAAACTGGTGTTCGCGATCTCGAGAACGTGAATTGTTTTTCTAAGATCATTCGCGTAATAATTTTGTGGTAATTTTTGAATTTGAGCGCTTTTGCGAAAATCTTACGAACAGCTCGATGGATTTTTTTAGAACATTAAACATACGTGCTTGACGATGTGACCAAATTTAGTATTTAGTTTTATTAACATTGATTTACTGGAACACTTTTAGGTTTAACGTTTAAGAGGACGTATGAACCGACGGAAAAGCTTGGCTTGCGTTTCATATTCACATTTGGCAAGTAAATGCTAATAAGTAATATATTCAAAGTAATGCGCAAAGCATTCCTCCGTGATTTTTACTTTTCGTTGTAATCTGCAGTGCAACAAAGAACAAAGAAACCAGATAAGAATCACGAACTAATGAATTACGCATTACTTTGAATATATTAGCATTTACTTGCCAACTGTGAATTTGTAACGTAATCTAAGATTTTCGCAAAAGCGCTCGAATGATCTTAGAAAAACAATTCGTTCTTGAGATCGCGAACACCAGTTTCAAAAAAACTTTCTAGCCGTAAAATGGTAAGTAAAAGACACATTTTGACAGTATTTTCTAGCCATTTTACCGAAGTATTGATTATTTTTCGGTGCATTTACTATTACTATGCCAAAACGACGGTTGAAAATGTTTTTGCAATTTACTTCAAAACAAACATACAGAATTTTTTGGTGCTTGTGTATTTTGTTTGCCATACACCATAGATTAAGATGCTGGTATTTGCTTTTCAAAGTGAAATCTGGATCGCGCAGAATTTCAATTTTACTGTTTTCGAGCATTTTTGTTTATCGTTGTCATGGAAATATCGATTTTCACAAAATGTAAACCACGCTAAAGTTCAATCGAAAACCAACAAGTATTTCAAATTCCACGTTGATCTGACAAGGAGAAGACTGTCTAAGAGCCGGTTCAAAAAGTTAGGTATGGTCCCCAAAAAACGGTATCGAAAGATCTTAACCACGCCCGATAGCAGGGCTCATCGGTGAGTGTGGTTGCAGTCACCTAAGTCTTAACTCAACTGGTGTCTGCTTCTGTGTTACACTTCTCAACCATTCTTCCAAGCGTAGTTTACACCTTGATCAAATCTCTCTGAATTAACAGTATCACCCGAGCAGCAAACACTGAATGTGCAGAATGTAAAATGAAACCACATGATGATGTCGTCTCTACTTTCTTATTTAAATTTTGGTATGAATTAAATACCCGGTGGGGTTTAATTTATGGTGGTAACACTGGCTGTGGTCACATTATAAAGTTAAATCGCGTTTAGCCTCCAAATCACCCTTGACGAGTAATCATGATTTAGCGCGGAAAATCGCGATTTAATGTTATCGATCACATTATAGAGTTAAATCGCGATTTGTCATTGTTTTAAACTGTCAATCATTTGGAAAACACGGATGGAGGACAACGGTCGTTGTATTGGACTGTACCTTATTGTATTCTATGCCAGCGACAGAATTGATTGTTATTTGTAGAAATGCAAAAAAAAAAAAAAAAAAAGGAATTTGTCGCAATTTTTGTTCATGAAAATTTTACCATTTCTTTCTTTTTAAATCACCTTAAGTTTATAGTTATCAAAGGCGACGGCCTGCGGCCTGTTAATTATTACAATTTACGCTTTTAATTTATTTTCATGCTTATTGTCTTTTGGCACAATTTTTGCGCTCTGTTCGGGTCACGGTCGATGTATTCATTTATCTTATTTTTCCTCTCTTTTGGCTACTTTACTACAAAGAAACCCACGTGGACCATATTTGGTAAATTAGGCTTGATATAGTAGTAAATCTTGTTCCTAAACAACATTTAAATTTGTTTGCGTTGTGGGAGGTAACTATTTGCTCGCAGTTTAAAACTCCCAACAGAACCGTGTGAACGATGACGGCATCCCTGCTTTGCTAATTAATAATTCAGTATTGTAGCGTACCTTATATGACAACCTTTCTCGAAATAGCTGGAAATTGCGCAAAAACAAACAAACAAACAAACGAGCTTTGGCTAAATTAATCACTAACACCGGTTCGTATACGAAGCTGAGGTACAGAGTTGATTTGCGATTACAAGTCAGGCTAAATTGCGATTAAGCCTTAGTCTGTCTATGACCGCAAAAGTACCTTCATCTTAATCACCATTTAAAATAACGTCATCGAGGCTAAAACGCTACACAGTTCAAAGAAATTACTCTCCATCTAAATCTTAGGAAGTAGTAGGATTTAGTTCAGGATTTGTCTGAAGCTCCTTTGGATAACCAATCACGTTGCGAAGCAAACAATGGGAAGGGGTTTCGAAACGTGGGCTGCATCTCATATTGTTGAGGGGAAGAATAAAACGCTAATTACACCTCAACTCGTACAGTTTCTAAACATGCAATGGTTAAAATTTCTTTGGAGTTTCAGGGCCAATTTTATTACTTATAACATAGAGGGCAAAATTACTGATTGGTTGAGACAGAGGGCATTTTTTCTTAATTTTATTAAACATTTGATGATGATAAACATTCCTAATTACCTTAGAATCCGAAAAAGTATTTAAAAGTATTTGTGCAACACAGATGGATTGGCGGCTGTGTTTCACGTATGATTGACAGGTCAACACAATAACTAGTGACGATTTCACTATGTGGTGTGTCCCCCTTCAAAAGTCAATCTTGATTCTCCGCTAAATCTACTTTTCTGACCGCAGCTTTGAAAACGCGATTTTCACGTTAAAAACACGCTTTGACTCTGAAAACAGACCACAGCTGTACTTTTGGAGATCATGTAGGCCGAACGTTAGTTTTTTTAAACTCTTAGGCTTGTTTTGTTTATCACATTTTGGAGTGAGGTCTACGAAAAGGTAATTTGTGCAGTCACACAATGATTTAGGCTTAATCACGACTTAGCTAGCTAAATCGCGATTTGACTCTACAGTGTGACCACAGCCACTGAATCGAACATTGAGTTCGACCGTGTCCATTGTTCAGTTCAAGATGTTAAACACGTTTGGCCACCCTATTGGATGATGTTCATTCCACTTTTCAGTTTGTTCAGAAGTGAACAACAATGATGGATTCGTTTCAGTCAGACTTTCAGTATATGTCACGGGTTTGATTGCTGTCGGGAACTCGCATTTTTTTTCTGTCCCACGGTCGTGACATATTGAATGTTATTTAAAATATTGCTTTTCGGAGGATAAAATTCACCATCTTTCATTGTTTAGTCGTTTGCTAAGCAGCATCGCAAATGATCCGTAGACGGCAAATGATCCCCAAATTGGACCGCAAATGATCCCGCTGAAAAATAAGGAAATTGTGGACAGTGGAACGGCGAGGACAGTGAAATTCTCTCTTATACAAGCAATACTAACAGTCGGGAGAACATTTGCAGCCACAGTAGTTACATCAGCATAGAATTATCCCCGTTACGGCCTAGGTAAGCGCCTAGAGGCTTAGGTTACTGCCTAGGTAAATCATTTCTAGCGTATTAAGTGCCTAAGATAAGCGATTGTTTGTTCGAGTTGACTGAGAAGTGATAAAGACTAACTGAATTTTCGCGCAATTATATTCAAATAGACAAAAAAGCGCTTGAGAACCAATCAGTGTTCGTAGAGAGCGAGGAGTTTGGGCAAGCCTAAAAAAACGACGCGGAATTCAGTTATTTACATTTGAATGATTTGCCTAGGCTGTGACGATAGGGAGAATCGTAATCTTCTGGGCCACAAATGGCGGGAAAATGAACAATCACTTGACTCAATGGGGAGCTTAGCTCCGCGACTCGCTTAGCTAGCGGGAACGGAATCTCGTCACAAATTCCTGGTACGTACGGAAACTGCAACAAATGAACCATGGACTACACGGAGGTTGACTTCAAACACTCTTTAATCTTCGAGACTCCAGAATCCGATGCGAAACAGACGAGCTCTCGATGTAAATCTCTCGGTAATGTGAATCAACTTACAATTTTAAGATCACTGAGTGTTCCTATACCATCGATAGCTAGATCACTCAATAGGACAGGCTCAACAAAGCCAGCTTAACTAACATAAAAATAAAAGGAACAATTCCTATAACTAAAGTTTACATTTCTCCAAAGCTAAAACTATATTTAAAGAAAAAGAAATCTTTCCTATTGAAAACTAGATTCCTTTCAGAAAGTAAGGAAAAGGAATATAGGCTAAAACCACAACTAAAACTTCTGGTCTATTACAGACGGAACGCTATTCAGCGAGTACAAAACAGCGGCTACAGCTAAGACTACGGCCGGAGTGTAACAGAAACCTTTCGTTCTTTTATGCTCGTACAAATACAAACTCTAATTTAACTTAAGGCTTTTTATCTATTGAAAGTCTCGTATTTTCAGATGCTCGACATAGTCAAAAGGGCAGATTCAATAAAGATCTCTTTTTATCCAAAAGCGAGAAAAAGTGCAAACAAAACTATTCAAAAGCAAACATAACTGATAACCGATTGCATTCTAAATAGAATATCGGTAAACACAGGCGAAAACTGTTTGAACCTAGTATAATTATGTTTTTTAATCTTAAAGCACAAACAATCGGATTTTATCCCCTAACAGCACCTAGGTAGTTGCCTAAGCACTCATATACGCTAGAAATGATTTATTACCTAGGCACTTCACTAGACCCTAGGCCCCTAGGTACTTACCTAAGCAGTAACGGGGTTAATTCCATGTTTATATAACTACTAGCCCCTCATGATAACTGATTTCGCCAGCCATTTATATAGAATAAAAAAAACTGTTTATAAATCAGTCCTTAAATATCATCGATCTCCTGAAAATGTTCTTACCACAATATTGCTACACCCCCGGATGGGATGCTAGTCCATTGCAGGGTTACCTCCAGAAGTATGTCGCCGGTACCCATTTATACACCACAGATACCCCACGTGTGATGTGTATAGCAATCGGTAAATGTCAACACACTGCAAGATCTAAACGTGCCTTCCCCTAGGTACCAGAGGTTTCTCTCGTGTGCTTTTGCGGAGGCCGATAAACGGGCGGTGTACAGGTGTAAGCACGAGGCGCCTTTAAGAAAATATGAGACACTATTAAAGTTTGCGCGTGCTGACGGCAGCAAGACACGCCTCTGCCACTACCTCTGTTTTCCTATCACTTCATTTTTCTGATCTTTGTCACCTTCGCCTGTATTACGCCAACACCTGTGATGAAAGAACATTTGTGTTGTATACGGTAAGCAAAGTCTCTCAGCATAGCACAAAAAGTATCCAGCTGAATCTGCTGGATAAAATTAACCTATTAAAGCTAAAAGCTTACCTATATGAATCCTAACTTAAAGAAGTGTAGTAAACGGTTTGAGTCCAGAGTCCGTTTTGAGTATAGGGTGGATGTAGGCTGCGTACAGAAGTCTCCTATTTCCTTTGCTTCACGCGGAATCTGGGGGCTCGTGAATCAAAGGAAGTAGTAAACGTCGGTGGCATCTCAACATCCTTTGCGATGAGTCATCATCAGAGTCAAGGTGCATGCATGAACTGTGAGCAGGAGCCATAATCGGGGATGGAGACCGTAACTAACTGCCATTTTCAGTATTGGCGTTGGCCCCATCGAAAAGGACAAATGTGCTATTTTTAGAAAAAATTGCGCCATCGCGCGTGACACACGCGCGTGTGTGTTGCGAGGACTCCGCGCAGAGAAAAACAAACAAAATGGCGTCGGAAATTATCTTTGTTGGAGATGAATAAATTCAATTTCTGTCATCAGTGTCACTTCCTAATTTGAGGCAAGCCCTTGTGGAGAACTTTCTGGATAGTGACTCTGGATATGAGGATTATACAAGTGATTCCGATGATGGCAGTGAGAATATTCTAGAAAAATCCTGTGGTGAAGATGTGTCGGACATGTCGGACGAGGATTTCCCCGTTAGACGGAAGAAACGTTTTACGGGCAAAAATGGCGTCGAACTACGAAAAAATCAGTTGAAGGCGAATCAGGCAGAAAAAGGGAAAATACATCTCGAATATATATTTCCTCTGAGGACGTACAGAGATTGAAGGGCAGCCGCAAAGACTGTAAAATGATTTTCCAAGCACGTACTGAAGAAAAGTAACGCACTGATAAATCGTTGTCATTTTTTTCACTGCAAGAAAAATAGTAACATATATTCAAATACCGAGTCAGCAAAGAAAATGTCTGTCGAGATTTCTCAGCGTATGTTTTCTGAAATAATGCCCGCCTTTATCGAAATGGCCGAAATGTTTGTAATGAAGACCAAGAATAGTGAAAAGCGCGCCTTGTTTTCAATCAAATGCTCTCGTAGTGCGTTATCAATCGTCGGCAAAATAGAGAACTGGAAAAACACCAAGAGAAAAAAACTACTTCCGTCGATGAGAAGCAGAAAGATGAAGTGAAACTCCATGCTGCCCTAGTACTTAATATTACTTTCTGGCCAATTTACGAACCTAGAAGGGATACATAGCGCAGTGGATGTGGCAAGGGTTTCAACGACAGAGTAAGCTTAATTATTCTTCTCTGCCAGCAACCCTGTATCGAAGCAAAATGAAGAAGAAATTACGACTGAACGTCACTGAGACACAAATCTAAGTTGTTTCAGAGTGCTTGATTTCTTAGGACGAAAAGAAACTGTAGAAATAGAATTTTAAGAGGCTCTGACTGTAAATATCGAGGATCGGCGGACAAGCTCAGAAAATCGAAAATCCTGATAACTTGCCAGAAGTACACTTTTGGGGAGCTATCTTCGAGAATATTACTTAAACCTTCTGGAATTCTATTGTTTTCGGGAAATTCGGAAAAACGGTTTTGCTTAATTTATTACGCAATAATCAGGCTTAAAATTAAACAAATTGAAGGCGCTTGCTTTTAAACAGTTTGCAACGCCAGAAAACAATTTTAATTTTAAATGATAGCAATACTCTTCTACTAACTATCCATGGGAATTGCATAGAGTTTTGCTTTATTTATATGGTTTGGTGGTTCTTTGAAACAAAGGCATTTTACGCACTTCGGAAAAAGGCAAAAATTGGCAAACTACAGAGGCTTAAAATGGGTCTTGGTATGTCTAATATCGAATTGAAATAAACATTGTGATAAAGTTTGGCCCTACTTCTATTATGATATGAAATAAAAAATCTGTGCAATTCAGGCTCGCGCTGACAAAAAGAAAAATTCGCGAACCAGTGTTGCCAAAATTTGCATAATGAAATGAAAAGTAGTAGTTTGGTGAGCTCAATTTAGAGGATTTTACTTACTGAAGACAAACAAAGAATGAACTAAAACATTCCTTTAATCTATTCTTGCATTGTTTTGGGCTTATACTATTTCTACGTAAAACTAAAGAGAAGGAGAAGAAGTTTTAAAAGTTCTACACAAGCTGTTGCGTGACTAATGTGTCTCGTGAATATGTTTTGTCAATTTGTCAACCTACTTATGGCAGTTTTTAAATGCGGTCTCCTACATTGGCCGCTGTTTTATGCATGGCTAGTTCTCCAGCGAATACCATACGCATCCCTGTGTTTGGAGCATACTGTCCTGTGTAGCTGATATTCTACTGGGACGAAAATTCCGACAGGCAAGTCTGGAATTAGTTTCGTATACATGTGACACCATTCTCTTCGAGAGAAGAAAACTGCGACATAGCATGTTGTTGTGTACGTGACTTGATCGCTCTTTTCAAATGGCTACTAAGATTTTGGGCGACTTTTTGAAGTGACACTATTTTGGCCAGGAAGCAAAAGTGCATCATTATTATGATTTATACGTATTTGTCAAAAAATGTGCTGTTTTTATCAATATTATTACACTTGTATAAATATGTCTAAAATTAAACGCAAACCACGAACATCCTGGCAGCGGGATCGGTATTTATGAGTTCTTAATGCGGCTGTATATCTAAGAGATATCAATACACAGTTTGTTTGGTTTTACTTTGCAAAATCGCTGAGAACTCTTTCACAGTTTTGGAGGAAAGGATTTTCATTGAAGAACATATTGACGTTTGCATGAACGTGAAGTGATCGGTTGCGTGACTGGATTATTACGCGTGGTACTTTGTGTTCCTTACCTTACACAGCCATTTTAGCTCTCAATTTATACGCGTACGTCAACTTTAATGATTTATAAAAGAAACGGTTTGTATTTTCGAGAACATAAAGTATTTTCCCAAAGAAACTGCAAATAACAAAGAAAGGCCACTGGTGCTGCAGAGTATAGACATCTGACAAGATATGATAACCTACTGCACCCTAGTTTCACCAACAATTTTCCAGATTTGTTCGTAATTCTTCAGAACGATAAATGAAGATACCAGCGAATGCATCATCTAGTAGAAAGACCATCTGAAAATAGTTGCGGTAAACGATTTGTCATATTTCAAGTCGTCCTTCCCTTACAGTTTTTTTTCTATTATCCAAATTATGCTATTTTTGGCAACACTGGTTCGCAAATTTTTCTTTTTGTCAGCGCACGCCTGAATTGCCCAGATTTTTTTATTTCATATCATAATAGAATTAGGGCCAAACTTTATCACAGTGTTTATTTCAATTCGATATTAGACATACCAAGACCCATTTTAAGCTTCTGTAGTTTACAAATTTTTGCCTTTTTCCGAAGTGCGCAAAATGCCTTTGTTTCAAAGAACCACCAAACCATATAAATAAAGCAAAACTCCAGGCAATTCCCATTGATAGTAAGTAGAAGAGTATTGCTATCATTTAAAATTAAAATTGTTTTCTGGCGTTGCAAACTGTTTAAAAGCAAGCGCTTTCAATTTGTTTAATTTTAAGCCTGATTATTGCGTAATAAATTAAGCAAAACCGTTTTTCCGAATTTCCCGAAAACAATAGAATTCCAGAAGGTATAAGTAATATTTTCGAAGATAGCTCCCCAAAAGTGTTCTTCTGGCAAGTTATCAGGATTTTCGATTTTCTGAGCTTGTCCGCCGATTCTCGATATTTACAGTCAGAGCCTCTTAAAGTGCCTATGAACTAAAAAATTTTTTGGCACATTTTGGTAGTTCATGATATGTTAATTCCGAAATGGCAAGAGAAATTGGATGGCAAGAAACAAAAATCCGTTTTTTTGCCGTTGAAAGTACCCAAAATGACCAAAATCGTGTCTCCGAAGACTGGGAACGAGTTGGCCGAGGAAGCGGGCCGTATGACGTCACAAATCGCGCAGAATGTTTGTCTCTTTGGTCTTTGTCAAGTGTTTGAGCGATGAAACTTACATTTTCCTTGCTAATATTGATATACAATGAAAGCTACCGACGACTGAGGAAAACGCTAAGATTCAGCTCGAGGCGATTTCGAAGATGTGCAGTTTTTGGGTTTGTCGTCCGTGGATAAAGCCTAAACAACGACAACAACAATCTTGCGCGAAGCAAGATGGCGAATTGAATTGTTGGGATTGACATTCAGCTCTACTGGCTTGACTGGCCTTGAAGGAGAAGCTTCTAGAATTGAATGGTCAGTACCTTTATGTGTTAATAACGAGAGATTGACGCAGCCTTGACTTTACTTCTTTTGTTAAGAGCGTCATTGTATGTACTTCAATTATTTTACTCAAACCGATACCAGACAAGCTCAAGTTTACGGTGTACTTGTTTGTAACTTAATTTGTTCATCTTTTCATAGGTTTTCGCGCCAAGAGAAAGATAGACTCAGTTGTTCGGCTCTTTCAAATGAGGACTTTTGCAGAGAGAACACTGATATAAACTTATTAGTTAGCAGGAAGTATTTTATACATTGAAGATAAGCATACCCAAAATTTGCTTGAAATATTACATGCCTAATGGCGGAGACATGAATAGTAATTTCTAAAGAGCGTGTTTTATTTATTATAATCAGCAGCTGCAAATGATTTTCAAATGGAAGTGCAGTGCTTTTATTGTTGTAAATTTCAAGCCATTTATGAGGGAGCATCTCAAAGCAAATAAATAAGAATTTTGAGTATGGTGCTCATTTGTGGTCTTTTACTCCACCTGGAGGTGCTATGAGGATGATGACTGTGATAAGTAAAGATGGATATTGTATGATACGCGTGCAAACTCAGAATAGTGTGACTTCAGCTTTGTCCTTGTAATAATCCATCGCTTCTGACTACATGAACTGGTTTAGGTAATTGCCTACACAATATTTAATAGACCAGCTGAGATTTTTGTCCTTCTGTTCAGCAATTTGCTTGAGGATTTTGGTTCATACCAATTTTGTGGAAACATGCTATGGCAGGTGAGACCTAGTGTGCTGAGTTCTTACAGGCTTTATGTGATCACTTATACTTTCATGATGCTGGTCTCATGTAAATAAACTTAACCATACCTGTCCAGTTATACTGGCCCCAGTTGTTCAAAAGTTGGATAGCGCTTGGATGAATCTCTATCCAGTGGACTGAACGCAATTGGTTTCCCTAACACTTATCCACCTTTTGAACAACTGGGGCCTGGTCTGAGCTCCCTTTGTATACTGGTCTCAACACTGAGATGAATATGTAATTTGCTCCAGAAGTACATTTTGAAGTGCCATTTTCATTGAAACATACACCCATTCCAATTCCATGAAGTATGGCAGAAATCAGTGTCAAGTAGAAATTGCCCTCTTTGTGTGTGTAGTTTCATTTTTTTGTTATTTTTGTTTAAGGGGGGGGGGGATGGGGAGAGGTTAAGGCAGCTCCCTTGGATCGAAAAACCCTTTAAATTACAGTACCCTCCCAGAGTACCCTCCCAGTACACTGTACACATTATGCATGTATTAGCCTTTTATGTTGTTAAGAGATATTCTCTTCAGTTACAAATGTCTAAGAGTCTGTGTTCGATCAAGCTTGCATAATCCTTTGAATTCTCCCAACACTCTCGTGTTTGCATCAGGCTTCCGCTACGTAACCATGCATGCCACTATTAATGTTTGAAGATATCTATTTTACTATCTTGGGCACTTATTTAGTAACAGAACCCCCCTTTGTTACCAGTGTTTTTACACTGATGGGTCTATCCTGTGTATACATCATTATTATTATTAAAGCAGTACAAGATGTTTATATGCTATGTCCCTAAATAGCATGCATAGGGCGGGAACGTAGCCCATGCAGCTAATTTTCGGAAAAATTATTATTATTATTATTGTTATTATTATTACAAATTAAAGGTGGAGAACGAGATCGAAAAGGCTCATTTTGAAACCTCATTATTGATTTTCTGTTGGCTAATTAGGTGGCTTGTGTGGTAGCTTTCTTGGGTACAGGGAATGAGTCAAGAAGAGACTGAGACAACTCAGTGTGTGAGGAATTTCCAATACAAAGCCTGCCACAAAATTAAATAATGGGAAATGAAGGTCACATATTTTCATTGCCCTTCAGTAATAAAAATGATTAAATAACTTATCCCATAAATTCAAATTAAACCTACATCACCAAGACTGTACTGCAGAAGGGTCAATTAGACAGTGTTATGTGTGCTATGTGAAATTTCATACTATATGGTCCTCTTGAGATAACTGGAGGAGGGTCAACAAGAAGAGAGGCACAAATCTGTTTGAAATGTGTGGTGTTTAAAGAGGACCACATAAATCAAATGCAGTGGAAGCAGAGTGACTTGCAATAAAAATCATCAATGCTGAGCTGAACCGCTTCCTTTTGTTTGACGAAACATGTACACGACGGATTTATAAATATTCCTATAGCTATCTCTGATTAACTAAAACGTCTTGTCTCGTCGTCGGTCAAGACAGTTCCGTTCATTGTTATCCCTTCAAACACTGGTGAACATCCAGCTTGAGAAACGTATTGCATGTGGTTTCCAAAAAAAAAAAAACGGAAATGTAAACAAAACTTTGTAGCTCAGTTATGCGTTGTAGATCTTGGATGCTTTTAGGTAATAGTGGGCAGATGCATATAGCAATAGTTTTGCGGCCAAATATTGAAAACCTTCTTTATCTCGATCTTTAATCTTGAATTGCGATAATTGCTACTAGTAGAACTAATCCAACAGTGGCAGAAGTTACATATATTAACGCGACATTCAAATGCTGCGGCTTTTCCGAGAAGCAGCTCTGTAATGCGGGTCGAATCGAATTCTTACCGAGTCGAACACGGTTCAAATGAGTCCGCTTCTCTCCCTAATTCGTTTCCTTTTGAGAAACGACACACACATGCTCTCATTGTGCGAATCCTGCCCTTGTAGCTTACAATCCTGGGCCCACGAGTCACTCCAAAGTAATTTCTCTTCTGGAAACCCTCTTGTCAGCCATGACACTCTTGTCTTCTGCGCGATTTGTGACGTCACATCCTTGTAATGCGATCGTTTTGGCCGCGCGCAAAATGGAGACACATTTCGGGTGCCAAATCCGAACTTTGCGGCTGGAAAAATATCCCATGCAAAGGGTTCTGCTCAGCAAAACTTACATATTTAGACTGAGGGAGTCATAAACTATCATATTTGGGAGAAAAATTTTTTAGTTCATAGGCACTTTAAGCATTTAGCGCTTTGTTTACAATTTCTTTCATCGTCCAGTCAATCACTTGTCAATCAACAGGTTTCATACGGAAGGCTTTGATTCCGAAATATCGAGACAAGACAAAATAAAGCACAGTAAAATTGGAAAGAAGCATTTATTAAAAATTGTCACACTTTTTATGGCGAGTCAGTACAAAAATCATGCAACAGTCTGAACGACAAGCATTGAACAAATCCAGTACCAGAAAAGGCGACATTTTTTGGCTATACCACACAAAATTGACACTGGTTTACCTGTACTCGTTGTGGCTCTATCTGTGTTCCCTTGAGCAGCTCCAGACATTTAGACACAAGTCGGATGCCATGTAAAATACGTTGAATCGCTTTCACAGTTGTTTGAGTGTTATTTTTACCATTCCGTCGGCGGGCTCTAAACTAAGAAAAATTGCGTTTTGTGGTTTGCGTTTAAAAAGTAAGATGGTGAATTCTAATGTTCCTCACCTCCGTAGTCTTGTTTCCGTGAGCTGCATAGTAATTATCGTTCAAGTTTAATTATTAATCCTGTCTTCAGTTCGATCAAACAAACACATGATGGCTCCGTTGTCAGCGTTGTGCGAACGGAGCGATTTCAAACTCGTTCATTTGAACTCCGCAGCCATAATGGTGAGATCGTACAGCTTCAATCCGCTTTGAACGACGATTACAACAATTTTCAGGAAAAATCAAACACGTACCACATTTCAGAGCCCATAATTGGGAGATTTTTCCCAGACCTTGTGCTTGTACGTTCACTTCGGAGCAGTTTCATTGATTCATTCAGCTCCGCAAAGAAACGCTGCAACACTTGGCAAGGTTTAGGCGCCTTTTTCGGTCAGTCATGTGATCGCGATCGATTCTTGTTCCCTTTTATCTCGGAGTTTCTCTCTCTTTTTTTCGCTGTCTTGATTTTATAGCAATTAGTGATTGCGTTTTTAATAATAAAAACAATTGTGTACTCGGCCATACCGGATATCAAATAATTATAACCATCTTGGTCATATCCAGCACGCCCTCGTTGTACGCAAGTTTGCGTGTAGCCACGCGCGTTTATGACGTTGAGGGTGGCGCAATTTTTTTCTAAAAATAGCACATTTGTCTTTTTCGATGGGGCCGCGTGGACCCCGCGCTTACGGTCTCCGTCCCCGATTATGGCTCCTGCTGTGAATCGTTACACTATTGTGTTGTATTTCAATTTTATCCTTGGTTCAATTTTTATTTTCTTTCGTTTGATATTCGTTATCACATGTTAACATAAAAAAGAACAAAGGAAAATATAAATTGAGCCAAGGATAAAATTGAACTACAACAATCGTTCCCACTAACATTGCTTCTGAAGAAAAATCATGTACTGAAATACAACGAAAGCAAATCGTTTACTAATGAACTCAGAAAATAAGAAGTTTAGCGGTAAAGACAGCCATGAAGAAAATTCAGTCTTCGCAGTGTAAAATTCCTTTTCTTCTTTTTCAAATACGACCTGGTGCAAGCGGCCGGAGCGCGGAGAGGCGGCTGTATTCGCAGGCTAAGTAAATATCGTTTTTGTTTTCGATCGGAATCATCTATTTACTTGTTAGAGCAACTAGACTTCTCATCTGTATTTTCTGAGCGATAGCATAGAGAACCTAGCTTCGTAGACTGCAGTTCAAGGTATGATGTAGCCAAATTCCACATAAGCCATAACAACGAACGAGCTTAACTGCTTCTGACGGTTGGCAAGGTTGACTAGAGCTGCAGTGCAGTAGAGCGATTTGTGCTGGGTTCTTAGGTAACATCGTGTTACAGTTACTGGTTCAGTGAAATACAGACGCGGAAAACCGCTTCTGCCTGCTGGTAACCTAACATACACCTTATGAAATATATCTTGTCATTTATACATTCGAAATAGTGCGCTATTTTTAGTTAGTATTGCAACGCACAAGTAAATAAGGCTTTATGAGCCCTACCCTGATTGGCTGTTCAAACTCCTGATATATCCTTACCCTATCCCTAACCCTCCAGGATACACCTCCGAAACACCCCTCCCCAAACTTCCCCCCCCCCCCACCCCGTGCGTGTAAGTCAGTTTTTCCCATTTGTCAGAAAATACGGTGATTACTTCGAGATATGTGGTGTCAGTGCTAAAAGAAATAATTACTCCACTCACTGTCGGTGAATAGTGGTGGATGTATACCTCGCCTCTTTGAGGTCAATTTCCTATCCACTTCGTTTTATTATTGTTAATTCGTTGCAAAAACACATAGTCGTAGGGAATTTTTCATTCGACCAATGCGTCTTTAATTGCGAAACGGAATAGAACGGAACGGAAAGGTCTAACTCACGAGGGAGTTTATCTCAACTTCCCGGAATTCAGAACACGGAAAATGTAGCTTTCTGCTTTATCTTTCCCAGCTTTTTTAGCTATAAATCGAGCTTGTTGTTTCAGTTGAGGCGTGAAATTTTTTAATGGAACGGTTTTCTTCAGCAATCAACAGTTGTGCCCGGATTCCTTTATTCAGTGGACTCCCCCCCCCCCTCAACTGGGAACGAGGTTGCCCCCCCCCCTTCATCCCAACCCCCATTCTCTCGAACGGAAAGTCATTTCCATTGGTTGCTTTGCTTACTTGTCTTACCATTGGCTACCTCCAACGTCTGTTACCTTGAACAATTTTAAGTTTCCCCTGTATGTTTGAGATGGCAGGAGTCCAATGTAAACTCCAATTTGGGCGCAAGGGCACTTAAGTCCCGGCTAAACGATCAAACATTTTCGTCCAACAACTTGTTGGAAGAACATCCGCCTCTCTCTACTTTGCATTTAAATGGTTTTCCGTTGTCCGATGTTTAGTCAAACATTGTTTGCCCGTTTGGCCACCGAACGTTTTGTGTGACGAACACGATGTTGGACGAAAATGTTTGATCGTTTGGCAGGGGCTTTATGGTCTCTAAATAGAAAACCACGGATCTGCAGTTCAACTGAGTTCAAGTGTAAACGCATCCAGGCCCTCGCATGTTATTTTGTATGACAAAATGCGTCTACACATGCATTAAAATCAGCCCGGACAATGTAAAATGCAGCTTTAACAGCATTTTCGAAACTGATTGTATAAACCAACGTGTCCAAATACACATTAGTGTAAATTACCAAAAATGTTTTACGGCGTCCGAGCAAATTTTCTGTCAGATGTAAAAGCGCCTATACATTTCGATTAAGCTTTGTTTCTTTGTTAGTTTGTTGGCATGATCCCTTTTGCCATCTATCCAAGGGGTTTTCAGATATATATGTAGATAATTGGGCTTTTCAGTCGAGCCACAAAAAAGTTATTGTACGTAATAATGACAATTGTTTTGTTCCCCTTCACTTCGGTGAATATTTGAAACGTTGCTGTGTCACAGTCGTAAGGCGTTTTCCACTCGTCCAAAACGTCGGGAATTCCGCAAGCGAAATCGGATGGAACGGAATTTTCCGTGAGGGGAAATCGGAAGTTGAGGCATACCTCCCTAGGTTGGTCAACTTCCCAAAAATTCGGAAAATGGACAATTTCTGTATTATCAGCCTAACTTTTTTAGGTCATAAATAACCTTGTTGTTTTAGCTAAGCGGATAACAGGTACAATCGTTCACTTGGTGATACAAGCATGAAACTTGGCAGGAATGTTCATATTTAGTTGTTCTTTAATTCTAGTCGATTTGCCACTTGAAATTTGAAAGTATAATGAGTTTAAGAGCGCCTGTCTGTAAAAATCAGACAAAATCAAAATGCAGAAAAAGTAGTCACCCCTCGGCGTGAGTTGTAGGCAGGCAAATAACAATGTTCGAACACGAAAATAAGCTAAAAAGGGTACGTGTACTAGCTTAAGTTAAAAACCTCTTCAAAACGTCGAGTCCAGAACATTAAAATCGTTTTTATCAGAGAAATTGCGTGGTGACTAACTAGTTTGTGCTTATTGTTTTGGCTTAGAGGGGGGACCTCGGCCTTTTTTTCTTTTTTTTCTCACGAATTGCTTCGTTACACAGAAGACGGTTGTTGTTGGTTCCATTTTCTTGTTGTCGGAGTTTGTGGTTACAACACCAGACGAATCAAAAGCTTGAAAACAATTGTTCCCTTACTTTCATGCACCAAGAATACCCAGGCCCGTAGAAGGGGGAGGGAGGGGGGGGGGGCTCGAGTCCCCAGAAGTTTTGGAAGTTGAAAAAACATTATAATAAATGAGCCAAAAAAATATATAATTAAAACGAATTAATGTGCAACGAATAGTCTTAAATGCTGATGCTAAAAGTTCCTTTTATTATTTTACAACCTTTAACAGGGTTTGACATCTGTTGAGTCACTAGCCACCGGGCAAGTGGGCTTCAAAAATCTACTAGCCCACCGCACATTTCAGTCGCCCAGGTTCCTTACCAATGTCTTTCTTCACCCATATCACCTTGACCCTGGCAGTATAGCTTTACTGTGAAGGACCTTAATGCCTTTAATAGCTAAGCGACTGCTGTGTATTTGCCGCAAGCTTTAAGCTCATCATGTTGTTTTAAAACAAGTCTAAGGAACAAAACTATTTTTATCTCACCAATCGAGTGATAAAAGTTACGTTAACGTTTACGAGAGTTAGGTAAAACAGGTCCGAAATTCGTAGCTTGGCTGTCGAAATGTTTCAATTTTAACAAACCTTGTAACTTTAAGGGTATTTTTTTTAAACTGATGCTATAAATCTGGTGGATGTTGCCAACAACTTTGTCGGAGAAAAAGCAAACAGGAAGCAGTTTTTTGGCAAATTGTCAACGAAGGATGTCCCCAAAAAGGTGTCGTTTTTGACGAAATCGACACAAACTGTGGCATTGTGAACAGAGTTAGTATCTATGTGCACGAGTGCGTATGTTGAAGGGGGGGGGGGCAAGGCTTTGACTACTAGGCCAATTTGCTCGCAGCATTTATTTCAGCCTTGGTGCGGCCCTGATACCACCAAAAGAGTTGCTACACTACTGGATACCACAAGTTACAAGTCAGTTTTTACAACGAACGCTTGAATACAATGACGATATGTCCCAGCCATCGTGCAAAACTTGGAATAGTGTCTAGCAGAAGCTGCAGCACAAGGGGCCGGGTCACGGTAAGGAAAAGGGGAGTGACCAAAAAGTGAAAGAGGACTGGGGAAAAAGGGATCTGAAATTATCTTACGCGGGACTGGTTCGCTTGTAAAAGTTGGATCAGGTGAGTTTTATATTCGCTTGTGGACTATCCGAATATTAGCCAGGTTATCAATGGAAGCCTCACTCTTCTCTTCGTCCTCATTAAGGTGTATGTAGAACGTGAAAGAGGTAACAGACGTTTAAGGGCAAGATGCTTGACGTATTTCTGTTATGATATCCTCATATCCATTATGATAAGTATGCTGGCTGCTGTGAGAGATCTCGCTCACTAGGAACCTGTCTCAGTAAGATTCGTAAACAGAAATTCAGGAACAGAACCTCATTTTTTGTTACCATGGTTACGTGCCATATTTCACGGTCTTCAAACAGCACTGGCGTGCTGTTAGAAGCCCCACTCATTAGTCAGGACACACTAATGTAGACTAAATCAAGCTGCGGACAAGAGAGCACAGTTAAACACTTCGATTGCACCCATTTGTTATGAAGAGAGAACCCTTCCTGTCCAAAACTCCATCCAACCCCCGGTCCTGTGCCAGCTGAGAACCAGCAGACTGACACCAATGATCATAGGTAGATAACCCGCTCGTCAATTAACAAAAGGGAGCCCCTTGTAGTTATAGGTTTCCCCCGTATTAAAGTTGGGTCTAGTTAATAATAGCGCCACTTCTGTTGCACTACTCACCTGTAACCATGTCTGTAAGCTTGTACAACGGTTGGAATTGCGTTTCAGACTACTAGGCTAGGGTAGCAATACAATTTTTAATGGTTGCAACAACACTGGTAATAAGTAAGAAAGACACACAACGCCATTAAAACCACGAATAATCCCTGCAATTAACACTGTGTGTTATTTTACTTCACCTCAAAGGTTTTGCCCTTCCCTTACCCCCTAAAATGCCTTTGATGCGCATTGCGTGACAAACCAAATACGCACGCGGCGCCATTCACGTTTGGTCCCAATTTAGCAGTCAAATCTGATAATGCTTTTGTGCACTGAAAACTGAGCAACACTGGTATTAAATCAACTGAACCGTTGAGTAAGATGTCACAGTGTAGAAAGATGTCGAACGTTTTGGAAGAAAGGTTGCTGTTGAGCTGTTCGACCGTTTACAATACACTGACCCAGTTGGCGGTGTTCGTTGGATGGCATCAGCAGGACCAAAATACGTCGAACGGCAAGAGAATCACTCGGAAATGGCCTCTGGACCTGTCCTCTACAGCAAATGAGGTAAGAGCATTTCGAACTGTTTTTCTGTTTGACGTTTTCGATCTCATATGGGTCGAAACACATTAAAATATGTGCGTGACTCGCGAATGGCATGTTGCCAAGAAGGGTCAAACAACCTGCATTTTAACGAACTTTGAAAAGCTCTCGCGTCGCTCTCAATCATTTGCCCAAAGAAATTTTTGCAGCAATCCTGAGAACATCTTTTCTTAATTCAACAGCCAGAAGCTGAATCGATTTAAAGGTTTAGCACATGGTGAAAAATAATTTAATTCACGAAGTACTTTTCCTGATGAGAAATGTATACTTTCAAAATTAAATTATTTCAAACACAAAGAACAACGCAGTTTCTACCAAAATCAGTTTTGAAGCTCTTGAGAGATTGCAAAAGTAAACTTGAGTGTTTAAAAGACGACAGAGGAATTTGCTTTTGCACACGAACGCCTCAAATTGATGTCATAATTTACTGCTTCAAATGGTTATTTTAACGGAAGTTCGTTATTTGCATTTTTCTTTGAAATAAAGGGATATTTTGCAAAAAAAGTATCCAGTGATTTTAGTTATACCCTAACCTATCTAACATTAAAATATGAAAGAAATCGAATTTTCCACCCTTGCGGCGTTACGTTTGATTTTTACAGACAAGCGCTCTTAAATATTTTCAAATTTGGCGGTCATTTTTTTAAAGATGGCCGCCACTGTCTAAAATGTAGTATGGGATCTCGAAGATATACTTTTTTAATACAACTCGTTTGACAAAATTGTGTTTATTTAGCTTCATCTGCATGATTAGAAAAGTTTATTTATACCTGTTTTAGCACATCATGTTACCATGGCAACCATGGAGGGGCAGCCAAAGCCGAGTCCAGATAACGGTATAATCGTTCCCTTAATGAAACAAGCGTGATACTTTGAAGAAATATTCTGTTCAGGCTACTTTTTCTCTAATTTGTTAGCCCCTTGAAATTCTTACTTTTAAGAGGCCGTCCGTGTAAGGACCGACCACTCGATTTTCGGCCCAAATAGAATTCCTTCAAATTTTCTGTGCAAGACAATTGATCGATATGATAAACAAAAATAGCAATATTTTGGCTTGTAGTGTTATTTTTCAATACTTTTGGCGATGATTTCTGAGAACGGTCCAAAACCGAAAAAATTGTCCTGTTTCGAGTCAAATTTAGGCGTCGCGCTCAACGCGCTGAAAAATTACGCTTTAACTCAAATAAAATAAAACTTGTATATTACTTTATTTTATGTCTCGTATATAAGTTGATGGTAAAACGTTTGAAATCGGACTTAACAAAAATTAAATATGATTTTTTTAAAACACCCCATAAAGAGCCCTCGCAAAGTTCACGCAAGCATGCTGTTGGTTAAAGAGGTATTTCTCAAAAGTATAACGTGATCTGGAGCCCTGAACACTATCCACGATTAGTACTAGGGTTGGTGTACCAGAAACAAGAAAAAAAGTTTTGGGCACTAAGCTTTTCGAATTTCAGGAGTCCTATCAACATAGCCTATATTCAACGGTCGTAACGCGCGTCACGCAATTTCTCACTATTTCTCACTAACTTTCCCACACAAAATAATTTTCCGAGTTTCCAGGTCGAATGATAGGACGTTGGTAGGTTTTTCGGATTTACCAAAGTTTGTTTCCTCACATTTGTCTTCTGAACTAGTTGTCGATCCGTCGTTATCGTTAACCATTGCTGCATTAGAGGAAGGTTTGTCTGTACTTGCCAGTCCAATGGTTGACGTTGAGCATGATGGAAAGGATTTAAATGTTAACATTTTGTTATTGGTTCCGGAGATTGTTAACAAAAACAACTTTTGTGTAGTTGAACACTTGACTCCTCTTAAGTTTAATTTGCCAGGTTCATGTTTCACCGGTCCCGTACGACAGACAAACCTTGCTTTGATAACGTGTCCAAATTCTAAGCAGATAGTATCAGTAGAGGCGTTACATAGGTGTTTTAGCAGCGAAGTAGGTTTTCTCTGTCCGCAAAATGTGTTAAAAGCGGTAACAAACTTGCAATGGTTGGGTTTTGCCTGGAATCCTGAACTGAAACTATCATTTCCAAGAAATCATCTCTCTGCACCTAACTGCGACCATATTCAGCCTTTGATTCATCTTGGTAGAAGGAGCTTTCTATCTACAACATCTGGTTACGTGCAAACGACTGTTGGCGTGATGGATATTGCACCCTTATCAGTTTACAGTTTCCCCTGCAATGTGACCTTTGCAGGAATGGGTACCACATTGGCTTCTTGTCCAGAAAGTCTCAGTGTTTCGTTACCGCTGTTTTCGACCAACACGATAACCTACGTCCGATGGGATCCGAATTCTGGTGACGTGTCTCCATTGCACCTGCACCATGAGTCTTTGGTGATTCCTCCTCCCGTTGTGATCAACCACACTGTAATTAATGGCTTGGATGAGCTATATCAGTTCTATGATAGGCAACTCAGTGCAGCCCTAGATAAAGCCGACAGTATGATTGATCAGATAGAGGTCACGTCTGAAACCACAGTAACAGAGTACATTGCCTATGTTGCATGTGCTTTATCTATAGTTAACCTCATCGTGTTTTGTATTGCCTGCCGATGTTTTCACAGGCTGGCAGGCCGCCAATTTGCTTACCAAGCACCTCAGTCTCCTCCTGTTCACGTTGTTCACGTTCAGCTCCTTCTCAGCCTCGCAAGATTTGCAAAGATTATTCAAGCCAGAAGCCAAGATCAGTCAAGCCAGCAGCAGGAAAAGTTTCCAAGCGCAAAGGGAACCACTTGGAAGACAAAGTAGCCGAGAATGCTGTGAATTCTGGAAAGAACTGAACTGAACTTTGCCATGGCTTGCACAATTAATTTTACGTCAAGTAGTTTTGCTAGGCAGCTCGATGAAGTTGCAGTTATTAGATTAGCGTCAGTAGGTGGCTTGTTTGCCTCGTTTAAGTATAGTGCCGGTAATCAATATTCAGAACAGAGTCCACTTGTTTTTAATGTTTCACAACAGTTTTCGTGGCAATCTCTTGATTTATTTCTGGGAATGTTTTCTCCTAACGGTCGGTCTTTAGTATGGGAGGTTGATGATCTGGTTGAGTTTGTCAACATTTGTAGTTTCTTTATGGTTATTGAGCCAGTTCGTTAGCGCACAGTTACGTGCGACTGTTCCGCCTAATTTTTTTCAGTTTTTTAGACAAAACCGATTCTGTGATGTTCTTTTTGCTTTAAAAGTAGCTGGTTATCTGTGGTTAGCTAGAGATCTCGCACGATTTGCGTCACATGAGTTTGAAGAAATCTTTGATTTTCACGATTTACTCAGCGCACGTAGTGCGTCTCAGTTTCAATCTTTGGTAAAGGACCCATTTCTTGAGTTAGGACAAGATAGGGAGGATTTAGGCTGACTCGTCCATATTTGTTGCTTTTCGTTTCAATTAATTTCTTGGCCGTTGTTTTCCTTTAAAATTACACAGTTCTACAATGAAGTAGTATTTAAAAAAATTGAAGGTGAAAGTACCCGGACTGAAGAGGGACGCCTATTCAACCAAGTCGTTAAGTGCTTTGATGAAGATAAGTGGCTACTTGAGGGCTCACTTGCCCTCCCCACTGAAATGGTGTGCCACCTGCGGGCGGACGCATTGCAGAAGGAAAGTGTGTTTTCAAACTTTCGATAACTACTCTTTTGAACTGTTGCTCACCGCAGTTATATGGTAATTTGGGGAGCACCTGTACCCATTTCTCATTTTTTTTTGCAGTTTTTTGTTGTTAGATGAAAGTTACGTTCATTCTTTGTTTAGTAAATATATACTTTTAGAGGATAACCATGCATATAATAAAGTAGATTTCTTGTTTTTGATATGTAAAATGCATGAGTCCGGTTATCCCACGTTAGCTTTCTTTTGCTTACATACATTTGAAACAGTAAATCCACCGGGAACTTTTGAAAAGTTTCTTACTTTATATCCTGATATTTTTGATAATTGTAATATGTTTTGGTAGTTTGGTAATGTATTGGGTAATTTGAGGTAATTTGGTAAGATTGTATTGTAGCAATTAGTAATTTTTCATATCTTTTCAATATTTTTCTACATTTTCCTATATTTTTCTACTTTTCAGCATCGAGGACGATGCCTAATCCAACAAGGGGGGCATGTTGTGAAGCTAATTTTAGGGAATTGATTTAGTTGTTTTTCTAGCCTTGGAATAATTTTGGTAGTGTAATTGTTGATCTAAGCATAATGCCTTCCCTCCTGGAAGTTTTCCTGTTTGTCCACGTAACTGAGGGCGTGCTGTAGACAGGTTTGCGATTTCCTGTAAGCTTTGCCAAGGCCTCCTTGAACATTGAGTTCAAGGGCAATTTCTTCGCAAACACTTAAGTTTTTCTCGTACTGGATTGGTCGAACTTAATGTCTCTTCCCTTTGCCAAATGGTTCCTTGATCTCAGCTGTTCTTCTTTTGAATTCTTTTAACTTTATCTTTTTCTGGCACCATCTGGTCTTCCTCTAGTTTGGGTCGCAAACATGTTTACAGCCCTGCATAAAAGAAGCTTGATTGTAGCTAGTAGTTGGTTAGTATCAGCAGAAGCAATAAGGAAGCTTTCCCCTAGCAGAGTCTCAGTACCTCTGGTCTAGCCAAGCGAGTGCTCAACAAATGTAAAGTTACCCCATTGAAATTCTTGTCAGTGTTCAGTGAAGGGTTATTGCTCCGACCTATGTGTGGTAAAATGTCCATGAATGTACATCCTTTTTACTTGTGCATCGAGAAAGGTAGTAGGCGTTTAAGTTCGAGGGTAGTCCGCCATTTTTCACCAGTGCGTAAACGTGCGAATATTGAAACACTTCGAATATTTTACATGAAGCATGGTGCAAGGTACGTCGGTCGTCGTGCGGTCACGTGATGTCATGACCATGACTATGAGCATGGTGCTCCGCTAAAACTAAAAGAGACAATGCACAGAAAAAATATTACAATAATTATTGCCCAGAGTTAAATCAGAGTCAGTAGTAGATCGCAAAACGTTGCTAGACATAGCTAGTTGTGGTACAAAATACATATCTCAGAGAAGCCTGCGAATATTTATTGAGGTCTTAGCCTACGTAGCAAGCGTTTCTATAGGTTTTCCCGGACGTTCGAGGTCTGTTGATGTCTTTGCTTTTATTATCTCGAGTGGTGGCTTTCCTGTGTCGGAGGTAAGATTTTCACTATAACGCAAAGGTGGTGAACTCGTTTTTGGAAAAAAGTTAGTTTACGGCACCCGAAATTGCAAGTTTCATATAAATTTTAACTCTAACCATCTTCGTGAGCCAATTCCAGAATGCAGCTGAGGAGCGTTGAAATGGGAAAGAGGTTTTTCCTTTTATACTGGAACTTCCTTCTTAACACGGGCACGTGCAGACCTGAAGTTTACACGTTGACACCTAGCAGAACAACTTCCGACATAATTCCACCTATTTACAATAGTGCACACTCTACACTAAAATTAAAAAAAAAACTTACTGGAAGTAATTCTAGTTTGGTTATTGCGGAGAGGCGAGCTACCTCTTTTGTGGGTGGAAATGGGAAACCCTTGCCGGAAGTAAGACTTGCAAATAGAGTTGCAATTCTCGTTATAACTCAACTAAGGAAGGTGGCAAGCGGCAGTAATCACCTTTAGACCTGTATACAAAATAACAAGGCTTGCTTTAGGCGTAGTTTCAGCTTGTTAGAGTTCTTCTTACGTAAGAAACAACCTCGTTCCAGGCCCCTCTCTCTCGAGGGATGAAGAGACGGGGCCCTGGGAAGGAGGTTACGTAAGAAATTAAGTTTACGTGTTTTGTGGCCGAAAATTGGGAAACAAACTATACACTGAATAGTGATCTAAGAGTTGAATGTTGTAGAGAATCTACATGTATCAATCTGGAAGCTATCAAGATATTCTCTGGAAACAGAATTTGCTATATTTCTAAACAATTTAAGGATAAATCTAATAGAAAGTACAAAGAGTTGGATTGTGACGTAGTTCGGCCGTTCCCTTAATTTGCACTGCTGAATTTGCATTGTTTTCAAGGCTTCTATGATTACGTCTAAGAAAAAGTTTCAAAGAAATCTTTGTTAGACAGGTGATTAACCATGAATGAAAACTGGACCAATCAGATTCACGTGTTTGTAATAGACCATGGTTAATATCAATTTAAAGTTTATAGACCCCGGCAACACCTTTCCATCGTGACCATGTGACAGTTATTCAAAATACTCAGGTATCACTAAAAAAGGAATAAAAATGTTAGCTCTTTTTGTCAGAAAGGGCGAAAGAGAGGTTATCGAATTCTCAGCTATTGAATTTTTAATCATTTCTTGGCGCACAGAAAATCGAATAGGTGCTTATTGACTGTGCGGTAGAGCCGAAAGTAAATGTTAAATCACAAGGCATCAACGACGGGATGAGCACAGTGTATTAGCCAGATATTCAAGAGATTAAGCATCACGTTTACGGCAAACATCAACCTGCCGCTTGCTGTCTGCCGTTTTAAAATGAACCATTTATTCTTAAGCTTCGTGTAAACTCATAAAAAGATAGAATACACAAAAAAAGGCAGCTCTTTGACTTTAAATATAAAATATTAATTCCCGGTTGAATGTGGTTTCCTTAGGATGTTTGACGTACTGCATAATTTGAGCGCCTTTGTCATAAAACAGTTCATAGCCCTTGCGAGGTGACAACCAAATATCAGCTCGCTTTCTCGCACTTTTTAGTTCCTTTATTTGTAAACACTGACAGTAAACCGGTCCGTTTGCGTCGAAAAATAAATAAATTATCCCTCGGCTTAAACGCAGGAGCAGAACGAAAAAAACCTTTGTAGCAGAACGAATCAAAAACTTTAAAGAAATACTCGCGCGTTGTTGACGAACGCGGGAACAGGCTTCTTCACGTTGAAAATGGCAAACGGCAAACGTGAGAAATGGCGGGAAACTCATGATCACGTGGCATTTTTGCCGTTCGCTTTTGCCGTAAACGTGTTGCTTAATCTCTCTATTATAGAAATTCCACGCAGCAATCCGTTGGCACCACCCTAGAGGATTTGAATAGGGATTGAATAGGCCACTTCTCGTTTATCATTCAACCTTCAAACCCAACGCACATTTCACTACCTCTACGTTCGTCAAGTTTTGTAGCTATCTGTTAAAAACCTTTCTTAGGATCTTATAGTAAAAGTTTAGTTATTTCTTAGTTAACAGATAACCTTCAATCAATATGAGCTTTCCTATCGTATGTGTGACTTTGTAGAAAATCATCGTTGTTTAGCGAGGTTAATATCCCAGGGGGGTACTCGAAGTATACATGACGGGGGGGTCCGACGGAGCTTCATATTGCAAACCCAAAAAAATACACAAGCCTGAAATTTTATACCCAAAAAAATACCTGGCATCAAAATTTCCAACCCAAAAAAATACAAGAACACGGAACACACGTCGCTGAAAAAAAAATTCGAATGAATATTTTTCTGATCCACTGATCGCAAAGAAAACCCGAAACGAAAAGTTCACTCGGAGATAAGACCTAAAAAAAAAACGTGACAGATCTCTTGACCCAAAAAAATACCGAGCGTGTAAATTTTCAACCCAAAAAAATACGTCGGACCCCCCCGTCATGTATACTTCGAGTACTCCCCCTGGGGTTAATATATGGTTTTCTTAAGAATAACAGCCTCATGGCTTACTCATTCCTGCTCAAATTAAATTTTCGGAATGTCTGAATTGCTGGCCGTTGACCAGATTGAAAATATATAGGACAACTCGTACAAAAAAAACCTCAATAAAATGCGAAACTGAACCAACAGCAAACGCAACCAACATATAGCACCTGGCGCATATAATAATAATATCTAATTACCCGAGCCAACTTGACTGTAACTTGGTGGATGGTAAACGAAGTGCCATACCTTCTTCTCCAATATCGTTGGCAAATTGCTGAAACATATCGTGGTAAATATACAGTTTAACTCTGTCCATCAAAAGGCGGCAGGAGTGTGCGGCGGCAAACGAATTTCGTAGTTACTCAGTTTCAAGGTAAACAATCGCTGACAAAAACACACGCTAGTGCTCAAAACGTAAAAGTAAAAGTAGTTTTTCGGATCAGAGGTTTTTTTTCCTTTCCATTTGAAAGTCTCATATTCAACGCTTTGTGAGGGAGTTGAAATTCCAGCAAGTCCTTCGATTAAAAATTAACCGTAAACGTTATACTGCAATGTGTAGTCTTACAAAAACAGTTAGAAGAGAAGATTAAGAAACACGAAACAAAGACATTGTCATCAGTTATGAAAACTCATCATTGGCTTGGAATAACAGTCAAACGTGTTTTTCTGTAGTAGTATATAAGAGCCATTTTCTGAGAATATCGAGAATCGAAAGACACTCACAAAAAATCGAATTTTTTTTTATTTTGCCAAAACATCCGTTTGGGTAAGCTAATTCAAGAAAAAATAATCCAAAGTTCCAACGGGTTATTTAACGGACGAAAATTTAAAAAGTTCGAAAAATGCATAAAATGGCGGTTTTAGGGTCTCTAAACGGCTCAAATTCTCACTCAACTTTAGGAAGCCGGTGAGAGCGTAAAAAAGACTCTTTTGAAACGAAACAAACCACGAACATTATTTAACCTTTCTACTTTAAAAGTGTGTAATAAATTTGCCAATGTTTGGTTTCGAACATTTTCAAGCGAAGTTTTTATCGAGCCGCTCTTAACCTTGTTTATCACAAGGTAAAATGAAGGCCAACTTCGGCCGCTTAAAACGGCATCTGGTATGTATCGTTCAATGATTAAGACTACACAGAAAGAAAGCTCTGTCATTGTACTTTTCACCAGGAAAATTACAGCTTTGGGAATCAAATACTTCTCCATCAGTAAATTTTTACTGTTTGGTGATCTGAGCGGGTAGAATTATATGCAAATTACAGATTTAATTCCTGGAATACTGCTAACAATTACAAAGGTCGTTTAAGATAGGCTCACCATTAGTTGCACATGCACGCACAATGTTTTTCCTGATTTTTGAAAGAAAGTTCTGCTTTCTTGAGTCTTGCTGAGTCTTATTATGTTAAAACAAAGCAGATTTTTAACGGTATTTCAACAAGACAGGAATCCACTCATTCAACTTAACCAAGATAACATCTAAAACACAGAGAAACGACGTACTATGCCGCCTACCTTGCCAACCGAAAACGCAACAATACAACAGAAAAACATTCCAAACTGTAAACAAACGAATTTTCAGTTTCCTGATTGAGCGAAGATGTTTTAAACTCATCGCCTAGAGGAATACGCGGAAAGACAGGTGACCTCTGCACTGACCCCCGCGTGTCACACCACACTAACAGAGAGAGTCACGTATTCGATTTTTGCTCTGTGATTTGAGATAAAAACTTGGTGGAAAGTTAAAAAGAAAAAAAAAATTTGCAACAGATAGCTAGTACTTTGTTCGATTAAATGTTAGCACAAGCTCCACAAAGGAGTTTTTACGGTCACGACTCTCTCTATCTAAAGCGCGATAATTTCGCAATGTACGTGCTGTTGTAATTTTACTACTAATTTAATTACAGCTCATGAAATAAAATAAATATTGCAGTAAGTTACATTTACAGTGTGTAAGTCCTGATATATGGCGTCATGTAGTTTTTCCACTCTTCTGGAGAGGGTTACTGTCTGTGAATTAAGCAGTTGTTACCCAGGCCACGTTGAAGTTGTTTCCCTAAAAGAATGCACAAGACACATCTGGCGGCATTTTCAATTGCACGGACTAAGTGCAGATAAAGCGGTTGACAGTGAATTCAAGTTGTTGTTAGCCCGAGCAGGTAATGTTATTGCATTTTGTTCTGGAATTACTGTGTTCCATAATTTTGGCCACAGATACTTCATGGCACTCGGCGTCCCTTGATCTAGGTTCTGCAGAGTTGCGCTACTCCTGTGCCCTCCGGCTCCCTGGGGTGGGGGGCAGGAGAAAGGGTCTTTTGACCGGGGTGACGCTGCGGGTTTGACACCCTGGCCCTGTCTAGGACAGAAAAACGAAATGGAATGTCGATCGTACCGACCATACCCGGTTGGGGAAGATGCGCATAAAATAATTTACCATGTTTAGGGACAGAGAGCAAAACCATATCCTGTCACACCCCAATATAGACCACATTAGGCAGTAACCCTTCTTTCCGGGGGGGGGAGTGCCGTGCTTAGCCTTAACTCGCTCAACTGTAGCAAAATATTCATCGACGATAGCACGATGTGATTATTGAACTTCCCCTGATGTAATCTTACTTGGCAGCAGTTTAGGCGAGCGTGACGCGGAAGCCACGCGGGCCCATGTGAGAACTCGCCCACATGATACCCTTTCTCGCTTTGCTATTTGGTTTTTGCATCATGAGGTTGGAAGCCTAGAGTTCAAAGTATATTTTGATCTAAATTAAGAGAATTCCAATATAAAATATTAAACAGGATCTTATACACAAACAAGATGCTGTTTAAGTTTAAAAAAGTAGATTCTCCATTATGCGATTTTTGTGAAAAGGAGTTGGAGACCATAGAACATCTTTTTTTCCATTGTCCGAAAGTGTGTATGTTTTGGGATGATTTAAAGGTATTACTTAATTCTGTAAATATAACTGTTAGGTTTGATATTAAGGATGTTCTTTTTGGGATTTTAGATAAAGATAATATAAGCATTCTAGTCAACTACATCCTTCTTGAAAGTAAATATTTCATTTATCGTTGCAAGTTAAATAAGAGCTCCTTATGTATAAGATTGCTAGTTGATAAATTTAAAAAGACGTTTCAAACCGAACGTTTTATTGCGAAAAAAAACAACAAAATCCATTTCCATGACAAAAGATGGAAACCTTTACTCCCATTAATACAACAGTAGCTGTTATCTTATCTCATCCTCGTTTTTCTAGGATTCCCGAAATCACTCTCTAATTTTAAGTTTAAGTTGAATATGTAATTCTTGTATAGTGTAGTGCAGTGTAGTTCTTTTTCTTTCTTTGTAGTTTGTAAGTAAGGTAATTGTTGTAATTTTTTTTTTCCGTATGTTTCTTGATCTATACCTGTAATAAGAAAAAAAGAAATAAAATACAAAAAAAAAAAATATTTATCTTTGATTTTTGGTTATTTAGGCACTTTTTCAGTAGAAGAGTCTAAGCTTTCAACCCCATGACGCAAAAACCAAAAAAGGGCTAGCTAAAATGGCAAAGCGACAAAAGGTATCATGTGGGCGAGTTCTCGCATGGGCCTGCGTGGCTTCCGCGTCTCGCTCGCACGAACTGCTACCAAGGAAGATTGCATTGAAGTTCAATTTTCGGCGTCCGAAATTACATCGTGCTATCGTCATGCTAAACACGGCACCACCAGCCCCCTCCCCCCGCCCGGAAGGGAGGGTTACTCCCTTATGTGGACTATACTGGGGTTTGCCGCTAGACAGGATACAGTTTTTGGTCTCTGTCCCTAAGCATGGTATATAATGTTATGCCCGTCTTCCCCAACCGGGTATGGTCAGTACGATCGACATTCCATCTCGTTTTTCTGTTCTAAACAGGGCCAGGATGTCAAACCCGCAGCGTCACTCCTACACCCAAACATTGGTCAAATCAAAAATAAATAAATACACTTTTATTTCATGAGCTGTAATTAAATTAGTAGTAAAATTACAACAGCACGTACATAGAGAGAGTCGTGACCGTAAAAACTCCTTTGTGGAGCTTGTGCTAACATGTAATCCAACAAAGTACTAGCTATCTGTTGCAAATTTTTTTTTTCTTTTTAACTTTCCACCAAGTTTTTATCTCAAATCACATAACAAAAATCGAATACGTGACTCTCTCTGTTAGTGTGGTGTGACACGTGGGGGTCAGTGCAGAGGTCACCTGTCTTTCCGCGTATTCCTCTAGGCGATGAGTTTAAAATATCCTCGCTCAATCAGGAAACTGAAAATTCGTTTGTTTACGGTTTGGAATGTTTTTCTGTTGTATTGTTGCGTTTTCGGTTGGCAAGGTAGGCGGCATAGTACGTCGTTTCTCTGTGTTTTCGATGTTATCTTGGTTAAGTTGAATGAGTGGATTCCTGTCTTGTTGAAATGCCGTTAAAAACCGGCTTTGTTTTAACATAATAAGACTCAGCAAGACTCAAGAAAGCAGAACTTTCTTTCAAAGATCAGGAAAAACATTGGGCGTGCATGTGTAACTAATGGTGAGCCTATCTTAAACGACCTTTGTAATTGTTAGCAGTATTCCAGGAAATAAAATCTGTAATTTGCATATAATTCTACCCGCTCAGATCACTAAACAGTAAAAATTTACTGACGGGGAAGTATTTGATTCCCAAAGCTGTAATTTTCCTGGTGAAAAGTACAATGACAGAGCTTTCTTTCTGTGTAGTCTTAATCATTGAACGATACATACCAGATGCCGTTTTAAGCGGCCGAAGTTAGCCTTCATTTTACCTTGTGATAAACAAGGTTAAGAGCGGCTCGATAAAAACGCCGCTTGAAAATGTTCGAAACCAAACATTGGCAAATTTATTACACACTTTTAAAGTAGAAAGGTTAAATAATGTTCGTGGTTTGTTTCGTTTTAAAAGAATCTTTTTTACGCTCACACCGAATTCCTAAAGTTGAGTGAGAATTTGAGCCGTTTAGAGACCCTAAAACCGCCATTTTATGCATTTTTCGAACTTTTTAAATTTTCGTCCGTTAAATAACTCGTTGGAACTTTGGATTATTTTTTCTTGAATTAGCTTACCCAAACGGATGTTTTGGCAAAATAAAAAAAAATTCGATTTTTTGTGAGTGTCTTTCGATTCTCGATATTCTCAGAAAATGGCTCATAAGTGTTCTAATACACTGAAGGTAAATTTTAAGTACTCCACCTCCCAAAAAATATGCATTTTGCTGTTACGTGTTTCAGAACTTTACCATCTCACTTCAATTAAAAAAACACTTTGTTTTGACCATTATCAGAAAATACTAACAAATCGGGCTAATTTAAAATTCGCCTTTCATGGACAATGGATCGGATAATTCGGGATAATTCGTCTCTAAGCTATAAGATATTGAAGGCCATTCAGGCCGCCTCAAAGAAATTTGACACAAAATGGCCGCTTTACTCGATGCTTTTTAATTTTTGTCAATGACAAAAAATGCAAGTACCCTTTTACATTTCTTTTCCCGTCATTTTCTGAAAAGATAAAGATTAAAAATTTATACGTAACATCCGCAGTTTAAATGGTGTTACATTTTAAAGGAGAACGTATTGCAAATTTCCATATGTAATGTTTCTCTAAAAGTGTTAGGAAACAAAATCTTTGACTCGTATCGATTTAAATTGTTTTAATAAATTAATGTTTATTTAGCACAAAAACACTATGTCATCTAAAAGACATCGAAATTATAAGACGTCGTCTCGCTGGCACCGAAAACAGCTCTATATCTCCGCAGTAAAGCAAATAAAACGTGACTGGTAGGAATTGCGCATGTAGTTATTGGTTTGTTTTAAAGAAACGAAACATGAGATATCTTTTTATTCAATGACCTGTAGTTGATAAATTATAAATACATTAACTCTAGCAGTTAGGCAGTTGAGTCGCTCTTTTGTGCTAAGGCAAAACCAAAGCAACAGAAGCCTTAAAAGGCAGTGCCACGACTCCAAGCCTTGCCTGTTAGTAAAGATAACAAGTGCCCTTGCCGAGTCTTGCCAAAGGACTCACCACAGCCTAAGGTTTGGATACATTGGCCAAAAGGCAGCCTATTAGCCTGGTCAGGCTGTCATAAGAAAATTATAATTTTGTGTGAGAATTATCTGGCGGGAATTTATTTCAACATTGCGTAAACCTGCAAATTCTCCTCGACGCCTCTTAGAAAACTAAAAGTTCATAGTTGTCTTTACTAAGTTGCATTGCGGATTTGTATGTTGGTCGAGCAAAAATCCGGCATCGATCAATTTTTAAGGCTATTGACTTTTATGTGAAGAAATGTATGTTAGAAGACGCATGGGACGTGGTGGGGCTTTCACGACTCCGATTATAATTTATTCGAGCTAAACTGGTATCACGTATTAAACATTTCCCAGCCGCGAGTCATTGCGTTTTCCTTTTGATATTTTACTTTATTTCAAGTATAAAAGGTTTCCAACCTAAATACTGTAGCGGCATCTTGGGTAATACCAGGCTTTCTTCAAAACAGTATATTGAATTTGTGTTTTGCATGTAACTCAATGGTGGCGAAAAATGTAAGGTTTTGAAAATCGCGCGTGTCTTAACGACCACCGGTCCACGATGCTATGGAATCGCGACAAAAAGAGACGAGAGACCTTCGGTAAGTAGCAATAAGAATTAAGATTTTGTATACATGTGTATCTTAAGGCAAAATATTAGCATCGCGTTCTAGCTTTCTTCTAATTTTCTCAGATAATAAGCTGTACCTGGAAACTTGATCGCTATCGTTGCGCTGTTTTCCTTGGGTAGGATATATCTGGAAGCGTTATGTTTAACATCGCTCTAAGCTTATTCTTTCTTCCTTAGGTAGCATAAACCTGGAAGTGGAATGTCTAACATCGGGCTTAAGCTTTAATATTCTCTCTTCCTTGGGTAGCGTATACCTGGAAGCGGAATGTCTTTAGCTTTAATATTCTGTTTTCCTTGGGTAGCATATACCTGGAAGCGGAATGTCTAACATCGCTTTATAGCTTCTTCTGTCTTCCTTGGGTAGCGTATACCTGGAAGCGGAATTTCTAACATCGCCTTTTAGCTTATTCTGTTTTCCTTGGGTAGCATATACCTGGAAGCGGAATGTCTAACATCGCTTAATTAAAGATTATTCTGTCTTCCTTGGGTAGCGCATACCTGAAAGCAGAATGTCTAACATCGATTTATAGCTTATTCTGTCTTCCTTGGGTAGCGTATACCTGGAAGCGGAATTTCTAACATCGCGCTTTAGCTTATTCTGTCTTCCTTGGGTAGCGTATACCTGGAAGCGGAATGCCTAACATCGCTTTATAGCTTCTTCTGTCTTCCTTGGGTAGCATATACCTGGAAGCGGAATGTCTAACATCGCTTTATAGCTTCTTCTGTCTTCCTTGGGTAGCGTATACCTAGAAGCGGAATGTCTAACATCGCTTTATAGCTTCTTCTGTCTTCCTTGGGTAGCGTATACCTGGAAGCGGGATTTCTAACATCGCGCTTTAGCTTAATCTGTATTCTTTGGGTAGCGTATACCTGGAAGCGGATTTTCTAACATCGCTCTTTAGCTTATTCTGTCTTCTGCGTTGTATCTTTGTTAATCCGGAAATTGCGGTTAATTCCATTTCCGTTTAGGGCAGCTTGAACTTCTTTTTTGTGGGCGATTGCCTGATTTCCTGGTGTGTTCAGCTATTAAAGACCTCAAGAGACCGAGAGGTGTCAAACCTTGGCTTTGAATTACTTATGCAAATTGGCTGGCTGCAAATTCAATGTGCAGCCAGCTAATTTGCATAACACTTTTTCGCACCACAAAGCTTATCACGTAAACGTTCTATGCTTCGCAAACAAACAGCTATAATGCTAACAAAAGGATTGATAGCTTTGATCAGTTTTCCGGTCACCTATTGAAGAAGTTGAGTTTTTGCGCGTGGTATTTAACCGGAAGCCTCCGTTTGTGAACTGTGTGTAATTTGTCCCGTTTGATTGCCAGAAAGACTACTTCAGTAGCACTTTCCTTCGAACAAATTGCAAGGATCTGCGAGGAGCAACCTGGTAAAACTCCCAGGGGGGGGTGCTCCAGATTTCAAGTGACGGAGGTGATCGAAGGATTTTTTTGGGTTTGAAATTTTCGATTCCGGGATTTTTTTGGGTAGGAAATTTTTTGGGTGGCTTGATTTAAGTAGGTTTTTTTGGGGTATTCAAAACAATCTGAAGATTCGTGGTAGTGCCTGCGTATCCCAGCCACATTAAGTTCTGCGAATAAAGTTCAACCAAACTTTTTCTTGCCCAGGTGGTCTTGTTTAGAGTTGTCATGTTCTTGGGTGTCCCTAGTGTTGTTAGAATGACTACCAGATGAGGAAAAGATAAAATCAGCTGGTATGATGAATGTAAACAAACACAAACATTCAATTTCTAGCTTTTTTTTTGTCTTATGTCATTTAATCCTTTCTGGAAATTTTTAAGGCTCGGAAATTCAGCATGGGATTTATTGGGTGTTAATGTTTGGTCCAGGGATTTTTTTGGGTTTTGTTGGAAGCCGTAGGGATTTTTTGGGGTTTTGATTTCTGCCCCCATTCGATCATCCCCGTCGCTTGAAACTCGGAGTACCCCCCTGGGGTAAAACTGATCAGCCGCGTAAAAATATCGCCAGCGAATGACAACAGTGAGAGCTAACTAGGTGCAGTCCGCTCTTTCAGTATTATGTTTATTACAACTTATTTCTGATCTTAAAGAGAAATGCCTGATCTCGCCATACTTTTTGTGGTAGTACTTTAATTTAATGAACGCGTTTTGTTAAAGGCCAACAGTGAGAGCGTTGTGACTCGTTCGTCCTTCCCTTTTTGGGTGAATAAGTAAGTTTCCTTCTTTATCTCCATTCGCTTATCCGAAATGGCAGTAATCTTCGTCGAACCATTTCAGTTTTCATACTGTTGTAGATGGCTGTTTAACTTGCGAAGCTGAGATTGTTTAATCGCTGTCATCTCCGCCTCTCCTTTGTTTGTAGTGTATCTATACAATATGTCTGTTATTGTGGTATTCTGATCCCTTGAGATTGCCAAGGTCTCTTTGTCGATATATTCCGCTTAGGTAGTCCCAGTGTTCCAAGTTTGTATTTCTGCTCGGATAACACTGGAAAGGGAGACTCAATAAGTGAATTCGCGCCGTAATCGTGCTTCAACGCGACGATATAGGTTGGTGAACTTGCAGGTTTTAATTTTTAATCGCAGTTTAGAAACGTTGCGGTGGTTTATTATTGTTCGATCCCTCAGCAATATTTTGTGGCTGACTGCATACTAATTAACGCGCCAGCTGTCAACTACAAACAAAGGTAGAACTATTGCCATTCACTGTTTTCCAAATTTTTGGTTTCAACAAATTTGTGAAGAAAACTTAATTGTGTTTCCAAATAACAGACAGTGCCGTTCGAGAATCGCAAACCACAAATCAAGCTGAGTCAGGCCATTCATTTCTACCTGGGAATGGTACCAATAAAAATGGTACGGCCAGTTTCACTGGGAGATTCCGTCTGCAAATTTCCAACTACCTTTGGAGAAATTCCGTTTAATCTGGGAAATTCTGTTTAAGCAAATCAAACAAGCCTTTCCATTTTGGTGCTGACTAAAATTATCAGTACACAAACGTAAATGGTAAACAACCTCTGTAACCTGAAAAAATGTAAATGTTAATTGAGGGTTATAGTGGTGAGCACGCTTAGCTTCCCGTGGTACTGCCTTATTACAGACCAGCTAGTTTACAGGCGTGCCACTCAAACAGCTGAAACAAATATTGCAAATGAAACATAACATGGTTAAAAGTCCCAGTTGGCGGGAGGCAAACCAGTTGGCTATTTACAAACACAACCGTTTAAAAGCAAATAGAGCTTATCCGGTTTACTTATCTCGACGTCCTTAAATTTACCAAAGAAACTCGATTTTCTTTGCTTACGTCGAAGTCACAAGGGTAAACGTAAATGGATATTGAAAATGAATCTTTAGGGAGAGTATTCCTGGTTCCTTAGCAGACTATGTATGGTTGACTCGGTTGGTTCATTTGGCTCGGCAGTGGCTGAAAAGAAAGAAAATTAAGGTAAATATGCATGTAACTATAAAGGCGTTTTGTATAAGTAATCGCACGAGGCCGAGTAGAATTAAGGATAAATTTTCATGCCTATTTTCAAAGTGAACTTTATCCCTAATTCTACGAGGACTCAATGCGATTACTTGTTTATTACACAGGGGGCAAAATTTTTGAAAAACTTTCCACGCACTTTGAAACACAATCAGCCGGCCCTCAGAATAAAAATACCCCCTCGTAAACAATTCACCAGACAAGCAGTTTAACTGTTGCTCAGCTCTGACAACACACACTTGAAACTCAAACTAAGTAAATTTTATTCACCTGAGTTGCGAAGCTTCCTCTCGCTAGAAAAATTATTGACCACGTCGCTCCAAAGTTTTCAGTAGTTTTAAAACAAACAACCATTTGCTGTTTCCCGTAACACATATAGGTTCACTTTTTGGAATTTCTCTTCAAGCTAACACCCGATTTCCATACCATTTTTACCAACCAACCCGGTTAAAAGTCAAACTTTGAAGTGGTCCTTCTGTTGAACAACTCAAAATCCGTTTTTCGTTTCAAGACGTCTACAAAATGCAAATGGCCCGCTCTCGCGCACAGCCAATCAAATGCGAGTAATTTTGGCGCTTGGCTAATCAGGAATTAGTAATTTTTCTCTCGTCGGAAGGAAAATTAAGAAAAAATGCCCTCCGTCTCAACCAATCAGCATTCAGTAATTTTGCCCTCTATGTTATAAAATAATTTAAAGCCTTGGCAGTATGTATTTGCTGCTTTTGTGGAATTAACGAAATTGGATAACCAGAGAAATTAATTATAATGCAACGATGGATGAAGAGATGAAAAGCATTGGGAAACTCATCCCAATTATGTCTTTTTCCCTACTTATGGAAGCGTGTTTTAAATGAACAGTTGACGGTTGCAAAGACAGGCGGATTTAGTTGCAGCTAGCATAGAGCGTCAAAAAGTCAGCCATAAAGCCCACGACCGCATTGCGGGTCGTGTTTTGTACGTTGCATGGCCAATATGCTGTCGCGAAAGAGAAATTTTCCGAAGTATTGATTTCTTTTTGAAAGGAATGAATTTGAAGTTAACGATAAAGCATGCAAGTAAAAATTGTCCGCAAGCACAATCCGCGAACTGAAACGCAAAACTGACATGTAATACATGGTATCATTTAATTCAGCACCAGTCTGAAAAAAACAGACATTTCGTTCTTTTATAGCAGCATCAGAGGTGCTTGATAAAGCTGTTTCGAAAAGAAAAAGATGATGATACTTCGTCTTCTCTTTAATCTGAATTCTCAGCAGTTTTCCGGCCGTTTTCTATTACAACAAAAAAGAACATGCTGGAAGCCTTCTGCTTAAAACAAAAGCTTAAATTCACATATTTAAATTTTAAGGAAGAAGGAAGAGCAACATAAAGCCCATTATCGTTTAATCGATTAATGGTGTCATAATTCAAACACATTAGGCGTGAATACTCAAACGCGCGGCAACATTAATCTCGCAAGAGACGATAATTTGAATTTTAATTTAACACCTAATATTAACACATTAGGCGTGAATACTCAAAGGCACGTCAAGATTCATTTTGCAAGAGATGATAATTTGAATTTCAATTTAACACTTGTTATTTTATGACAAACATTTGAGAACTATGTGTCGTGAAAGTAACAGTTGTATTGTGTAACAGTTGTATTGCGTGAGTAGTACATTGCGCTCGTATGGCCCAAATGCTGGCTTCTGATTGGTCGAGTGACGTCATCACCGGAAGTGGAATGGGAAACCGCTGACCAGGTGGAAAAAGGGATCGTGGGCTCATACAACCGGAAGTCACGTGTTTTAGAATGGGAAACCGCTGACCAGGTGGAAAAAGGGATCGCGGGCTCATAGAACCGGAAGTCACGTGATTTTGAATGGGAAACCGCTGGCGAGTGTGAAAAATGGATCGTGGGCTCAAGGGGAAGTAAAACCACTGAGAAAACGCGGGCTCAAAGTCCAAAGTCCAATTTTTGGAACGGGGGTAACCGAAAACCACACAAAAATGAAGAAATCACGTTTATTGTTATACGTTTTACAATAACTGAGAAAATGGTTTTTCCTGAGTGTTCCTTAATGTTCAATAGAGGGTCCCCACCATTGTTTTTGATATCGAGTTATTCTTCGCCATTGGTTGTTGTCACGGATCCATTGTTGTAATTGACGTCGAGGATTTGTCATTAAAGGCTTGGGCTTTCACTGGTAGCCATAGGGGTAGGTGTTGAAGGTGCGGGGATCAATGACTCTTTTGTCATAGACCAGCTGGTACCATTTGTGTGGGGGTTGAGTGAGCAAGGTGTAGTTTTTCGGGTTGCGGACAATGTGGTGACTTTTGGTGACTTGGATTTCCCGTGGTTTGGGAAGGGGTCTTTGTATTTCATCTTGAACATTCTGACGCATGACGTCGTAATTTAATTGGGTGTGTCCTTCACTGTTGAGTCGGAAGCCTCTGACCTTGCATTCCACTTTTCCTTTATTCGTAGTATACCCATAGTTCTTGGGTCTTCCACTGACAAATTCTTGGATGTATTCATCGTCCTCTAATTCGGAGGCGAAGTCTCCTAGATAAGAACCCAAGGTAGGTTGGAATTGAGTGGGTGTTTCTTCCAGGTAGATGACGGAGTCGGTGTCAAAGTAGAGGACTCTTTCCCCTAAGGCTTCGAGGGCGTCATACAATTTAAGGCGGGCGTGGCAGGTGGTGAAGCAGGCCACAAAAATGTTGAGGTTGGGTGAGACGCGGATGTCCTCTTTTTGGTTTTGGTAGTGGATCTCCACCATGTTGTGATTGATGACGGACACGTGACGTACGTCTAAGACATCGTTATCCAAGAAACGGTGGAAGGCATGAGGATCATCAAAGGCTTGAATTTGGGTCTTGTTGAGGCGTTGTCCAAACTTGCCCCACATGGAGTTGAGCATGAGCTTGGCTAGGGTACGCAGGCCCGGGTTGTATTCGATCTTGTGATAGTCCAACTGGATGCCTTCATGCAGGAAGTACTGTTCGATGTAACGTTGCTTTTCTTCTTCTGTCATGTCGTCCTTAGGCCACCCACTAGCTTCTTGTTTGATTTTCAACCAGGTGTTGACATAATCGGCGAAGAGACCCTCACAGGTTTTTTCAAAATGCCAGACTTCGTAGATGTATTGGACTTGGTACCCCAATTGGATGGCTTTCTTTAATTCAGGGGTACACCAGGTACTTGTGAGGGCGCGTTGTTCGTCGGTGTGAGGGCAATGATAGGATCTGTCCAAAAGAGGTTTGGCCATTTCTTCTTCCACACAACGGTCACAGAGTGGAAAGAGCAGTTTGTCGTCATGACGGTAAGGCAGCACGGGATGGTACAATTCACGGGGAGGCAGGATTTTGCATTGAATGAGGCCAAAGTACTGGTGTATGTCAGTGTGACCCGGTTGAGAATAGATGGTGGGATGTCCTTTGGGGTAGGTGGACTTCTTGTTGACCCACGGGTACAAGGAGGTGACATCGATGTAGTGAATTTTTTGGCCAGGGGTGATATGATGGTAGAGTTTGATGGCATTGGTACGACCTCCACAGAAAGCATCCCGAGGTTCAAGAGGTTGGATAAAGTCGAGTTCCCGGACGAAGGAGTCGATCTCTGGTTGGGTTTTTAGGAGGTGGTCCCATTGACATCCCCACATTTGAATGACGTTGTACCCTTGTTTGGTAAGCTTTTGGACTTTGTCTTGGGTGGCGTCATAGAGGTCATGCATCGTCAGATCATAGTTGCGGGGATGTTTTTCGTGGCGATGGGGATAACAGGTAGGGCATCCGTGGGTGAAACAGCCTTGAAATTCGTAGACGGTGTGGGTGCCGGGGCAATAACCATCCACATAGATCTGGGTCCCGGGGATCTTATACTCGCCTTCATTTCGGACATGTTGGATGTATTGGTGATGATGAGGCTCTGGATTGGCACTGGCCAGTAGATCGTCGAGGCTGAGATCTTGGAGGGCGCGTTGACGTAGTTGGTGATCGCACCAGGTTAACCAGTGAAGGGCTGGGATGGACTGGTTGATGTTATTTCTCCACCCCTTATGACCGGCGGGTTCGCTGGCAATACTGTTCGGGATCATCCGGTTCATACGTAAATCTCTATTACAAGCGGAGGCAATGGTGACGTGATCGAAGGGATTGAAGCCTGTTAAGTCTTCAAACATGCGTTTGAAAGTCAGACATCCTTGTTTCAAGAGTCGTACATCGGAGCTGCAATAGGCCAATAACTCTTTTTGGAAATGAAACACCACACCCTGGTCGCGTTGTTCTTGATGCCAGGTTTCAAAGGCTTGTCTGCCTTCGAGTGACATGCTCTCAGGCATGTAGTAATCGCGTGAGGGTAGGATGCCCACGTAGTTTTGATAATAATCATGGGGCTGGTTGAACTTGTGTGGGAAGTACCCTTTGCAGAGTTCTGTCAAACCAAAGGTTTTGGGAAACGCGGAGAGGGGCATCTGGAAGAAACTCATGGAATCAATGAACCGGATGCGGTCATGTTTGATCTCTAAGAGTTTACACCCGTTGCGGAGTTGTTGGACGATGCGGTTGTCCCCATAGTATTCTTGGATGATAAAGTACCCATCGTACCCTTGAAAATTATGAGCGATGACATTGACTTGTCTTGTGTCATAGTTGGTCAAGGTATCCAACCATTCCAGAAAGTCACGGATACAAGTGGGACCTGGGAAAGGCTTGGGTTCATGGTTGTCTTCGGTTTCGGCCACGACGAGATTGGCAATGTGTTCTTCGTGGGGTTGCATGGCTTCGATATCAAAGAAGACGTGTAAGGGAGGCAGGTCTTGCTCGTCCTCGGAGGAGGCATGGGGTTCCGCGGCGGCGGCACCTCGTTTGGCGCGAGGACCTTTTTGACGGGTCCTCTTTCTCTTCTTTTCGTCTTGAGGTTTGGGGGCTTTTTGTATGAAACAACGGTGATGGTCGGCGTGGACGTACTGATGACAAGAAGGGCAGTCTATGTGGTAACAACGGTGACGTTGAATGCGGGACAAGCCCACATTTTGTTGATAACAGTCAATGCATCGGTGTCGTTGAGAGCACACGGAGGACTGGAGGTCCGTGGCGGGTTTGCCCGCGTGGGTCTTGCTGGCATGGGCTTCCAAACACGCGGGTCCGAAAAAGTCCCGATGACACGACTCGCAACGTTGAGTGGCTTTCAGGTGCCGGGGGTAAGCATGTTGAAAGTCTGGACAATCTTTCTGTCGACAGGCTCCGCACAACTTGGTCTTGGTGCATCGATGCAGTCCCTCATGGTCATAGGGTTTCCAACAATCTGCACACACATAACTGGACCCGAAAAACCCCGGCAATTTGGTGATGACATCATAATGGTCTTTGTTGTGCAACAGGATCAGTTGTTTGTCTCGTAGGGGTCCAAACGTCGTGATGTGGAACGATCGCTGCGCATCGACCAACAGGATCTGGTAACCGGTGAGGGATGGGGCTTTGCTGAAAGCCGTTAAGGCGTCATAGCTGCAAGGACCGAAGGGTACCTTGGCTTCATTCTGGAGGTCCCAAGCTAGGGTTCTCTGCAGGGGCCTTCCTTGTCGAATGGCTTTCTCTTTTGGGTGCTGGTCCACGTGACCTTTGGCAACCACGAGGGCTCTGGCACAACAGAGTTCGTCATCGTTTGTAATTTTTATGACAGACCGTTTGTTACTTGTTAACATGGTCATGGTAGGATGGCCTGGTTTTCCGCGCCGTGGTCTGCCGGTGCCTTGAGGAGCATGATGGACTTGAGTGATGGAGACTTGAAAGGAATCGTCCATTTCAAATTGTTCGTTGCTGTTGAGGGCTTGGGCTAAACGTTGGAACAGAGCTTCCACACGCTCTGTGTCTCGGCGCCATTCACCTGCACGTAATCCCCACCCCTGAAAATTATTGTGCAGGCGATCGGATGCTATTGTAAAGTAGAGTCGATCTTGATCGTCGAGGTCGGGGGTGGTGGTTAACACTTGATCGACGGCTCGACGTAATCCATCTTGGAGAGCTTGGGTTATATTTTGACCGGGAATCAAGTTCCCCCTTTGACGTAACTGGGTCTTGAAATGACGTTCTTGTACCCCCATGCGATCACTCTTCCGATTCACAAAAGGTTCGAGTTCAAAGTCGAAGGCACCCTCTTCATTGGTATCCAATCCTGCACCACTTTGTTGAAGGAGTTGGGTTTGAAACGCATGTTGCCGTTCCAAATGGTCCATCAAATCATGATAGTCTTCATCATCATCGTCATCCAGGATTTCGTGGCAGATCAAATCATCCTCGTCACTGTCCGCCATGTTTTCGGTGCAAATCAAAGGTCCCAAAGAGGAATTTGTGTCGTCTTTGTCAGAGGACATGATCAGATGAACTCACTGGAGATCGGGGCTCTGTTTTTATAGAGAACCAAAAATGTCACGTGGGAGGGGAAGGAGCCAATCACTAAACAGGGTGCCCCCTAGAGAGGGGGTGCCCTAGGGAGGGGTGGGACGGGGTGGGGGGACCCCCCTCCCCCCTCTCTAGTTAGGACCCCTGGTGCATCACGGGAACGAATGAGAGACTATAAAACAGATCGCCCCTCGAGGTCAGTCATCTCAAAATGGACTCTAGTCTAGACAACCTGTTGAACAAGTTTGAGGCATTTGAAGTCGATACGATCTTAGATGAGGTTAAGGAGTGGGTGCTCGACGACAGAGACATCCGAGAGTTTGGGGAAGCGCTGCTTGAGGAAAGGAGGAAAAGGAGGCAGCTCGCCCAAGCAACCCAAGCAGCACGCCACACCTACGTGCAACAGCACTGGAACCCTGGCTGCTACCCACAAATCACCACCGCGTGGTACATCCGGGGCCTCGACTTCTGTTGGACAAACTGGCATCACCAATTCAAGAGGCCCCGGACACCCCCACCAGCGCCTCATGGGTGGCCCCGGACACCCCCACCAGCACCGCCCCCCTCGCCTGATGTCCAACGAAAGAGAGGGCCTCCGCCGCCGCAGTCACCGTCGCAGACCCCCAGTGAACTACAAAGAAAACAACGACGACGATGATGACCTTAACGACGATGACCTTAACGACAGCGACTCAAACGACGATGACATCCTGGCAGAATTAGCAGAGCTCAGGGCGAAACAAGAGCGACGACGGGCGCAGCAAAAGGCTAGCAGAGCCAGGTGCAAGGCCAGAAAGGCAAAAGGTAGTGAGACCCCCCTGGTAAGCGTTGAGGACGACGACGACGACGTTTACAAGGAAGTGGCCAAGCTCCGTGCCAAAGAAGCCCGACGACGGGCGCAGCGACGGGCTGAGAAAGCTAGGTACCGGGTTAAACATGCCGACCGAATAGCAGCCTACCAGAAACAGTACTATGCCATGAATGTAGAACGACTCCGGGCCTATAAAAGAGAATACTACCGTTCGAAAGGAGGTCAGCGGTGGCAGCAACAATACATGGCGAAAAAGCGTGAGGCCGCTGCCCTCGCAAGGGCCATGGTTGGAAAGAGAACGGAGGAGAAACGCCAAGCCTTAGGGCCCCTCAAATTAACGGTCACGTTGGAGGATTTTATGTCGGACTTTTGCAATACCCTGTCGCCCAGCCCTGAGGATCATAATGGACATGGATTCAGGGGTCCTTCATCCCCTGGATTATTCTGTATGGGACGATGGGAAAGGATTTTTAGACAATTTACTCGATGACTTGTCGTCGTCATCGGACGATTCTTTGTTTGACTTTTTAAATGACATGATGCTCCAGGAGGATCCTTCATTTGATTTGGATGACTTTGTCAGTTAAACCCCCCTCGTCTTTGTATTTTTTGACAGAATCGTTCCAGTCTTTGGAAGAACATCCGTGTCAGTATTTGGCAGAACATTCGTATTAGTATTTGTGACAGAACAATGAACTTGACAACTCATCAATCAAAATGACACAAGTGACATTGTTTTTTTATTTTATCTGGATTAATGTTGTTTACATCACAATGGGTTTTGTCTCGCAAATCCTGTTTGAGACTCAACACGAACTACAGAAGACTACCGAACTGCAGAATAACAATGTGACATTTTCATTGTTTATTGACTCAACATGTTATTAAATGTTTACAATTTTAAACGTTTCTTGGCTTGCATAATTTTCTTGACCACCCGTTCCGTCTTGTTTTTCTTGCCGGGTAATCGATCAATGGCTTGGATCATCTTGGTATCGGCTTTCCATTTATCTTGCAAATTCTTGGCACGGCTGTAATCAATGTCGTGTTGCTTAGCAATCTGGTCCAAGCGATTGATCCCGGGATCCCCACGTTTCAGACGTTTGGTCAAATGGGTGCCAGGGCCCATGTACTGATAACCGGGCCAATGAAATTCCTTCCCCGTTTTCGCAATCCATTTTTGTACATCCAAAGCCCCTCCTCGTTGGGGGCGTTTCCGTTTAATACCCCTTCTCCTCTTGGCGGGCATGTTTATTCACTGTCGTACTGCAAACGTCTCCGTCGGGGCTGTTTGGGTTTGGTCCAATCTTCCCAACCGGGTAAGGGTTTTAATCGTTGCACTTCACGGGAGACTCCTTTGCCTTTGCCTTTGCCTTTGCCTTTACCACTCTCAGCTAACTTTTTTTCCAAGGCCTTGCGCTGTTCTCGAATGACTTGTAAACGCGTCCGGCTATCCCCTCGACTGGTAGAAGGTATCTCTTCTCCTCGACTGGTAGAAGGTCTCTGTTCTCTCGCGCCTTCCCTGGTAGCAGGGGTAATGGTGGGTTTGGGAGCCGACGGACCTCCTTTTATCATGCGCTTCAACCATTGTTCGACGGGTCCCGTCACCAAATCCCCGGCTTCTTCTTCTTCTTCGCCTGGTGGACCACCCGGGGCACCCGGGGCACCAACCCCCACCCCGCCAGGAAATTGACGAATGCGTTTGGTTAACTTGATTAATTCTTGACTCAACGGTTTGGTTTGAGCATTGACCAGGGCGGGAGGTAATTGAGGGTTGGCTAATAACACATGTTTTTGGGCGGCGAGCGTTGCGGCTTTGTTCAACAAGGCATTTTCGGTGAGTTCTCCTTTGTAATATTGAATGAGTTGTTCCAAGTCCTTTTGGGGAATCATGTACACCTCGTCCATGGTCTTCCAATGCACGACAGCTGTCACAACAGGTGATATTTATGCTTCCATGTCTTGATACGTTAACGAACACATTGACATAACACCTCGTGAAGTCCTTGAAACAACCCTTGTCCTTTTTGTCGGACTAACCACTGACGACGTTTTTTGACGGAATGTCGACGACGTCCCAAATCACGTAGTACCTTTTTATAAGGTTGAAGTTTAGCCAGCATGGGTGGGGTCACAGGAATCTTGTTTTTTAAAAAGTTCAAGACCAGTTCACTCACAGCATTGATTTGATCGGCATTGGCATGTTGTAACAACTCTTGACGTTTGGAACCATTGGCTTCTTGTAACATGGACCGTAAAAACGGTAATTGACGTCGAAGACGTTGCATCCTTTATCGGTGACGACGACGATACCGTTGATTGGCTTTTTGAATCGTGCGTTTTATACGTTTATCCGTTTCCAAGGCCACGGCTTTCCCCAATCCTGCCATGGCGGGCACCAATAGATTTAAAAAAACCCCCTCGTTGACGACGGCGTCGTCTTCTCCTCCTCACCATGGTCGACCCGTCAATAGACGTTGAAGGGCTTTGTCTTGTTTGATGGCATCCCGCGTCTCTTTATAGCCTTGACGGGTATTGCGTTTGAAATCTTGCCACCAACCCCCACCTCGTTGTCGTCGGTAATGTTGTACATTATCGGTAATGCCTTTCAAGGCTTGACCACCTAATTTGCCTAAAGCCAGTCCAAACCCAGGGGCGGGACCTGATAGAAACATACTCATGCCATGGGCAATTTTATCCACCAAACGGGGTTTGCGACGCATTAAAGCCCCTCCTCGTTGTTTCCTTTTTCTGCGTCGTCGTCGTCGTCGTTGGACGGCCATGGTTCTAAGAGTGTGGGACTAGGAGGGAGCGGCTTTTTATGGATCCAATAGTCTTTGGGTCTCAAGGGACGAGGACATCCATCTACATAGCATAGGGCTTCCAAGGGTTGGTACACAAAATGACCATGGTAATCTTGGAGACATCGTTTGGGTAACGGAGGGGTGAAATCCACAATGGTATCATCCAAGGTTTGCATCTTGATTAAAAATCGTTCCAGATCCTCCAAGGGAATACCCCGCACATGGGTTTTCAATTCGGTCAAGGCTTTGGCATAGGTGGTAAACGCAAATCGACTCATGGTCACTTTAAATCGGTATTGTTTAAAATCATTCCATCCTTTGACCACGGTGCCCACCGCCGCCAAACACGCTACCAACGTACTGTTTTCCAAAAGGGGACCCGCAATCATACCAGCGGCCATCAGGAGTAAGGCCATACCATTGAACAAGGCATTGATACACCTGTAATGATTCAACATTTTTCGATAACACCACCATTGTTGATGATAAAAGGCATACAAGGAATCCATGCGTTGTAATAATTCCGGGGGGAAGGGAAGACCATGCTGTTTCGATCCATTCAATAACGACACGACGGTTTTCATCTTTACGGCGAAACACGGGACGACGAGGTTTGTACACTCGGTGCTCCTCCTTGTTTATAACTGGTCACAATGCTATTGGTCATGGTGACATTAGCAATTTCACGTCCTTGGGCCAACTGTTCTTGATCTTGTAACAGCATACGTAAACGTCGTTGTAAATCCGCTTGACGCAAGGTACGAGGGGGTGGAGTCCGAGATCCTCGAGGAGTGGAGGGACTGGAGGAAGGTGTCCTAGGTGAACCGGGGAAAAGTCGTCGTCGTCGTCCGCGTCGTCCACCACGACGGCCACCGCCACCACCTCCTCCACCACCACCTCCACCACCACCAGGTCCACCTGCTCCACCACCAGCACCACCAGCACCACCAGCACCAGCTCCACCTGCTCCACCACCAGCACCCCCAGCACCAGCTCCACCTGCTCCACCACCAGCACCACCAGCACCACCACGTCCACCACCTCTAGTCCTAGGACCACGGCGTCCCCCACGTCCATTTCCACTTCCCCCACGTCCATTACCCCCTGCACCCGCTGCTGTCCGAGTACCCGCCACTGTTCTTCTTCGTCGTGGATCGGGTGACACGCGTGCGCTTCCCCAAGTAAGGGGGCTGTCCACGGAAGACGGTGGGGTGGTCTGTATACTACCGAATGATTGACTTCCTGCACTTCCTACCCCGGCTGGGGAAGAGGCCTGGGCAGGGGGCACACCATCCAGATCGGGCCAACCGGCGACTGTCCTGGGGGAGGGGAGACTTCTCAACAACTCACTGAGGGTATTGGGGTGCATTTCCTCCATGGCGACGTCGAGAAGGCCTTCGTCTCCCGTGAAAAAAAGTTGTTGCATGGTCCCTGGGGACATTTGATTGCCGCTGGCCGCCCCCACCCCCGCCGGGGACACGGTATCGTACGATTGCGGAGGTTGACGGTCATCATCATCATCCGCCATGGTCGCTTTCTCTTTTTACCTGTTCCAAGGGGGTGCCTTTATAGTCGTTTTTGATAGGTGCGAGTCCATCCTTCGTCTTTTAACAGGTGACTCAACACCCGTTGTTGATCGGACGAGGCGGGGTGTAAATCCAAGACCAAATACCCATACGGTCGTGTAGTGGCTTGATGAAACGTCTCCAACGTGTCTTTCCAAGTGGTCGGAAACGATTGAAGCATGACATTGCGTACCCCTAATTGATCTCGGGGGTTCTTGAACGCCACGATGTAATGGGCATTGCGGGAAATACTTTTAGCATAGCGACCCACGGGAAACATGTCTTGGCACAAGTATAGGACGGTCACCCCTTGATGATGCGAATGTTTGGTGAATAAATCCAACACGCGTTTATCATGGCTGCCTTCATCCATTAAATCATCCAAGACCAGGACCCCATGTCCTTCAGGAAACCATTGGACCAACGCCTCATGATCGGGAATCCCTTCGTGAAACACCACCCCATGATCTTGCATGCCTTGAAATCGATCTTGCCAGGCCCCATAACAATAATGCCGTTGGGTCGGTGGGGTTTCAAACAACTCCGGGTTGTCTACCAAGAGTTTTTCCGTAAACACGGTTTTGCCACATCCCGAAGGACCCACCACCAAGATAGAGGAAGGCGTATGAAAACGAAACGGTTTCCCCGTTTGCATGATGATGACGAACTACCCTTAGAAAAAAAAAGGCACCTTTTTATTGGAATCGGTGGGACTCGAACCCACGCACAATCCCCCTACACCTATTTTTTCGGGGGATCCAAAGGCTCTACCCACTGAGCTACGACTCCGACACCACTTTTCCAACGAACTTTTTTATTTAATGATTACATTGATGATACGGATGACAACAGAGTTGATACCATCTGGCTTCTTGACCTACAATCAATTGTTGAAGACGTTGACCCGCTTGATGGTCATTACTAACATAATCATGATCCGAAAACTCATTTAAAAACTCTTGCAAGGTCCGTCCACGGGCTTTGGCTTTCAAGTACAACAAGGCGTAATCACCACAACTCTTGCTTGAAATGGCTTGGAGGGACTTGCCATTGGTCACCACATACTTCCAATGTTGGACAATCCAATCTCGTAACGGGGTAGCTTGCACGTACGTATCCAATGGCAAAGCATAACTGTCCAGGACTTCACACACCTTTCCATCCGTCCACACCGCTAACCAATGTTGTCCCGGTTGATCGTGTGGGTCGGTATTCACAATGTACCCTTGGGGTTGGGTCTTGACAGGACTCTTGGGTAAACGATCACAGGCCACCGTCCCGTAAAAGACAGGGTTCAATTGGGGGTCGTCTCGGGCTAAATAATCCAATTGCACATTATTCAAGGCCACATGTTCCATCTTTAGTGCTGGTAAATGTTATACAACACGGCTCCGTTCCTGTCAATCTCCAGCAAATTCTCAAATTCTCCATACACGAGTACGGTTATATTGACACCGGGGGCAGCTCCAAATTCCAAGACCAGTTGTAAATCACCCGTTTGCTTGGGGTTGAGGTTTTGACTGTCAGCACATCCATTGGCCACATTGTCAAACATGTACAAGGTACAATTTTTAGCTTGGCCCCAATCCAGCAGTTCTACCATGTTGCCTTTCTTTTTACACCAAGCACCACTGGCTTGCAGAAAACGGAAGTAGCCTAGATTATCTCGGGTGCCATTGTTGTGCACTAACTGGAGGGTTTCATAAGGGTATTCTTCTCCTTTGACAATCTGTTTAATGGAGGTCAGACCAAATTTCTGGAAACAGAACGGATCTCGGGTCACATCTCCATTGAAGGCGCGGCTGTCCAGTAACCCCACAATCAATCGGTCAGGTATTCTGTTTTGAAACAGGCTCGGGATATCAAAGCGGACCAGGTTGTTTTGCATGCTGAAAGTCCGGATTTCACTGCGGACGGTCGGGTAAGCCGCCACTTCTCCTTCATTGTGTCTTTTGCTAGATATACTCTGGTAGATGGCGTCATTCAAACGCAGTTGACAGAGATGAAACCGTAGTTTCACATCCCCTTCCATCAATCGGCCAGCTAGAGCCACTCCATTCAAAAACAGGCTGGGGCCGTTGAAATGAAATTTCATCTTGATTTCGATACCAGGCACCAACAGTTTGCCAGTGTGAAAGACTTCCAAGTGCGGGGTAAACACTAGACTGTGGGTGGCACCTCCAGCATACTTGACCACTTCAGCTACCATGGCGGCCAAGGCCCCTTTGTGATTGGCACTGAGAGCGGTATAGGCAGCATCAGGTCCTGCATAGTCTGTGTTGGTGGCGGTCCATTGGGGTGGGGAATCCACTTGATTGAACCATCCTTGGGGTCCTAACACGGTCTTGCCATCTTCTCGGTCATAATTCAGCAAGGTTTCTAGGTAAGCTTTGTAATGATACGTGTCGGATTGTGGACTGATCAACGTGCCATTCAACTGCAAGTCAATTTGTTTGATGATGGAATGGGCCAAATTGTTGACGGGCCACAATTTCTGATTGGCCACCAAGTTCCCGGCATCTTGCTTTTTCAAACTCAATTCCATGGTAAAGTAACTGCGTCCCAAATCCACAAAATCGTCCAACCCTGGAATGATGAATTCCATAGGATTGATACCCGTGGTGGTGGGTTGAATGGTGACCATGCGATAGGCATTGATGCTAATGTCGGTCGGTGGCACCTTGAAAATCCGTAAGGCAGGGTTGACGGTCCCTTCGGAACGCTCGTGAGCCGGGGCGGTTTGTGTACTCACGTCAGGCATGTTTAACGTCGTCGAGTGGTACCCCGTCGTCGTCGTGAGGGGTTTTTATAGCGTCGTCGTCGTGCTAAACGTTGTCTCAAATCAAACCCGGGGACTCTCATCACCTCGGGACTTAACCATCCACCACGTTGTCGTCGCATGAGTTTCCAAAACGGATACAGTCCACCCCATTGAGACAACCCTCGATTACTACGAATCCGTCGAGGTCGTGAATGCACGGGTTCCATGTTCACACGCCCAAAATATCACGTGCACGTTTGGTTTGTTTGGGAAATAAGGCAGTGGCTACACGCACGGCGTCTTTCACGTTCTTATGACTCAAGGCTTTCTTGGCTTGTTTGGTGATTTCTTTTTTAAGGACGTCTTCGGCTTTGCGTTTGATACCTCGTGTCAAACCCGTTTCCAAGCCTCTCTTGATATTACTAGGCAATTTTAAAGGATTTCGCGTCCTTATAAGACCTTGCAACCCCCCACGCATCAGATCCGTCATCACTCCTTTGCCTTGTTGATCATACCACTCGTCGGTTCGAAATCGTGTCAAACTTCCCCCACGCATGGTGTCTTCTTCACCAGGGATAAACGTTTTGTTTGGGCTTCATGGGACTCCCCTTTTTATACCGTCATCGTTTTTTCCGAAAAGCGGCTTCCAACCCTTTTTTAGCCCCGTAACTCGCGGCACCACTTGCGGCACCCAACGTCACAGCTTTTCCTCCAGCGATCAAGGCTGGAATGAGGGCCGCCAGGGGCAAGAGACCCCCTCGTTGCCTTCTTCTTCTTCTTCTTCGACGCACTCTTGTCTTGGGCATCTTTGTTTGTTTTCACAACCCTTGTTTTCTTTTTATACTCACATGACGTTGCACGTAAACGATTCCCCCGCCCACCGTTTGCGTTTCCCACTTCGCATTTCTTCCATACGTTTCTTCGTTGATCTTAGGTAATTCTTTTTGGCTAACTTTTCTACCCCTTTGGTGATGGACCAAGCGGCCTTAGGAATCCCGGCAATCACTGCGTTGACCCCTTCCCCCGCTTGTGGACGCTGTGGTCGTCGTCGTCGTCGTCGTCGTCGTTTCGGAGGCATGATTGATTTGGGTTCCCTTCTCGTCTCTCTTTTTTATGTCTTTTTGAAGTGTAACGTGACAATGGTATGACCTTCACCAAACTTGACCAAGTCTCCTCCTCTACCAATGGTTTCAGCTACTTGAACGTGAATCATTTCCACCACCTCGTTACGAAGAGACATGTATTGAATGTGCAACGGCTCAAAATACAGGTTACCGCGTGCTTCTCGCTTGTACTGGATTTCACGTAACAAATCAGTCACGCGATTGCCCACCACCGTGCTGCCTGCCACGTCGGAGTACACGTGCAACGATCGTGTGGGTTCACCCACCACTGAACGAAACGCTACATTCAAGTTGGTGAAACGCCAACTACAACTCATACTCAATTGTAAATAATCCGGTAAAAACGAACGCACCGTCCAAAAGACCGGTTTGCTCTGATCGTCGTTGACATCGTTCCAATCGTTGCCAGCGGGTTTTGTCATGTTGGGGATTTGATCCCCCATGAATTCTTGTTGTAAGTTGGGTCCCAACATCAATACACTGTCAATTTTACGTAACCATCCCATCTTGAGCGCTAACTTGGTGTAGATGGTCAGGGCTGGCGTGTCGGTGCCGCAATGGCAGATATTGGTGTTGTCGATGAGCAGATCCTCGCCTTCCCACTTGAACTTGACGTAGGTGTGTTTGCCTTGATCATTGGTAAACCGACCCCCTTGAATGGCCGTTTCCATACGTTGTTGTTCCAAGTGAGTAATGATGGCTTTCATGAAACTCACGCCATCCACCACCCAATCCAAATCTTGGACGTCATTGATGATGCTTCGCGCGGTGTCTACTCGCGAGGTCATTTCCCCGTCTTTTGCACCCGGTTTGGGATAGGTTTGGCCCCAGGATGTCCCCATGACGTACCCATTTTTCTTCACCAACTCATACAAATTGACACGAGCATCCGGTAAGGAAATGGCACTCAACCCCACTTGCCATCCACCTCCCGTGAGCTGTAACGGTTGAGGTAAACGAATCTTGAAGGAATTAGGTTGGTTGTTGGGAAATTCACGTCGGTTGGCATGACTGGGTAACGTCACGTAGAACGACATGTTGTCTTTCTTCTTCACACCACCACTTCCCTTTTAAAGTGGAGGGTCAGGAGGGTACGCCCTTCACCAAATTTCACCAGATCCCCATTGGTTTCGGCCATCTGGGTTTCGACGATTTCCACCACTTCGTTGCGTACTGGGATATATTGAATATGTCGAGGTTCAAAGTGGGTGGTGTTTTGAGGCTGGTACTTGATTTCTCGTAAGAGATCGGTGATACGACCCCCTACCATGCTGCTGGTCCCTACATCACAATACACGTGCAAAGGACGTGTCGAGGGAAATTCCAACGAGGGACGAAAGGTCTGGTTCAAATTCACAAACCGCCAATTACACGTCATACTCAAGTTCAGATAATCCCCATCCACTTTCCAAAAGGCGGGCTTGTTGCTGCCATCCAGGACATCGGACGGAATGGGAATGGAGTCCGAATGAAATTCTTGCAAGAGATTCGGACCCAATCGATACTGGCCGGGGGACACTTGTTCAATCCATCCCATTCTCAGCGCCAAGGTTCTGCCCCATTCCACGCGTGCCACTTGCACTTTGTAATCCACATTGGTGGTATTCAACACCAAATCCCCTTCGGTGGTCCATTCAAACGTCGGGTATAATTTGACGCCATTGTCCTCGGCCCATTTGTTTTTGGGTTCGGTTTGTTTGGCACGGGCTTGCACGTAACGGTACACCAATTGATGAAAAAAGTGCGATCCCGTCGACGAGGCCATCTCCTTTCTCATATCTCGACCGTAGACAAAGAGTTCGCGACGTTGATGCCACCATCGATCGTCCCCTTGATCGTCTTGGGCATACACCCGTTCGTGCCATCGTACGTACAACAGAGGATGGGAATCACCCACGCCTCCTTCTTCCGCTACCACCGGAATGGTGGGTAAGGATAAACTCACCATACCCACCATCCATCCTCGTCCCACAAATCGGATGGGTTTAGGCAATCGGTTTCTGAAATGATGACTCTTGTTCCCAGGAAACTCTTTGGTACTCGCATGACTCATCAACGTCACGTAAAACGAAGAGTTGGGCACCAATGTCATAGTTTTAGCGGCGTCGTCGTCGTTTGCGGGGTCGAAGGGATGTCACGTCTCCACGAGCAATCCAACTATTGTACTTGTCGGGCCACCCTTTCCACTTGACCAACCAACGACCTTTTTGTCGCTTAAGTACCTTCTCGATCCGAAACACCTCGGACACATGGACTTTTTGTAAATCCTCTTCATAAAACGTACCTTGGACGGGGGTCTCATCCCATTCGCGAATCTTATACGTGGGGACAGGGCCCGGGACCACACGATGCACCACAAACACTTCTTCGGTCGAACCGGGTAAATACCCTTTTTCAAAGGTACGATGAATCGTATTGAGACGGACATGATCCCCCACCTTCAATTGGGGTTTTTTGTAGCCTTTCAATCGTTTGGCATACAATCGTTTCCACACGGCTTCTTCGTTGTCCCACGTCACGTTTTCGGGGGGCATACCAATACTTCGATGACGGGTGGCATTATAGCCTTGCACCAACTCGGGTAAGACATCGTCAAATTTCAACGTGTTGGCCGCGGTCAAATAACGGTACAACCGTTCTTTCAAGGTGCGGTTAAATCGTTCCACCACACTGGCTTTGGCATCCCCTTCGGTTGAAAAATGATTGATGTCTTGCTCGTCGACCCATCGTTGAAAGGTCCGATTATAAAATTCTTTCCCTCGATCCGTTTGCAATCGATTCGGGTGACGTCCTCCTTGTCTCACAATCTTCTCAAAGGCTTTCACGAGGGCCACGCCGGTTTTGGTTTTCAACGGTTCGACCCACGCGTACTTGGACAAGACATCCACGACGGTCAACAAGTAGCGTATACCCCGATTATGTTTGGCCAAACGTTGCACTTCCACTAAATCCGCGGCCCATTGATCATCCAAGCCCCCTACGATCACGGGTAAGGTAGCAAAACGACGACGTCGGGGTTTATGCAAGGTGTAACCCACATCCTGTTCCAACACCCGTTGGGCTTTTTTCAAAGGGAGACCCTGGGCTTTAGCAAATCGTTGTACCCCACCTAAACTCCCCGGGATACGTGAGAACATCCCTAGACAAGCTAGAGGGAATTCGGGGAGATCTCGTGAGGACCACAGGACACATGAGTGTAATAAAATCACCGAGCCAAGTCAAAGAAGGAAGATTTTGATCCAAAAACGCCTCTGCTTTAACTGCACAGGAGCCGATTACAAGGTGACGGAATGTAAGAGTAGGAGAACGTGCTTAAACTGCAAAAGAAGACATCACACATCTATCTGTGACAGCCAAACCATGGAAAACTCAATGACGGCTGCTCAAAACGGTGATGGTCCAGTAGTTTATCCAGTGGTTGTAGTGAAAGTCGCAGGAGTCAAATGTCTTGCCCTACTAGACTCTGGTGCAGGAAGTTCGTACGCCTCTGCCGCACTGCTTAAGAAAATTGGAGCCAAACTTCACCATTCCGGTATGCGTAAGATTGAGATGATGTTAGGCTCAGTCAATCGAACGATGGAAGTTTATCGAATCAAACTGCAGTCTATAAATGGAGACTTTGAGATGGAAGCAGACGTGACCAAGGTAGAAAAACCGCAACTTATGATGTTGGAGAACCCTCGCTACAAGAAGCTCATAGAGAAACATCAGCATCTGAAGGGCGTGATTATTGATGACACTGACGACAGACCCCGCCTACCTGTTCACCTTATCCTCGGAAACAGTGAATGCCCCAGGATAAGCACCACCGAGCCTCAGCGAGGGGGGGGGGGAGAATGGGATCCAGTGGCAATGTATACCAAGCTGGGATGGACCATCACCTCGCCGGGCCAGGAACTAAACACAACTAACATGCTTCTCACTCAAACCTCTCGATTAGACTACGAAGAGCTGTGTAAACTTGATGTACTTGGCTTGGCAGATTCCCCTACAGGCGATCAAGGCGTAGTCTATGAAGAATGTAAAGAGCAGCTGACCAGGAGCGATAAGGGGTGGTACGAAACCGGTCTCCCCTGGAAGGGAAATCATCCTCCCTTGCCTAACAATAAGGAAGGAAGCCTGCACAGACTGACCAGCCTAATACGGAAACTAGAGAAGACTCAGTCGATCAAGGATTACGATGCAGTAATTCAAGAGCAGTTGGCCGAGGGAATAGTAGAGCGCGCCTCAAGCATTGTAGAAGGTCGAGAATTCTATATTCCCCACAAGGCAGTTGTACGCGAGACCGCTGAGACCACAAAATTGAGAGTGGTATACGACGCATCCGTACGGGCCTGGGATGGTGCGCCATCACTCAACGAATGTCTGAACACTGGTCCACCGCTGCAAAATAAACTGTGGAGCGTGTTGGTTCGAGGACGTTTCAACCCAGTTGCCCTCACCGGAGACATCAAGAAAGCCTTCTTACAGGTGCGAATCAAATCCGAAGATAGAGATGCTCTCAGATTCCACTGGCTGAAGGATGTAGAGACAAAAGAAGTAGAAACACTACGATTTACAAGAGCCTTGTTCGGTTTGGCTCCCTCACCCTTCTTGTTGGCAGGGTCATTGAACAACACTTGGAAGCCTGGAGCCACAAGCGCCCTGAGATCGTTAGCGAGATCAAGAAGAACCTGTACGTAGATGACCTGATCAGCGGAGGAACAACAACATCTAGAGCCAAAGAAATGAAGACTGCAGCCAAAGAGGTCTTTGCTAACGGTACCTTTGAGCTTCACAAGTGGCACTCCAACGTCCCTGAGTTGGAGTCTCCTGAAACCAGTGATAGTGGAGGAGAACAAACATTCGCCAAACAACAGCTGGGTGTCGCAGGGGGAGGCGGCGCGCTCCTCGGTTTGAAATGGAACAAGCTGAGATATACAATAAGTGTAGCCGTGCCAACTGAGAAAGCCGACAACACTAAGCGCGGAATTCTAGCCGAGATAGCGAGGATCTATGACCCCCTAGGAGTAGCGTCGCCCCTCACATTATGTGGCAAGTTATTTTACCGCGATGCTTGCAATCTGAGAGTCGGATGGGACGAACAGCTACCCCCGGACCTTGCTAAACGGTGGACAAAATGGGAGTCGGGGCTGCCTGGAAGAATCACGTTCACAAGGGCGCTAGCACAGTACCAGGAACCAATCAGCAAGTTATCCCTTCACGTCTTTGGGGATGCAAGTGGACAGGGTGTAGCGGCTGCGGCATATACAGTGCAGCCAAAGCTCGTTTGGCCGAGCAGGGCCTTACTATTCCGCGCCTGGAGCTGGTAGCTAGTCACACGGCTGCTAATCTGGCCACAAACGTAAGAGAGGCTCTAGAGGGCCACCCGGTCGATGGAGTTTACTGTTGGTCCGACAGCACAGTCGCACTCCATTGGATAAGGGGAGAAGGAGAATACAAGCAGTTTGTGCACAATCGAGTGCACAAAATACAGCAGAAGGATTGGATAACGTGGAGATACGTATCCACTAAAGAAATCCCTGCAGACTTAGCGAGTCGCGGAGGCTTGGTGGAACAAGGAAATGACCTCTGGTGGCATGGTCCGAAATGGTTGTCAGAGCCAAGCGCATGGCCAGCAGACATTACCACCACCGCGACACCTGAAACGTTGGCAGAAGCAAAGACAACACGAGAAGTTTTCAAGCACGCTACCGACCAAGTGGTGGACGCGTTTGACACAGTGCTTCACAAGTACAGCCTTTGGCGTACACTGCGCATTACCGCGTGGGTAGCAAGATTTGCGCGTAACACAAGGAGTCCGACACTTCAAAGGAAAAGGGGCCCCTAACAACAGAAGAACTAAACGTTCAACGAAGATTCTGGGAGAAAAGAGCCCAACAGGAAGGCTTACAATCAGAGCAGTTTGAGAAGGATCGCCTACAACTCAACTTGCAGCAAAGTGACCAGCAGCTCTTAGAGTGTAGGGGGCGGATTCAAGGCGTTTACCCGCTGTATCTGCCGGATACAGCAGTCTACACGAAGAAGTTCGTACAGGAGGCCCACGAAGCTACTCTACACGGCGGGTTGGGGTACGGGAGAACCACTGGGTTCCCCGCCTAAGACGCCTGGCGAAAAGCATCATTAAAAGTTGCCCAGGGTGTTCCAGACCTCAGCTCTTGCCGTTCCACCCCCCGGACTACTGCCACGAGACCGAACCGAAGGATCATGTCCCTTTCAAGTTGTGGGCGTGGAATATGCCGGGCCGATCAGGTTCAAAGCCACAAACAAACGAGAAGGGAAAGTGTACGTTATCTTATACGCTTGCAGTTTATCAAGAGCCCTATACCTTGACCTGGCCAGGAGCATGGGAACAAGCGAATTCCTACTAAGCTTAAAGGGGATGATAGCAAGGCGAGGTCGACCAAGTACAATCTATTCTGACAATGGCAGCACCTTTGTCGGAACGGCGGCGTGGATGCGACAAGTACGAAACGACGAGAGGCTAAACGATTACCTTACACGCCATCAGATTTCTTGGAAGTTCAACCTCAGCAGAGCTCCCTGGTGGGGAGGCCAATTCGAACGTATGGTGGGGCTAGTGACAACAGCAGTGAGGAAAACCATAGGCAACGCGAACCTGACCTTTAACGAGTTAAAGGAGGTCCTACTGGATGTAGAAGTAGCCCTAAACAATCGTCCATTGTCCTACGTTGAAGAAGACGTGCAACTGCCAGTCCTGACACCCGCCTCAAAGCCGTATAGCCAGCCAAACCTTTTACCTGAGAGACAACCACATCATGAAGAGGACATGCCACTCAGAAAGCGTGCCAAGTACCTACAGAAGTGCAAGGATGCTATGTGGCAAATATGGACCAGAGAGTGCCTGCGTGGCCTGCGAGAACGACATAACCTTAAGCACAAAGAATCCCCTTGTAAGGTTGAAAAGGGAGATGTCGTCATCATCAAGAATGAGAACAAGGACCGGAACAAGTGGAAACTCGGTATTGTGGAGGACCCCATAGTCGGGCGCGATGGCATGGTGAGAGCGGTGAAACTACGAGCAGGGAAAAGGCACTTGGAACGAGCCATTCAACAGCTGTACCCACTGGAGCTGTCTTGTGACAGAGCGGGAGAATCTACAGCCACAGCCTTGAATTCCACGCTGAATCCTGAAGCAACCCATTTCAGACCCAGGCGAGACGCCGCAGTTGCTGCTGGATTACGGATCCAGGACATAGCCGTTGAGCAAGCACTCTAAGCCGTATATGGAACATTTGTTAGCCGGAACTGTGATTGAAAGCATCAATTTTTAAACTTAGGAACTATGAACTTTGCATGAATATGTATTTGCCCCCTTCAGGGACAAATAGGGGAGTGTGTCGTGAAAGTAACAGTTGTATTGTGTAACGTTTTGTTCTAGTTTTGATATTGCGTGATTCAGGTCATTAAGGATAGAATTTCGAAGTTCATGTTATGAGAACAAGCATGACAGATTTCCAGTTAGTTTGATTGACAGCTAATTAGCAGCAAGCTATAATTTCTTTTCCTCTTGTCAACAAGATTGCAGATTTGATAATAATGTCATGAAATAGTCCGAAAGCCAATCAAATTAAGTTTTGGATAAAGTTTAGGGAGTGCCGCACTCAGGTTCTGGAGAGTTCATCAAACAGTGAGAGAGAGGAGACCTGTACGTGCGCAGTGTGAGATTAATAAAAGTGAAGTTTGCGAAGAACGGCCTGTTAAATCGTGGCATTCGCAAAACTACGGAACAAAGAATAACTTAGAGTGGTGAAATGGCAATATTCAAGAATAATCCCCAAAGCGGAGAACATAACCTTTATATAAAATGTAGAACAATAATGAAATTATGTATTTCAAGCTCTGCAATTCAAACCCATTCACTTTTAGGTGTCATTTAAACAAACTGAAATAGCAGGTGGCAGAATAAAATATATATGAAACCCCGTAATGGGGAGCATCAAGAAATATGTTGCACCTCAGTATAGCTTGACAATGCTGAACAGTTGGACTTCAAACTAAAAATCACTTATGCTAAGCATTTAAAAAGGAAACATCACACAGACACGCCATTGGTCATTGCTTTTAATGTAATCAATACTAGAACCTTAACATGTAGATTATTGAGTTTTGCAGCAAAAGGAATCAAATGTTTTTGAAGTGGTTTTTCTCGGTGCATTCCTATTATTGTCCAAAATTCTAATTCGGTCTGGAGTAAGAATCACCATCTGGGTATTCTACTGCAATTCCCATTTGGTATTTTATTGTAGGAGTTCGACTATTTCTTATGTATTAGTGAATTTAAATTCAGGCAAAAATTCTCAATTTCGCAGATGACAGATAAAAATTATGTTACCTTCTCCCTCACTTAATTGGAATTTTGACCGTCTGGTCATTTTCCTTAGAAACAACGTTCACAGGCGCTTGCTATAATATGAACATAATGAGCAACAGTTTAAATGTTTTAATAGTATTAATTAACTTTTATTTAGCCAAAGAAATAAGGACATCAGACACTAAACTTACAAACCATTATCATTTTTATTTATTTATTTATTTATTTATTATTTATTTATTAACAATATTCAGACAGAGATGCCCAGTTCAGCATACTCTGGTTTAAATGGGGCTCTGTAAACTGTCGAACAACTACCTAATATAGACAATAAATTCGAAATAATCTTGAAGAACAAATAAAAAATTAATTAAATAACACACACAAAGAATAAACAGTAAACAATAAAAGGCCTATTTCTCGTTATTTTTCTCTCACAGATAAGACTTCTGCAGCTGAAAGAACCTTTATAACCGCAACTGCCTATTACCTACATATCCTGAGAAAAATCACACCAGAAAGTAGCTGATATATCGGCAAAAGCTCTTCGTATCTGGGCACGTGACTTCGGTCGCGAAGAGCATCAGTCAGATCTTTCGTCGTCGAAAACAACTCAGTACAATCATGTTTGAAAACTGCTGCTCAGGTTTCTCAACCAACAGTTCAGCTACCCTTGATAAATCTCCGAACAGCACCGACGAACAGTGCTTAACGGCAGACTCCACAGCGGCAATCGTACTCAAATCCTTGGCGTACTTTGTCATTCTCCTGATTTCTTTAGTTGGAAATACCCTTATTATTTTAGTCGTTTTGAAAACCAAGCAGTTGCGCAAGTCGATCAATTGCTTCGTTTTCAACATGACCATGTCCGATCTCTTCACTCCGTTGACCATCATGCCAGTTAAAATTGTCGAGATCATTTCAGGGTCGGGTGCCTTCATGGCCCACAGTCCGCTGATGCTTGGAAACATCTTATGTAAACTGTGCTATTTTCTCCCTGATGTTTCACTGCTTGTCTCTGTGGAAAGCCTACTGTTGATATCATTGAAGAAAGAAGAAAGACAAGAAGAAGAAGAAGATCGTTTCCCAAAATTTCAGTTCCTGATTTTAAAAACCCTAAAATAGTTCTGACTACCGCGCAAATCTCTCCATAACTACGTTTCCATGTAGGTTTATGTAGGGAACTGCTAAAACTTACGTTTTACCTGCTTTTGCCAAAAATATACCTCAAATGGGAAGGTTTATATTCCAAAGCGTTTCTTATAAGAGGAACAGCTACAAAGGCACACTTGTTCCTGAAACAGTGTTAAAAGATGATGGCCTTAAATTTATATCAGCAAAACAAGGGTTTTCCCAGAGCTATCTTATTCCATGATACAAAAGTGAGTCCCTTTGTCCCCGGCATATCCGTGATCTCCGTTGAATGTATACAATCGTGCAAATCAGAACAAACTAAATAGGAAATAGATCACAGACAAATGGCGAAACACTCACGCTCAATGAAAAGAGCAAAAAGGAATATCAACTTAAACAAGCTCCAACTACTATTCCCCGCTATCTCCGTTTTATCCGTCATACTAAAGAAATAATTAAACTTTTAGTCAGATCTCAGTAGTCAAAATATCTCAAGTAAAACGGGGATAACGGATACAACGGGGACAGAACTTACAGTTCATCAGATCAGCTTCAAGGAATATAAAATAATATAAAGTACAACGGAGACAACGGAGACGGCGGGGACACAACTTACAGTATATGTATAGGAATATATTAACAATACTACTACTACTACTACTAATAATAATAATAATAATAATATTAATAATAATAATAATTATTATTATTATTATTATTATTAGTAGTAGTAGTAGTAGTAGTAGTATTCTTGATATATTCCTATATATATACTGTAAGTTGTGTCCCCGCCGTCTCCGTTGTCTCCGTTGTACTTTAGATTATTTTATATTCCTTGAAGCTGATCTGATGTACTGTAAGTTCTGTCCCCGTTGTATCCGTTATCCCCGATTTACTTGAGATCTTTTGACTACTGAGATCTGAGTGAAAATGCAATTATTTCTTTAGTGAAACGGATAAAACGGAAACAACGGGGAACAGCACTGAGAGATATTTTGATTACTGTGGACTCACTGTAAATACGCATTCATTCATTCATTCATCCATTGATTCATTCATTCATTCATTCATTCATTCACTCATTCATTGATTCATTTATTCATTCATTCAAGTTAACGTGTATTATCTAAATTGCATATTTCTCGTAGTGTGACGGATACGCCGAGAAAAGCTATTAATTACAACTGTGCTGCACAAAAGAATAATCCTTTCAATTAGCTCGCTAGTATTTTAAGCTTTTTGTTGATTGTGGAAATGCTTGTTCGCTAAAAAAAGTGTTAAGGTGACATGTTTTTAAGGCATTGATCATATGCCGGTATGAATGTTTAGTTTGCGCTTCATTGTTTTCCAGATTCTTTATTACACTTTTTGCCAAGGAGAAGCAGTTATGTAACCACTGTAAATTGCTCGGGTATTTTGTTTTTGACTTGATTGTATCGAAAACAAAAAAAAAATCACACACAGGAAGTTTAAAAATGTAGCTCGTCGGGGCATTTTTTACCACTAACCGCCTATTTTTGCCCGTAATTTATCGAAAAGAAAAGATCAAACTGAGGAACGTAAACAATGAAGCTAGTGTGCTATAAAAGAAGTCTGAAACGTTGCTTCGTTCTCATTTCACTCGAGGACAGTGATGGCCACAGCACCAGCAAGGCAACTCAATAACAAGGTATGTACTAGATTTCATATTCCTTCTTCGTAGCTTTAAAACAAGTTAAGGAAGAAAAGTTGCTCTCAGTTCTTTTAGTGAACGAATTTACAAAGTTCAGCTTAAAACGTAGCAATTAACAGGAACGAAATGCTATATTGCTTAGGCTTTTCTAACCAGTTAATCTAATAGGCATTGTAGTCTAAATATTTCCTACAGATTATTCGTCAATTTTAGTGATTCTGTGCTGACTAGTTTACTGTTTCCTTGTAATTATTTTAGGGAATCAAGAGTGCTGTGCTTAGCAAGGTCTTGCCAGCTGTCCAGGGAACTTGTTCTCTTTTGGCAGCTAAATTATCTTACAGCAAACATGAGGGAATGTCTTGGGACGATCTGTGGCTAAACATATGCCAGAAACGTGATGAATGTGACGGAAAGATAAAGAAAATGAAAGGAGTAGCATTTTTCTTCTCTGCTGTCGCCGGCCTAGAGAAGCGAAGTAAAGAAAAGGGAGAGAAGGCAAACAGCCAAGAACAAGAGGACGACCAGAACGATGAATTACCAGAAAAGTACTGGCCAGCAATAACTTACTGGATTGCAGTCCAATCCTCCAACGGAATGCGCGTTTCAACGGTACCCTTGCACTCAGCCCTATTACAAACAGGCATGGAAATTACAGCTAAAACCCTGCCAGTCTGCAAACGAGGAGGTGAAGAGGAATCTTGTGCACCATTATGTACTACGTTAAAAGATCACAATAACCACTTAATTCAGACCAAAGTGGACAAGTCGTTTTCCTACAGTCTCCAATTGTTACAAGATCAATTGATAGAGGAGCCATTGGAGTCACGTGCACTTCCCGCAAGTGAACGTGTTGTAAGGTTACAAGTTGTTGGTACCTCGTTTACTGCAAAGCTGCGAGACAAGTTAATACCCTCTCTTGTCCGTTCCGGCCTCCAATTTGATGTGTTTGGCATCGAAGCATGCGATTTGCCTTCAGAGGTCCCAAAAGTCACAAAGGCTCTGGCATCGCCGATTGTTGTAGCGATTAATGACATCGAACGAGCAACGGGGAAATTGGGTTACGCTCTGTACAGTGGAGAAGTTTTCAAAAAGGCGAAGTCTTCCAAATACACATATCACCACTGCTGTTCGGTGAAGAAATTTCTTTCTCTGCTGGCAAGCAACGACCAGTTTAAAGACACCATCATCAAGAATCTGAACAAGCTCGTAGAAATCCTTGGAGATAAAGATTGCGAGTTCATGAAGCAGCTGTGTATCAACTACGACTTGATCGAAGTGAATGGAGGTTGGTGCTTTTCAATAAGCCAGAGAAAGTTCGTTTTCCATCCCATCAAAGAAACAGACATCGGCAAAGAATCTCCCAGGGCGTACATCGACTACCAACACACTAAGACGCCAGATCCTGGATACTTCAAAGAAATACTACAGAATAGCCTCAACCAGCTAGAAATGGCACACTTTTGCGAATATTACATTCGACTCCTCAACTGCCGCATTAAACAGCACAAAGAAAGGGTCATGTGCCTCATAGGTGAGCCTAATAGTGGAAAGACGAGCCTTTTCACCCCCATCTCTCGCTTGATCCCAGCAAGATACATCGCCATGATCAGCAAGCAAAAGGCTTTCAACAAAAGCCTGGTCGATGAAAACACTCAAATAATTTTTCTGGACGAGGCGCACACCAAGCTGATGGATCCAGACGACTGGAAGATATTGACACAAGGAGGGCTCACGGCACACGACCGCAAGTGTATAAGACTTCAAGCCTGGCAGTCATAAGGTGTCCAATGTTTATCACCTGTCAGACGGACATGGATTTCGGTGGGGAGCACAACACTGCCATGGACGCCCGCTTAAGAAAGTTCTTCTTTAGAAGTCTGACCTCGCCGCGTGTAGCGGGAGTGCAAGAATTCTTGCGAACTAATGCAATGGACTGCATTCCCATTCCAGGGACCAGTTTACAGTCAGAAGAGATCGATGAAGAAGAAAAGGACAGAATTAGAACCATTCAACTAGATGAAAGTGAAAGCGAGCACGAAGGCAGTGAGCAAGAGGAACCGAACACGGACACAGAAGACAGCGCGGAGGAGGGAGAGATCGAAGACACTAATTCTACCTGTTTGGAGAAGACTCTAGAGAAAATTGCAAGTCTGCGAGAACAACAGCCATGTCACAGTCTCAAGCAGAGGCAACTTGTTCTACTCGCCACTGAAGTAAAACGTACCGTGGATGAAAGGGACAGCCGGGAAGAGTGTGCACGATTACGTGTCCTTGAAGAAACTAAGGAACGCTGGATCTCACTGGGGATGATAAGGGAAGAAGACGCCCACTTGCTACAGTCGGTGAACGGACCTTATCATCCCAACATAGAACGTTCCAGAGAAGAATACTTTACGAAGAAGAGGCAAGAAGACCAACGGATTCTCGAAAAGAAGGCGCGCGAGTACTTTAACGATGAGTGGGTCATGGAGAAGGAAAAGGAACTCCGAGAACTTCAGAAAAAAGAGGACGCAGCGAAAGACGAGCAAGTGAAACGTGCACTCCATTACATGATGGAAGTGACTGTCGAAGCCCTCAAGTTGAAATTTCAGAAGGAAGAAGTTTCCGGTCTCGCGAAACTGGTACAGTTGGAGCGGAGAAGAAAGGCTGTGGAAATGAAGTGGGTCTCCCCTTCTCAAGCCCAACGCATTAATAGTATCTGGTGCCCCCTACCCTATCCTTGTGAAGAGATGGAAGACGAGGAGGAGGAGAACCTCTTCATAATACCCTCGAGGGCGCCCAAAGCGCACAGCCGCTCATCCTCTCAGAAACAGAAGTCTCAGAAACGACGAGGCGAGCAAACAAGTACCTCAGTGCCCAAGAGAGGAAGAATAACTCACTTTTTTACTCCGAGTCAAGAGTAAAAATCAAATTTTCATGTTGTCAAGAAACATTGAAAAAAGTTAGCACTTGTGTTACAAATTGATGTTTAACGAGTTAACCTACAGTACTTATTGGTTTTCCTAAAATTCATTTTTCCATGTGTAACAAACTGTTGAGAAAAGTGAACATTGAACATTGAAGAGTGAAGATTGAAGAGTGAACATTGAACATAGAACATTAAACAGTGAACAGTGAACATTGATTGCGTCTCTAAACTCTGTGCCATGATGTTGCATTTTGTCCATAATAAAGATTTCCTCTTGAGTTATTTTGTCCGGGGGGGTTAACTCACCATCTTGAGATTCCAACAAATAGCATGTACACTAAATCAATTCCTTTTTTTTACATGAATTTAAGCTCGGCCCTTTTCTTTAAAGAGTCAGCCATTCGTCCCTCTTGAAATTTGAATTCGGAATCTCTCAAGATGGCATTCCACTGTCCAAATCCGTGTTTATCTATCCCTTCTTTTAGAAATCTGTCCTCGTCGGCAGTAAATTTTAAGATCCGACGATGGCTCCGTTGAATGCGCAAGTGCGTAGTTGAGGAGACAACCTTTTTGGGAGGCATGATTGTTCTTTCTGCAGTTTCAACTAAAGGCGACGAGCTTGAAGTTGAACAGCCAAACCTCGTGTGGACGTCCTTGTCCACTTCCGATCCCTTGGTACCTTGTAGTTTTTGTAGACACTCGTGGGCAATCGCAGCAACTTCGCGCGACCTCTGCTTTTGATAGTGAACTTTGGCGACGGCTGAACTGTGTTTCTGATCTTCCGAAAAAATCCTTTGCTCTCTACTAGTGAGCTGATTGAGGCTATGCGTTTCGACGATTTGACGATAGCGCGTCGGGTGAATGTACTTTCCGATTGCGTCAAAGACTAGTTTACTCATGACGTCGCCCAATTTGCTGTGTTGGCCTCCATTTTTCGTGACCAGAACGAACTCGCACTGGGGTTTTAGCAATGGCCTTACAAAACTGATGTAGCTATCGAGCAACCTGCATGCTTGCATCGGTCAGAATTAAGGAGTCAAGTCCATATTTGCTAGCAGTCTTGAACTTTTTCTGGTCGATGAATCCCCCGTTCTCCTTAGCTGCTCTGACCATGTCCACTGTCAAATACTGATAAGTCATAGGCCGAGATCCCTTCACCTTGATGAACAAATACACTGCGACAAATTTCGTGGCAAATGTTAAGTCCGAAGGATTAACTTGACCTGGAATAGTTTTGCACGTCTTCACAGTGTTCTCGTAACGAGGCAGATGAAATGTCACCACTTCTAACAGTTCTTCCATGGTTGCCCAGTGCCCCCTAGCATCCAAAGTTTCAATGTCTAGATCTTGTGTCCACTGCAGTCTCATCATCTTTGCCACCGTCTTGCGCGCCCGTTTAAGGTACAACTCCGTTGAGGACAAATTTCGAAGAACTGTGTCTGATGCGCCGTTTATTTTTCTGAAGTCGATTAATTCGGAGATCGCATCAATGTAGCCCAATCGGCCACCGTGTCCGAGTTTGCATTCATCTTGCAAGTAGTCGATAAACTTGAACAACAGACTATGAGAACACAGGCTAAAGTCCAGCACTTCAAAACTCAATTCCTCTTCATCTTCGCAGCAAAATTTGAGAAATTTAAAGCATCTCTTGGCTATCTGCTGAGCTGCACGATCTTTCTTGCAACCCCCACCACTTCCAGTCAACCATTTCGTGAATAACTCGCCAATTTGGCTGGAAACTGAAAACGAAGGCATTACCCTGGCACTTTGTTTTGTGATTTCACCCGATGTATCATCATCGGCAAGTTCTTTGGTACTTGAAACGTCGGGTTTTTCGTCAAAGAAAAAGAACCAACTGTGCTTGGTGTTCACATGTTTCCTGCAGCCACGTTGACTTTTAAATCCATCGTGATCACACGTTTGTATTGGACAGTGATACAAGCTATCTGTTTCTTCTTTTTCCAAGTGAAGCCGTTCTGGTTTTGGTGATGAGCCATCGATTTTCGACCAGTCAACCTTACCCTTTTTGTTCATGTCGGACATCTGAGTGATTCACAAAATTTGTTCCACTTACATAAATAGTGAACAAAACACAAAGGCGACAAAAAACAATGGCTGTATTGTGCAAGTTTAAACTTGCCCCAACCTGCCCCAACTTGGCCCTGCTTGCTCAGGCATGTGTCTGCTTGCCACTGTTCATTATTCTTAAGTAAGCTTACAAATTTGAGGTGATATATGGCGTGGTGCGATTATATTCAACCTTGCCCTGGCAAGTTTATAAGGGCCTCGAAAAGTCTTTAAAAATCTGCTATTGACACTGCTTCGTGTTGTTTGAAACTTAAAACGCTACATCGAATGTTTTTGCTAATTAAAAAGCGATAAAATCATAGATGGCAAGAAAAGAAGAATGCTTCTGTTGAACAAGATGTACAAAGGAACTGTCATTTCTAAATAGGAACCATTTTACATAACTAGGAACTAATGGTTAGGAACAAACTGTTCCACGTGCCAATAAAAAGGAACATTTCGTTCAAAACGGAACCTGTTAATGGGAACAATTGTTCCTCAAGTGAATAAAAAGGAACCAATTTTTCAAAGCAGGAACAATGTTAGAAAGGAACAAACGTTCCTTTACAAAAAAAGGAACGTAATTAATTGGGAACCAAAGTTCTTCGTGTCAGCATAAAGGAACAGCCACTCTAAAAGGGAACGCATTGATAGGAACAAATTGTTCCTCAAGCGATTAAAAAGGACCAAAATGATAAAAGAGGAACAATACCATTGGGAACACCTGTTCCTAGGCCACTCATTTAGGAACAAAAAGTTCCTTTCAATGTGAAAAATTCGGAACAAAAGGTTCTTTTTAGCTCTAAATGAACATTTTGGTCCTATTTTTAACAGCAATTTGTTCCTTTTGATGCTAAAAGGACCACTCCAAAGAGGAACAATCATCTCTTAATCGGAACGTTCCCAAAGCAAAAATGGGAACAGTGCTCAAAAATAAAAGTAAGTTAAAAAGCCACGTAAAGGATGAATAAAATATGCCAAAGCATCTTATGACTCTCTATACTGAACAGATACAACAGCCAAAATTTGATTGATAAAATCATGCTACAACATGTTCAAATTTGGAAGTAAAAATTTTGGGAAACGTATAAGAAGAAGAAGAAGAAGAAGAAGAAGAACAACAACAACAACAACAACAACATCAACAATAAGAGGACCTTACACCACCAACAACAACGACAACAACAAGAACAATAACCCTGAAGGAGACGAACTGTGAACATCTGAGTTTTATAACCTAATTCAGATCTATAATTTATTGATAACCAGCCTCCCATGATATATATGTATATATAAGGAATCAACACCAGATCGTACCAAGCCAGACTTCGTAAATAGTGCACTGAAAATCCTGTGACAAAACAGTTTTAGCTAAAGCTGTGCTTACCCTTTGATTCGCGACAATCAGAATCTCTGAGTATTTCTTAAATATATTGTGTTATAGCCTTAGAAAAGAATAGTATTCCAAGGAATTAATATAAAATAGTGTTAGGTTTAAGGTTTGCATATTTTTGTTGTAGATATTTTCGAATTTCTAGGTAGAAATTAAAGAACAATGAACGGTAGTAAAATATAAATTACGCATAATACATTCTTCATAATCTAGACTTATTGTCTGCTTTTTATTTGTTTTATAGCCAGGCGTTTTTTTTTTGGTAATTTTCCAATAAGCTGCCGTGCGCACGAGTAAATAATAGGTGCCACGAAAATTTTGCCAAGAGGACACTTGCGCTCCCATTAGGGATGTTCTTACTACACACGAACAGCTTTTGCTGAACACGCGTTTCAAGGACAAACGTTATCACATAAGAGGTTAAACTTTTTGTTAACAAGTGTTTCTGAGACAATGAAACCTTTTCCGCATATCAAACCTTGACGAATTTGTTTTCTTGTGGGAATAGTGAATTTATTTTTAGTGACCAATGGACTGGACTGCTAGGTGTCTGGAGCAGTAGTTTTTACAGGCATTAACAAATCAAGTCCAAGCTGCCACGAATGGATTTTTCAGTCCATTTTGTATTAGACTGTGGCCATATACATACAAGATACCCATAATGAAACCATTCTAGTTGCTACAGGGTGCATTAGTTGAACTCCGGAGAAGGGAATATCTGTTGTCGATTTATGGTCAGACACATTGACAGGCACTTTTATTTAAAAAAGTGCGGCCCGGTCAGTGTAAATATGAATAATGTTTTCAAAAGGAGCCCTGTCAAATAAAAACAAAATGTGACAAAATAGATGATCATGCCTCAGTTGTTCAAAGAGCGGATAGCTTTATCCACTGGATAAGGCGTAATCCAACAGATACAAAATGTGGGAAAATCTCTACATAGCCCTATGATTTATGAAAATTTCGCCAAATGTGTACGTTGAAGGAAAATTGCCCCGTTAGATAGCAACTTATCCATTGGATAAAGTTATCCACTCTTTCAATAACTGGGGCCTGTTCAATTGTTCCTCCTGTGTAAACCCTCTTTGCTGCATTTGACACCCTGCTTACATATTTGTCCAACTACTATAGTATAAAAAAATTTTCGGCGTGGCTTTTTAGATTACAATTTTCGTAGCATGTCTGCCACCATCAAAGCTTATTCTTAGAGTATATTCCTGCAGTTTACCCAATAAAATTGTTAACAAAGAAAAAAAGGTCTATTCATTCTTCCCCTCTCCAGAAACTAACCTGGATTCAATTGGTCACGTGCCACCCAAACTCTCGAGGTTTTGTTATTTCGCCCCATGGGAGGAATGGTGAAGTTAAAAGTTGTGGCTGATGTCTCAATCTCGTACCCAGAGTCCTCAGGCTTCTTGGTCAGCGGGTGGTTGCCCAGAGAGACCACAGAGTCGTTCCCGGCAACCAAGAAGCATGCGGACTCTACTAGGTACGAGTTTGCTGATGTCTCAGTGTACGGACTCGGTCAGTCACAATTGTTGAATACAACTTTGTTGTGCGATGTTGTACGGGGTAGCAAAACGAATTCACAATTGTCGTTCATACCTAAGAACCAAAGATGACATGAAACTTAAGTCAAAAGTTTAATGGGATACTGTCACGGGGATTTTTAGGTTTAATTTGGAGGTGAAAAATTTGCTGAAATTTAAATTAAATGCCTTTTCATGTACACGGAATGCTCCTAGAACGTCAAGAGAAGGAAATCAAATGATTCTCTCAAAGGAAGAACAAACCATAGTTAGTTACTGGCGATTTTCCAATAAACAAAGGAGAAACTTGAAAACATCAGCCTGATGATTTCAAGTCACAATCCATTTCCATTTTAGCGATCCACAGCCAAACACACTTAATCATAGTCTCAGAGAACTGGTAGAGTAGTTTTAAAGTGCACCTAACCCCAAAAAATATTTTTCGCTTTAATAAATCAATCTGCTGTCTGGAGTATTTCTTCGCAAAAATTTTTTGATTTGGTTGAATCCTCGATTTTCTATGAATTTTTGAAGTACGGAAAATGCGGCGGGAAAATACGCCATTTTGGTTCAAGTTCGAGCATACACATTCATTGGGAGGCATGGGACTAGTGACGTCAAATACAGAAGAGTTTTCCCGCGATCAAGTACATCACAGCTTATCAAGCTGTCGAGGAGAATGCCCACAGTTTGTGTTGCTCCGGGTTGCAGTAACCAGAGAGACGAGTCCAGAGGTATAGCGCTTCACAATATACCATTTTTTGACGATGAACGAGCGGAGGCCAAGAGGCGAAGGAAAAAATGGGTGGATTTCGTAGAGCAAAACAGAGCGAAGTGGGAACCATCCAAGCGCTCGGTGATATGCTCAGTTCATTTCAAGCCCGAGGATTTCGAGCGAAGATTTGTCCTCGCAGAACCAGAAAGTAAACCAATGATACGGTGGCTACGAAAAGACGAGATCGGCTGTTGTGTGTATCCGACAATTCACACTGTTGGAGAAACTGCAAAAGAAAAACCTTTATCGGATCGAGAAAAGCGTATGGTGAGTCACCATTTTTATCGCACCTTGTTGTCGTTTCATTCAAGAAAGTCTTGTCTTCCCGATTCAGCATATTTGAAATCTGTTTCTTCCTCAGGCTATTAAAGCAACAATGGCAAGTCAGAAGGCTGTTAGTGGCTCAGATTGACTGAGGGACGAACCCAGAGCAAAAAGAAAAAAAATTGCAAAAGTTTCTGCAACCGCGGTGACATCAGCTGCTGCTGTTGCTGAAGATTCGAATGCCGAAAATGCTGAATCGGCGACCGCGACTACGGAAGATGGTAAACCGACTGTAGAGCCGACCACAAGTCAGAAGGATGTTAGTGGCTCAGATCGACTGAGGGAGGAGCCCAGAGCAAAAAGAAAAAAAGTTGCAAAAGTTTCTGCAACCGCGGTGACATCAGCTGCTGCTGTTGATGAAGATTCGAGTGCCGAAAATGCTGAATCGGCGACCGCGACTACGGAAGATGGTAAACCGACTGTAGAGCCGAGCACACTCTCTGCTGATCGTGAACATGTCGATGACCATCAGGAAGAACTGCCTGCTGGTCATGACCAGCCCACAGGAGAGTCTTCGGTCCAGCAAGGAAATTGTAGCAACTGTGGCGTTCTGTCAAACACTATTCGTAAGTTGAAGAACAGAATAGTGTCCTTAGAAAAAAATGTAAGAAAGTGGAAGACATCAAATCGGAGGTCGGAATACCAACTGAAAGGTAATTTTTTTTTCTGTGTGTATGTTTTGATGAAAGCTTGTTTTGAAAATGTGATAGAATTTTACTTGTTTATGGTGAAAATGATAGAATTTTTGGTTGATAAATATCACTATCCTCCACTGCCAACCTCAGACTGTATCTGTAACACGCAATGTAATACTTTTATTCTCGACCCACTACATATTCCCTTTTCCTGTTGTGTACGTGTAAAAGCAGATTTTACTTTCTGTAGGACTTCATACTTATATGCTCCATGAAAGAACCCCCTCTCCTCCCTTTCCCCCTCGCAACTTCACAGGCTGGCGATTTAACAAGCCCAGTACTTCTTACACCTTGGTGTCTATGCATACTGGTTTTAGCAGCAGAACCTAAAGTCAACCAAGAAGTTGATTCAGATGGGGAAGAAATGGCCGAAGAAAAGGAACGTGATGCAGAGGAAGGTGTGGAGGATGTGGAGGAAGATGTTGAGGAAGAAGCAGATGAGGTAGAGGAAGTAGAGGAAGATGGTGATGGTGGTTCTGAGTATGAGACAGAAAATGATACGGAAACTACTGGAACTGAAACAGATGAGGACTATGGAGACAAATCTAATCGGTAAGGGCATATTGTAGCTCAGTTGCAGCATAAAATGAATTCATTCATCATTCAAAAGCCCAATGTTTGAAAAGGGTCACACATACTGTACTGGTGGATAATGGCAAAAGGGGTGCTGTTGGCTGGTGCAGACTTATTTTAATTTACTTTGTACAATAAAATTAAGAATTGAAATTCTTAGGATATGTATGCTGATTGGAAATAAAAAGTTTAATACCAGATTTTCTTTTATTTTTGTATGTATAACATGTATGCATTTCTAATCTGTTACAGTTTGTCACTCAAGAACAAGAATCTTAGAACAGAGCCCAAGCATATTGTCTTCCTGACACAGTTACTGCTTCTGTTCAAGTTTTGCCACACCTGCAAGGCAGACAGTCCAACAGTGGAGGCCAGTGAGAATGGAACAGAGGCAATTGTGAAAACATATTGCAACAACCCCAAATGCAATAAGAAGGACACCTGGTACAGCCAGCCACTGATGCCAGGTTCACGAATACCAGCAGGCAACTTTCTCCTTTGCTTGTCAATTCTTCTTGCTGGAGGATCAGCAACAAAGGTTTTCAGGGCATTTTCTCATATGGGCCTGGGATGTGTCTCTCTGAACACTTTCTTCAAGTATCAGAGGGTAAGTACATGTGTATGTCTCATATGCCTAACATTTATTCACATAGATGAAAGCTTTACTCCAGGTAAATGCAGTTTTCACTTTGAATTGCAACGTAACTATGATTTCAGCATACAACTGCTTTTTTTTTAATTTTTATTTATTTATCCATCCATTCTATTCATGGAGCTGGAGAGGGCTGATTGTTGCACTGTTATTTATAAATAGGATGCCCACAAAATGAACTGCCCCTCAAAATTATTTTTCTTATTTTCAGTTGTTATTGATAATTCGGTGTTGATTATTTTGTTTATTTATTTATTTTTTCACAGACTAAGCTCTTTCCGACCATTTATTTGTACTGGCAAAATTACCAAAGCAAGATGAATTGAAATCCCTTCAGAGTGGAATTACTATTGCAGGAGATGGCCGTCATGACAGTATGGGGCATAGTGCCAAGTTTGGGGCGTACACCATCTTCTGCTGCACCATCCTCAACTTTGTTGAGTACCTCCCCCCCCAGGGGGGGAGGTACTCAACAAAGTTTTATACGGGGAGCCTCCGCCCCAAGGTCCAACCTCTTACCGGCCTTTTATATACCATTTTTGACCGAAAAGGTACCCCTTTCTTATACCTTTCATTGACAAATGGTAACCCTTGGAATGCAGTTAATGGCGGAACGATATTAGGGGAGAACAGTATTACTGGAAGAGACATTAACCAGAAATCAATATTATCATCTACTCGACATATTTTAATTGAAGGCCCTTTTAAATATCTAAATGACAGATTTCCCTACCCTTTCATATACTTCCGTTCGTGAAATCCCTACCCTTTTATATACCGAAAGCCTGAAAAAGGTACCCCTTTCGGGCAGAGCCTCCCCGTATGGGCCATTATAGGGAGTACCCCCCCCCCCATGAGACCGTTCCTAACTAGGATATAATGAACAGCTGTGATCACGCTACTGTTTTTTTTTGTACCAGAGTAAAAAGCATGTCCTCAGTAACCCTCCACGATATGAATGGGGGAGATATTTAATACAAATCACCCTTTGCACTCCCCTGTTATCCACTGACAAAGGAGGATCACTTTGTTGAATTTCCTAAATCACATACTAAGATGTGAGAAAACTGGGATTGAGAGGGCTTCATCTCATTGTAGGTATTTCACTTTTCAGTCACTTTTTTAATAAGCTGATAACCGAAGAACCATAGCCCTTACAGGTAATCCTGTCTTAAAATATTTCTTTAGAGAAACCAAGCAGGAAGCAGCCCTGCAATGGAATTCTTGGCGTTTAAGCAGTGCATGGAGTATTTGATCACATCTGGCCTTGTCATCACAACATTCATATCGGACAGGCATGTCTCCATTGCCAGCCACATGAAAAACGCTCTCCACAATATTGTGCACTACTTTGACATCGGGCATCTCAAGAAAAGTAAGATTGTTTCTTCATTTTTATCTTAGTCTGTCTTATAGATAGACATCCTATTTTTTGTATCAAAAATCATTCATAAATCTATAGCCATACATGAAGTTACCCAGTGTTATGTTTGATAGCAGATGCACATCTTTTATCTTTGTTTCTACAGAAATTCGCAAAGTTCTTTCCAGCATTGCCAAAACAAAGGGATGCGAAGCACTCACTGAGTGGATCAAACCGTGTGAGAGGCATCTTCACTGGAGTGCCACATCCACATTCAGTGGAAATGGAAGGGTGATCTGGGCGAAGTTTAAAACGTTCATGTATCATGTGGTCATACAAACACACCAACTTTGATGATCCGTTGTATAACAAATGTGCCCATGGCAACATCGAACCAAGGAAATGGTTAAAAGTTGGTATGATCATTGTCAAGATTGTTATTCAAAAATTGATTGTTGGTGAATAATATATCACTTAAATCAGACACTGGCTTACATTAGAAAATTATTATTGTTCTCATTAGGGAGTGTGGTCTATGAACGATTGTGTGAGGCACTGACAAACAATGCTTTGGTAAAAGGTATAAAGCAAGCTTCTCCTCTTGCCCAGACAAGCTGTTTGGAGGGCTTTCACTCGGTGCTCAACCACTTTGCACCAAAAATGATTGCATACTCTTATGCTGGCATGTTCTGCAGGTACAAATTCATTGTTCTTTTTGTAAGTAGAAAGTTAAGTGAGTACATACAAAGTAGGGTTCGTGTATTTATATCCGATTTGTGTCAAACTTGAGGGGCAAAGTATGTCAGATATCAAAGACATCATGCTGCACCGGTATCGCAGAGGTCAGGGTTCGAATCCCGGCAAGCCTGATTTTTTCAGGCTTTCTTTTCGCAACTGCATAAGTTGCGTTAATAACTGCGAGGATCTTCTTTACATTTATTTCTTCATTCCGCAGTTCAAATATGTGAACTTCATATATTCATAATTTCATCTTGCAAAAACCTAGTTGTTTGCATTTTTGCAGAATGTGAAGAAGTTTAACTTTGGACTCTGGCAACAAATCTAGCTAGATGTGGTAGTGCCAGGGAAGAAGGCATAACAAGGAACCTAGCCCTAACCCAGTGCCCTGCACTAGCCCCCCCCCCCCCCCCCCCCACTGTAAAATGTAAAATAAAAATATCACAATTGTATTGACTCAGTTAAAAATGCTTAACCTGCTTTGCTTTCATTATTTGATATTGAAATTGTTTTTCAAAAATTATGTACATGTAGGCATATCTTAGCTGCAGTGCGTTTCAACTTCAACTTGCAACGGGATGTCAAGCAGAGAGAGGCGGATGGAGTTGAAAGGATCAAAGTGTCTTATCCAAAGTTTAAGAACGGGGAAGCAACTGTACGTGATGTGAGAATTACACAAAACTTTGGTAAGCCTCTAGGACTCTTTATGAGGGTGTGCCATGATCACAGTCCAGTATCCCTGGTGCTGCAGAAACTATTGATGGTTAGCTATTATGTTGTGGTGTGGTTATTGGTCAACGGTCTTATCAATCTTTGTATTCCAGCATTTGAAACACCACAAAACTGCCAACATCTAAGCAACCACCCTAAATGCCACCCTAAATGCCAAAACAATGAAAAAAAATCCATTTTCTTAACTTTACCCCTGTACTGAGATAGACATATGTGTATCACAATAGATAAAAATGTTCCACTTATAAAAGTGGTCACAGTTGCTAGAAGATTTCAACTATAATACTCAGACTAGAAAAATACCATTATTTGGTGGTTCAGAAAAGTTAGGATTCAAACTGTATGGATACTGATATGGTCTTTGTTTTTTGTTTGGTTACAGATTATGTGGAGGAGATATTCCAAACATTTATGAATGCCAGCAAAGTTACGTGAAAAGACCCCTGCAGCAATGAATTCGATGATGGAAAAACAACCTAGAGAAGAGGCATTAAAAAAGAGAGCTGACAGGAACCGAATGGTGGTCAAAGATGTCCCTCCAACCACACCAGGTACTTCCCAGCTTCCTTTTTTTTATTATTCTGAAAAATGACAGTCTCTTTGAACATACAAAAACCAGTTTGCCTTGTTATTGTTGTGCAGTAATTTCTAAAGGCCATCTTAAACTCCCTCTATCTTTTGTTCCTTCAGTGCACAAAGTTATTGAGAATACAAAATTTACTGTTGTTGTTGCTATAATGTTAGACCACTTCTGTATGACCTTAAAAAATGGTTTTACCAAGTGTTGGTGATTTGGTTCACCTGCCAGTAGTTGAAAAAGAACTCGCTAAGAGTATCCTTAATATGGAAAGAGCTGTGTTTGATTGAGCTTTCAAAATTGTGAAATACAGTGTAGCTTGCAATCTGTTCACCTTTCTTTGCCCTTTTGGTAAATCAGCCCAAAGTTCAGCCTTTTTGCCTGCATTCGCTAAGCTAATCAAATGGTTTTCTTCCAGTTTTGATTGTATTCAACCGTTATCATTTCGAGGTCATTCAAAAATCACTCACTGTAAGCATGTGGTTCGAGTTGTACTTGATTTGTAGCTGAGCTAATGTTTTGTGTTATCAGTCTCACAGGTCCCAGAAAGAACTGGCCAACAGAGCAGAGAAAAAACAACACGCAGATGCCGAGAATGCAAGCAACCATTGAAAGGGCACAAAAATGTTGTCAACTGCCCAAGAAATAAAAAATGAAAGTAGCAATTAGTGCCAAAAAACTTTTTCATTTTAACTACATGGCTCTTCCATAGCCACTAACTGAAAGAAGCATGCCATTGAAGGTGCTGTGAAAGCAGTGTGTGAAAGCTTCACATCGTTCTGTATCTTTTTTTTTGTTTTTACTTGGAAAAGAAATTGGCATGCTGTCCGTATAGTGGTAGCAGTGAAGACAAGCATCTAAGGTAATAGTGAAAAGCAAGCAGGCCGTGTACTGTTTGAATACCACAATGTTTTTTATTATTGCATATTGGCATGATTACATTTTAAATTAAACTTAATTCTAAGGTTTACAAGGTGTACAAGCCCTAAAATGCTTCAAACTTTCACATTGTTACAACTATAGTACCATTCAAGACTTTCATAAAAATAAAGCTTTCCATCACTTGTCGCCAAATAATTGCTTTTTGTGACAATGTTGGGATCAAAGTAGTGTGAATATCATAACTACATGAGTACTACGATAACTCTGGGGCTAGGTTATATTTGTTTCTTATAAAAATGATTGCGTCTCTTGTGGAAAGGAAAATTACCTTGTCCAGGCTAATCTTCGTCAAGGTCAAAACCTGCATAGCTCTCATCCTTGTTGACCGGAAATTGTTCCCTTATTGCCGAATATGCACACGCTGGAAGTGGAATCCTTTTGATTCCCATCATGCCATATACAAGTCTTGAAAACTCGCGATAAGAGACACTTCGCAGGAAACTAAGATATCAAACAAAATAATAACAATCAGTCTATGCAACAAAATGACAATGAAATACCTAGTTTTGCTAGTAAATTACATCTTTGAAGTTGTTCTAAATAGAATTCTACCAGGAGGATGATTATTGTAAAATTTATACTCGTTCTACTTGATTTTTGAATACAATGGCCTGTCGCCATGGAAACAACCTTGACAGTGGAATGTGGGTAAACAGAAAGAATTGACTGTGTTTTTAACAGGAAAATCACAAGAACTTTGCAAAATCTGGGAATAAGAAGTTGAAATCCTGCGCGGGTAGCATAAAGCAATTTCTTTCAGTGGTAAGCACAAATATACACGGTAAATCTTAAGTACTCATCGAAAATCCAAACATGTTAGCTTGCTGTACCTTTCCTCGCTTCCTTTTTGTCTGTATTGTTGCTTGCCTTTGGTCTTAAACTTGGCTGCAGCCATCCTTAGACTCCATTTCTGTAGACAGACCGGATTAAAACCTGGGTGCTCTGTTATACATTCTAGGGTCACATCTGGTGAAATGTCTTGAAGGACAAGATCGCTCTCCATGCATTCTACGCAACCTTCCAGCTCACGACAACAATAACATTCACTGATGTTCTGCAACGAGACGACACTGCAGTTTCCACATTTGCACCTACAAAAAAAATACGCTTTGTTAAGAGGTCTACAACCAAGAGAGATTCTCTAAGCTTGAATTATTTTTAATGCGAGAAGAGCTGGATAACAAGAGCGAAAGAACACGACTAAGTAAGCTTTAATAGGTAAACATGCACTCCGTGCGCGAATCTCACCATTCACTGACTGCTAGATTGCCCTCTAATCGCTCCTTTAACTTCTCCTCCAATTCCTTGTCAGCCTTCATTTCTTTTTCGTATTCAGCAGTCCATTCTACGTCGGCTAGCGGGTCGTCAGCAAATGCCGCGGCAGCACCTTCGTCTTCACTTGTAGGTGGAGATATGTTGAAGTCGGCATCGCGTTCTGCTTCTACCTCGTATTCCGAGGTAAAATTCATTTCTGAATCTTCTGAATACCCGTCGCTCGACTCTAAATCTATTTCAGAGGACGACATTTCAATTTTTACGAAACTTAACTCCGTTCAGATCAACTCGTGATTACAGGTATCGAGAGCTTCCAATAAACCAAACAAATACAGAGCGGCGCTAGATTCTTGGTTCTTGATTTGACGTCATAAGACGTCACAGCGGCGTCTCGTCCCAGGTCACTCTTTTGCGGTTCTTTTGCTCGAACTTGAACGAAAATTTTGGCAAATTCAAAAATTCATAGAAAATCGAGGATTCAACCAAATCAAAACATTTTTGCGAAGAAATACTCCAGACAGCAGGTTGATTTATTAAAGCGAAAATATTTTTTGGGGTTAGGTGCACTTTAAACGAAACTCAGCCGATATTTGGGGGTTTCCTCTAATCAGAATGTCTTTTAGCTTTTCAAAGTTATCCTAAAAAATGGTGCCAGTGTCCCTTTAATCAACTTCATTCAACACCGGTCAATCCACAGGGTGGTCAAACGGGCTTGTCTTATGACTTGTGCATGTTGAATTCAATACTGATCAACACTGCTTGTGGTTGTACTCAATGTTTTATTGCAATTAAATCTCCACTGGGATTTAAAATCATCAAAAAATCTAAATCAGAAAGGAAACACGATGATTGTATTGCGAACCGCGTTTTTCAACATTTTACACTTAGTTTTTGTTACCCGGATGATGAAGCAAATTGAAAAACATTTAACCACGCCTGATAGCAGGATTCATCGGTGAGTGTGATTGTGGTCACCTAAGTCCTAACTCAACTGGTGTCTGCTTCTGTGATCATCAAGCACTGCACATGCAGCGTCCAAAACTCGCCTTCTCATTGGTAGGTTTACCTAAGGAAACTGTACGATCCTTCAAACCACCAAGGGTTTTGCTTGGGGCATTTTTTATTGTGCTCAGTCACTTTACCACGAAAATTAAACTGGTAAATTTTCCCAAGGTAAAATCGGTCACACGGGAAAATGCCATTTTCCCCATGGAAACCTCGCATTTACCTAGGTAAACTTCCCTCGTGTAACCACGGCTAGTATGGTCTCTTCTTTCTACTTCAGAATTTTTTATGATTTCAATACCCAGTGTAGGGGCTCCCAGGGGGGTACTCTGGATTTCAAGTGACGGGAGGATGGGGACATAAATTAAAACCCCCCAAAAATACCTTCGGGCTTGAAGCGAAACCTAAAAAAATCCCCTGTATCAAAATGAAGCCCAAGAAAATCCCACACTGAAGTTTGAGCCTTGCAAGTACCCAGAAGGGATTAAATGACAATAACGGAGGAAAACAGTTTTTTTAATGGTCGTGGTTGTTTGTTTATTTACCACACTATCGCAATAAACTTCCCAGATCTAGTAGTAATTTGTACGAACTACCCGAAAAAATAAACCATCTGAAAGCAATGGTCACGCAACACAACTCCGCGATATGGCCAGTATCTTACGCATGTGCACAGCTGATGAGTCCTAACAAGGACGAAAAAGCCGGGTGATAAGGCTGTGTGCATGCGTAAGGTACTGGCCGTACCGTGGAGTTGTGTTGTGTGACCATTGCTTTCAGACGGCTATATCACCCGGGCAGTGGCAGCCATGGAGAGCTGTTTCGTCGTTGTTAGGACTCATTGGCTGTGCGCATGCGTAAGGTACTGGCCACACCGCGGAGCTGTGTTGTGTAACCATTGCTTTCAGATGGTTTATTTTACCCGAAAAAATACTTGCAAAATTTTCCTGCCCAAAAAATCCCCAAATGGTGAATTTCAACCCCACTCCCCCAAAAAATCCTTCGCACCTCCCCATCACTTGAAATCTGGAGTATACCACCCCCCTGGGTAGGGGTAACACTGAGTGCGACCGTGCCCGTTGTTCAATTGAAGATGTTTGTTGAACACGTTTGGCCACCCTACTGGATGCTGTTCATTCTACTTTTATTTTGTTCAGGTGTGAACAACAATGACGGATTCGTTAAAGTCAGACTTTGCTTTTAAAACACTATGACAATGACTTGAGATAGGCAAGGTTTAGCCTATAAGAAAGCATCTTTCAGATATCGTTTTGTTAAGGCTAATAACTTACGTCAAGCCTTTCCTTAACCCCTATGTTGTGTCTAGCTATTGAACAGCTTCCGCTTCACCATGGACCTTTTTTCCAGAAAAAGCTTCAAAAAGCCTCAGAAGGTGAAAGGTCCGAAGCGTATACCTGACTTCTCAGTTGCCTTCTCTATGAGAAAACAGCTGTATCTGACCAAGAATGTAACCAATTTGTCCTTTTATGCAAAAGAATTAAAAATGTATATATACAAAATGAAAGCAACCCGTTTGTTTCTGAGCTAGGAAAGTAAATTCAGTCTTTGCAATGAAGGATTTCTTTTCTTCTTTTTGTCAACACGATCTTTTGCAGTTAAAGGGGCAGTATTACGAGGATTTTTCTCGCGTCTGACCCCACTGAAAAGCCAATGGTTACATTTACGTACATGTATGAAAGCCTAAAAATAATGGCCAATTTTCTTGTTCAGACACCATACTAATTCAGCGAAGCTTTTACTAAGTGCCTCTGGCCACGGATGGCCAAGATGGAATTGGATTACAACTTGAAAACGTTCGCCACGTTCGGCGAGCGTTTTCAATTTCTGTGCTTGTATCTTGCAAAAATCACTGAAAAAGTTATTAAGGTTT